>OY744555.1:20591096-20648596 GCA_963556195.1 Sepiola atlantica
CTTTCTATTCTTCGTCCGCTTTTTCCTTTTCTTCTTCTTCTTCTTCTTTTCATTCTTCTTTTTTTTTTCTATTTCTTTTCCTTGTTTTTCTTCTTCTTTTTCTTTTCCTTTTTCTTCTTTTTTTTCTTCTTTTTCTTTTCCGTGTTCTTTTTTCTTCTTTTTTTCTTCCTTTCCTGTTTTATCTTTGTCTTATTCCCTTTCTCTTTCTCTTCATTCTTCTTAAACCGTAGTCAAACAAACCCATTTTATCGTTTTCTTCTTCATCATCCTCTTCTATTTCTTCTTTCTCTTCTTCTTCCTTTCCTTCTTTCCCTTTTTCTTTACCTCCTCCTCTTCTCCCTCCTCCACCTCTTCTTCCTCTTTTTCCTCTCATCCTTTTTTCTTCTTCTTCCCCTCTTCCTTCTTTTTTTTCCTTCATTTTATCCATTCTTCTTCTTTTCTTCTTTTTCTTCGTCTTCTTCTTCTTCTTCTTCTTCCCCCTTCCTTCATTCTTTCTAATCTGTTTAATTGCTTGTCTTCTCCTTCTTCTTCTTCTTCTTTTTCTTAATCTCCTCATTTTTCTTATCTTTTCCTTCTTTTTCCTTTTCTAATCCCCATCTGTCTCCCTCTCTCCACCCTTCTTCATCTTTAACCAGAAGGCGTAGTCAAACAAACCCATTTCATCTTCTTCTATTTTTTCCTTCTTTGCTTCATTTTCCTCCTCTCCCCCTCCTCCTCCTCCTCCTCCCCCTCCTCTCCCCCTCCTCCATCTCTTCTTCCTCTTTTACCGTACGTCAAAACGTTTTGCTGCGTTCGCAATTATGATAATTGATCGCTCACCAGGCCATCTTTTTTGTCAAAGAAATATTTCCGGACGATTCATTAAATTAGCCTCCATTATAAATGCCTCCTCCTCGGGTGCACTCATCTCATTTCCTTCCTTCTTGACTTTGAAATATAATAAACACGTAGTTCACCAAATCCATGAATAAAATACAAAAAAAAAAATGTGCTTGTCCACCTTAGTTCAGATTTATTTTTTTATTTTTCAAAAGGGAGTTCTTTTCAAATTTTATCTGGTTCAAGCAGAGAGATCCGACAATGCCTAGGCGAAACCTCTATGGAATAAATGTCGGAACACGTTATGACCCGCACGACATATTAAGGCATATTCTTTTTTTATTATTACTTATTTCATTCTCTATTAACGGACGGGTTCGTTTTTAATATGTCCTCAGATGGAGTACTGCTCCCTCATCTGGGGAACTGTAGTTAATACAACCCTTTCTTGCCTTCACGGAATACAAAATCGACTTTGCAATCTAGTAAGAGATAATTTCGCAAAGTAACTGTAACTTTCTCACCCCTAAACCCTAACGACTAGATTTCGTCGACAAGATTTCGTCGACTAGATTTCGTCGACAAGATTTCGTCGACTAGATTTCGTGGACTAGATTTCGTCGACTAGATTTCGTCAATTAGATTTCATCGACTAGATTTCATCGACTAGATTTCGTCGACTAGATTTCGTGGACTAGATTTCGTCGACTAGATTTCATCGACTAGATTTCGTCGACTAGATTTCATCGACTAGATTTCGTGGACTAGATTTCGTGGACTAGATTTCGTGGACTATATTTCGTCGACTAGATTTCGTCGATTAGATTTCGTCGACTAGATTTCGTGGACTAGATTTCGTCGACTAGATTTCATCGACTAGATTTCGTCGACTAGATTTCATCGACTAGATTTCGTGGACTAGATTTCGTGGACTAGATTTCGTCGACTAGATTTCGTCGATTAGATTTCGTCGACTAGATTTCGTCGACTAGATTTCGTCGACTAGATTTCGTCGACTAGATTTCGTCGACTTGATTTGACACTTGTAACTATCAATAAAATAAAGCGGGATGAGCTAAAAGTACAGTTTTATTTGGTACTTTTATAGCTGACGTACAGTGTTTCCGTGACTTCGCGTCGTCAACGTTCGGGCAGGTCTCGGAATCGCCCGAGGGTGGACGAAACCATTAACGGACGGATTCGTTTTAAACATGTCCTAAGATGGAGTATTGCTCCCTCATCAGGGGAACTGTTGTTAACACAACCCTTTCTTGCCTCCACAGAATACAGAATCGACTTTGCAATCTATAACCAAAAATATAACAAAAAGGACTCGACATCTTGTACGACTTGCTGTCACTCAGATATCAGGGAACACTAACCAATTTTAAGTGAGCGGTAACAGGTAGTGATCCAACTGAGTAAACTAATAATGAGAATAATAATGATCAGCGTGTAATTACCGGTAAAGGCTAATCCGAGAACACCAAGTGAGTTACAATAGAAACGCGAATGTACCGGAGTATCGTAATACATAAGGGCATTGCTGTTACTCAGACTCAAGGGAAATCTATCAGCAAGGAATCACTGGTGTGATAACTTAAAGTGAGGAGATACTACTACTACTACTACTACTACTACTACTACTAATAATAATAATAATAAACATAACCTAATAATAATCATAATAATAATAAACATAACATGATAATAATAATAATAATAATAATAATAAACATAACATGATAATAATAATAATAATAATAATAAACATAACATGATAATAATAATAATAATAAACATAACATGATAATAATCATAATAATAATAATAAACATAACCTAATAATAATCATAATAATAATAAACATAACATGATAATAATAATAATAATAATAATAATAATAAAAATAACATGATAATAATAATAATAATAAACATAACCTAATAATAATAATAATAATAAACATAACATGATAATAATAATAATAAACATAACATGATAATAATAATAATAATAATAATAATAAACATAACATGATAATAATAATATAATAATAATAATAATAAACATAACATGATAATAATAATAATAATAAACATAACATGATAATAATAATAATAAACATAACATGATAATAATAATAATAATAAACATAACATGATAATAATAATAATAATAATAATAATAATAAACATAACATGATAATAATAATAATAATAAACATAACATGATAATAATAATAATAATAATAAACATAACATGATAATAATAATATTCTAATAATAACATGATAATAATAATAATAATAAACATAACATGATAATAATAATAATAATAATAATAAAAATAACATGATAATAATAATAATAATAAACATAACCTAATAATAATAATAATAATAAACATAACATGATAATAATAATAATAATAAACATAACATGATAATAATAATAATAATAAACATAACATGATAATAATAATAATAAACATAACATGATAATAATAATAATAAACATAACATGATAATAATAATATAATAATAATAAACATAACATGATAATAATAATATAATAATAATAAACATAACATGATAATAATAATAAACACAACATGATAATAATAATATAATAATAATAATAAACATAACATAATAATAATATAATAATAATAATAATAATATAATAAATATTATAATAATAATAATAATAAACATAATAATAATAATAATAATAATAATAATAATAGTAATAACAATAATAATAATATAATAGTAATAACAATAATAATAATATAATAGTAATAATAATAAACATAATAATAATAATATAGGGTGGGCAAAAATAAGGGTCCTATTTTTAAAAATTCATAACTTTTTTATTTATTGATTTAAAAAAAATTTTTTTTTAGAATAAGTAAAGGACCCCTTCCGAAGCAAGCATGAGCCGTATTAGCCCTAAGGAACGTACCCTCATTTAGAAAACATTATTTTTGCTTAAAAAACTCAAAACAGTGTAAAAAGCAATACTTTAGTTTTTTGTAAGTTTTAAGAAGTGTTTTTCGGCTAAAATTTGTTTTGTTTATTTCTAAAAATCTCGGAAGGGTCAGTCTACACACACATAAAGTTTGGTGAGTTTAACTTTTATTTTGTGGAAGTTATTCAAATTCAAGTTATTCAAATTTAAAGATAGGACCCTTATTTTGGCCCACCCTGTATAATAGTAATAATAATACTAATAATAATAATATAATAATGATAATAATATAATAGTAATAATATAATAATAATAATAATAATAATAACAATAATAACAACAATAATAATAATAACAATAATAACAACAATAATAATAATAACAATAATAACAACAACAATAATAATAATAATAATAATAATAATAATAATAATAATAATAATAATGATCGAGGAGGGACAGCACAAACCAGACCTCCACTGGAAAAGTTCGGAGAATACCGAGACCTTGGGGAGTCTTATTGCCACCCAAATCCCAGAGAAGACCAATGGTCCTTACCAGCGAGAAATCAATGGTAAACGGCTGTTGCGATACCGCAAGGTTATTTGCGGTGGTTATCGAAAAGAGGTTAAGAATACTGGAAATCTGGGAGGCTTGTTGTCACTCAGACTCCAGGAAATACCGCTGGTTGTTGTCGGTGAGCAATCACTGACGATGATCTGTGTGAGAACTCCAAGTGAGTACAACATAATAATAATAATAATAATAATAATAATAATGATGATGATGATAATAATAATAATAATGAGAAGAAGAAAAAGAATACCACCCAAATCGAAAGACTCGTTGCTATAAAGATATTAAAAGATACGGAACCAAATAAAAAGGCAAAGAACACCCTGAGGACAATCAGATTTTAAAGGCCAAAGCAAAGAAAATCGAATCAGTAAAAAAAAAAAAAAAAGGGGGACGACAACTCTTGTACCATTTCGAAAGATGCGCTGTCATAAAACTAAATTATATGGGATTTAAGGAAATTAAATGTTATCGAACGATTAGAAATATTGGAGAGATTGGACAGAAAATTTGATGAAAAGAAGACCAAACAAAGAAATTCGGGTTCCATTCTGGAATCATGAACGAAAAATCAATAAATCTTGCACAAATTATACATTTTTAATATTTTAATTTACATGGCGTCGCCTTTCCGACACTGGCAACCGTTTTCTGATTTGTCGAATAATTGCGGATTATTTCACTAATTTCATCGTTAAAACAAAGTCGGTTTTTCTTAAGATTTACGTTTTTTTTTTCAATTCTGATATCGTAGAAATAGAGACGAAAACAACCACTTACCAACTTCAACGCGAATTAGATGCTTCGCGTGTCGGGCGACCGTTTTCCGGAGTGAGAAAATAACTGGTGTTCATAGTGGCAGATTTTTATAGTTTGTAACTGATTTGCCTGTGGAGAGACTAACTGATATTTGGAAAGACGAATGAAAAGCAGACGGTGAGACGAAATTTGGACAGTTTAAAACAGAGGCGCACAACCTCCGGCCCGCGGGCCACATCCGACTCGCGAAGGCTTAGCTTCCGGCTCGCCACCCTGTTATATTTTATTATTGCAATCTGGCCCGCGGACTTCCCAGTAAAACTCATATCATTTTGTAACATAGACGTAAAAGTAGGTTTCAATTAAGATTTACAGTGGGATAAAAATGTATAAACATCATGTATATTTCATTTTTCTTTAACTATTAATTTCAAATCCTTGGCCTGAGATAAAAATAGAAAAAGAGAAAGAGAGAGGCGAAGAGGAAACGAGAGACGAGGAAAGGGCATGAAACAGAAAACTTATGTGAGGTGTGTCAAAACGAATGCTGGATCAACTTGCTACTTCCCCCGTCATTATTTTTTATGATTCCAAAATGGCTCTTCGTCGGCGCCTTTTATAACATCACATACAGAAGTCTCCTGAGAAAAAAAATCAGATTTGTAGAGTGTTCAATGCAATTTTTGTACAATTTATTCATGTAAACAAAATATAGTAATTCTGAGATTTCGTTTTATATATATATTTATATATAAAGATATATATCTTTATATATATATATATATATATATGTATATATATATATTTATATATATATAAATATATATATCTTTATATATATATATTTATATATATATGTATATATATATATTTATATATATATAAATATATATATCTTTATATATATATATTTATATATATAAAGATATATATCTTTATATATATATTTATATATATAAAGATATATATCTTTATATATATATATATATATATATATATATATAAAGATATATATCTTTATATATATATATATATATATATATATAAAGATATATATCTTTATATATATATGTATATATATAGCTTATATATATATATGTATATATATAGCTTATATATATATATGTATATATATATATTAATATATATATATTTAAACGATGCACACGAAAAATTTACAAACCAGAATCAAACATCGATTTTTGTATAAAGGAAACTATCGACGACAAAGAAACGATAAAGACTGACTTTATTTTATATATTTAATTTAGTTTAATTTTAATGCTATTTCAGAGTTAACCCTCTATCGACAAATAAACGGCAATTTTAAACGTAGTCGTGACAAACTGGCCGATGGACATAGATTAAAATGATATGATTGGATCTCATTAAAATAACAGCTATCTATTCAATCGGAAACTGTCGTTAACGTTAGCGATCAAGAGAGATAGAATATCGTATGTTAAAAATAAGAACCGTCCATTCAATGTTCGTGTTAACGATAAAAATGCTATTTTGAAATTAAGTGTGACAGACGAACGTACAGAAAGGGGAACGAGAGACGGATGGAGATAATTGGACCCATCTCAAACAAAGAAAAAGCAGTTAAATCCCAGATTTAAAAAAAAAAATGGCGGAAAACTGGTCGCCATCTTTTAATATCGAAGGCCATCGAGTGGAATTGATGCCTTTTGGACATGCCTTTATTTTATTTGTTTTATTCTTTTAATGATTGATGAAGTTTTAGTTTATGGTCGCAGAGCAAATGGCATCAGTTTACTGAGATCTTCATCAATAATAATCATTACTATTGGTTATGTAATCAAAAATTCCCTTTGGATGCTTTCTCAAAATCGATGCCTGGTTAATAAAATATCGTCACTGTTTCATCTATCACAGCCTGTTTCGCAATTTTACACACATTCATCTAGATCCGTTTCTCATAGTCCTTGAAATAAGAAGTCGGTACCTAAAAAATACTAAAAAACAAACACAAAAAACTACTAATAAACTAAAAAAAAAAACAAAAAACTACTAATAAACTAAAAAAAAAAAACACAAAAAACTACTAATAAACTAAAAAAAAAACACAAAAAACTACTAATAAACTAAAAAAAAAACACAAAAAACTACTAATAAACTAAAAAAAAACACAAAAAACTACTAATAAACTAAAAAAAAAAAACACAAAAAACTACTAATAAACTAAAAAAAAAACCACAAAAAACTACTAATAAACTAAAAAAAACACAAAAAACTACTAATAGACTAAAAAAAAAACACAAAAAACTACTAATAAACTAAAAAAAAAACACACAAAAAACTACTAATAAACTAAAAAAAAAACACAAAAAACTACTAATAAACTAAAAAAAAACACAAAAAACTACTAATAAACTAAAAAAAACACAAAAAACTACTAATAAACTAAAAAAAAAAACACAAAAAACTACTAATAAACTAAAAAAAAAACACACAAAAAACTACTAATAAACTAAAAAAAAAAACACAAAAAACTACTAATAAACTTAAAAAAAAACACAAAAAACTACTAATAAACTAAAAAAAAACACAAAAAACTACTAATAAACTAAAAAAACACACAAAAAACTACTAATAAACTAAAAAAAAACACAAAAAACTACTAATAAACTAAATAAAAAAAACACAAAAAACTACTAATAAACTAAAAAAAAAAAACACAAAAAACTACTAATAAACTAAAAAAAAAAACACAAAAAACTACTAATAAACTAAAAAAAAAAACACAAAAAACTACTAATAAACTAAAAAAAAAACACAAAAAACTACTAATAAACTAAAAAAAAAAAACACAAAAAACTACTAATAAACTAAAAAAAACAAACACAAAAAACTACTAATAAACTAAAAAAAACAACACAAAAAACTACTAATAAACTAAAAAAAACAACACAAAAAACTACTAATAAACTAAAAAAAAAACACAAAAAACTACTAATAAACTAAAAAAAAAAACACAAAAAACTACTAATAAACTAAAAAAAAAAACACAAAAAACTACTAATAAACTAAAAAAAAAAACCCACAAAAAACTACTAATAAACTAAAAAAAAAACACAAAAAACTACTAATAAACTAAAAAAAAAACACAAAAAACTACTAATAAACTAAAAAAAAACACAAAAACTACTAATAAACTAAAAAAAAACACACCAAAAACTACTAATAAACTAAAAAAAAAACACAAAAAACTACTAATAAACTAAAAAAAAAACACAAAAAACTACTAATAAACTAAAAAAAAAAAACACAAAAAACTACTAATAAACTAAAAAAAAAAACACAAAAAACTACTAATAAACTAAAAAAAAAAACACAAAAAACTACTAATAAACTAAAAAAAAAAACACAAAATACTAATAAACTAAAAAAAAAAACACAAAAAACTACTAATAAACTAAAAAAAAAACACAAAAAACTACTAATAAACTAAAAAAAAAAACACAAAAAACTACTAATAAACTATAAAAAAACACACAAAAAACTACTAATAAACTAAAAAAAAACACAAAAAACTACTAATAAACTAAAAAAAAAAAACACAAAAAACTACTAATAAACTAAAAAAAAAAAACACAAAAAACTACTAATAAACTAAAAAAAACACAAAAAACTACTAATAAACTAAAAAAAAACACAAAAAACTACTAATAAACTAAAAAAAAAAAACACAAAAAACTACTAATAAACTAAAAAAAAACACAAAAAACTACTAATAAACTAAAAAAAAACACAAAAAACTACTAATAAACTAAAAAAAAAAACACAAAAAACTACTAATAAACTAAAAAAAAAAAACACAAAAAACTACTAATAAACTAAAAAAAAACACAAAAAACTACTAATAAACTAAAAAAAAAAACACAAAAAACTACTAATAAACTAAAAAAAAACACAAAAAACTACTAATAAACTAAAAAAAAAAACACAAAAAACTACTAATAAACTAAAAAAAAAACACAAAAAACTACTAATAAACTAAAAAAAAAACACACAAAAAACTACTAATAAACTAAAAAAAAAATCACAAAAAACTACTAATAAACTAAAAAAAACAAACACAAAAAACTACTAATAAACTAAAAAAAAACACACAAAAAACTACTAATAAACTAAAAAAAAAAACACAAAAAACTACTAATAAACTAAAAAAAAAAACACAAAAAACTACTAATAAACTAAAAAAAAAAACTGCTATAAATTAAATAAACAAGTCTATGCAGCAAATGAAAAAAAAAACAACATTAATTATAATTTAAACCAAAAAAATTTAAGAGTTCGAATGCAAAACGCGATAAACGCCATTAAAAAAAATACGAAACTGCCACTATAAAAAGTGTTACATTTACAACACTGGACCAGACATTCACATTATGTCTTACATAATATTATACCGAAATAATGAATGTTTGCTTTCAAATAAAATATTGAAGTCTATATTTAATATATTCGTTCTTTTATTGATTAAGGTCTCAATTTGAACAAATTGGATTTATCGCGTTTTGTATTCGAACTCTTCAAATACATAATTGTACACAGGGTTCGAATTTGTTGGAAAAAAATGGACCTATTAAGGGAACTGGGCTATTAATTGCATTTCTTTAGCGTAGAAACATCCGTGTAAAATCGGTTTAGGACTCAAATAGTTAAATAACAGATTTCATAATCAATCACACAGCCAAGTTCTTACCAATCGGGAATACGTCATCGACAATTAGTCCGGCAGTGACTTTGTCGTTGTCGGGATGAGGTATGGTTCGGTTCAGTCACAGGAATCCACCCTCCCAGGCTTTATCATCTCTTTAAGAAGGGGCGAGTTTATTGCTAATCGCCTGGGTCGCATCTACCGAGGAATACCGACGGGGCTGCTCAGGTATTTTTTTGTAAGCCAGAACGCACTAATCCTAGTGCGCTGGCTTTTCACAGGGATAAGTTTTTTTTTGGGGGGCGGGGTCAACATAAATTGGGAGCTGCGCAGCGAGATGTCTGTTTACATTAGTTTTAAATTTCTGCATGTCAGTACCGTGGGGGAAACAGTGGGCAGGGAGTGAGTTCCAGAAGCCCAGCAGCACAAGGAAATAAGCTATTGGAGTAGAAGGCTCTCTGGCATCTGGGGACCTCCACAGTGAATGGATGGTATTTTGCTGATTATCGAGTTGGTCTAGTGAATTTACGTCGAGTGTGGGGGGGGGGACGAGAGTAGCCAGCTCATCGGATCATCTTGTTTCTAACCTATACATGTTTGAATAAAATATGATAAGATTTGACTTGTATATTTATTTTAAAAAATGAACAATACATGAAACAATTTACAAAACTTCTTTATATACAATATTTTTAGTTGAGGTAGTTCCTCTTCTCTGGGGACAAATTTATTACCTATTCACCTATGAGTGTCGGCGAATCAGCGGTATAGTATATAAATGTAACGTAATTGATGGAAAGTAATTATATATATCGAATCAACGGCGGCTCCTTTAAATATAGTTACAACAACTCTATTCAATCTATTAAAAAGTCAAACCTGTAATCATCAATATGGGAGGAGGTAAGCTGGTTGACTGATTTTGTTGTTATATAATGATATTACCTATGCCCTATGAGTGTCGGCAAATCAGCGGTATAGTATATAAATGTAACGTAATTGATGGAAAGTAATTATATATATCGAATCAACGGCTGCTCCTTTAAATATAGTTACAACAACTCTATTCAATCTATTAAAAAGTCAAACCTGTAATCATCAATATGGGAGGAGGCAAGCTGGTTGACTGATTTTGTTGTTATATAATGATACTACCGTTGCACTTATGAGTGTCGGCAAATCAGCGGTATAGTATATAAATGTAACGTAATTGATGGAAAGTAATTATTTATATATATAGAATCAACGGCGGCTCCTTTAAATATAGTTACAACAACTCTATTTACACTTTAAAATAAGTCAAACCTGTAATCATCAATAAGGTTGACTGATTTTGTTGTTATATAATGATACTACCGTTACACTTATGAGTGACGGTAAAGAAGCGTGTAACATACTATAGTATCGGTAAAAAAGATTGAATATGAAATACAGAAAAAGTTGATCGTCTCCGCCTTCTCGACACAATTCAAAGAGAGCCATGGTTACATTGCACATAAAAACGTCGACAAATATCAATCGCAGAGATTGGAGAACGAGTTTCTGGTACAAATACATATTTCTTCAGATTTACCGACTAAGATGACGTCAGCGTTTTAATAAAAGAGTAAACTGATTCAAAGAGAGTGACAAAGAGACTAACATACACATATATATGTGTAATTATAGATACTAGCGGAACCTGTGTAAATTACACGAAATGATGTTTTCAATACTAAGTATCTTATTCCTAACCTATACATGTTTGAATAAAATATAAGATTTTACTTGTATATTTATTTTTAAAAAAATGAAAAATACATGAAACAATTAAGAACACCTTTTTATATACAGTATTTTTAGTTGATGTAGTTCCTCTTCTCTGGGACAAATTTTCACTCTTACTTTGTAAATGCTTTAGATTAAATTAAATTTGGCTCCAATTCATGAGTAGTATACACAGATTCGGAAGGTCGTTGCTTTTGATGTAAAAGAAAAAAGAAAAAACGAAAATAAAAGAAAGTAAAAAAAGAAAAAAAGAAAAGAAAAACTGAAGAAAAAAAAACAGAAAACAGAAAAAAAACAGAAAAGAAAAAAAAAAGAAAAAAGAAAAAAGAAAAAAGAAAAGAAAAAAAGAAGAAAAAAAGAAAATATTGTCTGTACTATCATAGATAATTTTTTTTTTAAACCGAAAATTTGGATTAAAAAAAAAACGATTTAATAAATATCTCATTTATTTGACAAAATCTCGCGTCATGTTGTCTGGTTCTAAAAATTCAAAGTTAATATAATTATATTACAAAGTAACAAGCAATTATTTAAAAAATATCAAACAGTTTTTTTATAAACGAGAAAAATAAAACTTCCGCGTAAAGAAATGAAACCTTATATAATAGGGGGAGTTTGTTTTTTTATTAACACTGGGTTTTTTTTCTTGAAGAATATTTACTCGAAAACTATGATAAAACTGGTAAGATTTTTCTTGACCACTGTTTTCGCGCTGCAGCCGATCTATCAAATGATTCTAACACGGCTTGCCTTTGGTAACAACTACGCTTAGTATAACTTTCCGAAACATCAAGTCAAATACTAATACCAATATCTGAAATGTCCATTTATATAAAATTTGTTTCAACTGTTAACCCTAACACTAACCCTAACACTAACCCTAACACGTCCGAAATATGCTCTTGGTTTTCATAGTCACAAAGGTCTCTCACTATCAACCAAGCTCCAGTTCCTGTCCCATCGCCGCAATGTTGCATCCTTGTGTCTGTTTTACAAGTACTTCAATGGAATGTGCTCCGATGAACTTGCTGCTCTGATGCCCCCCCCCCTCGACGTAAATACACTAGACCAACCCGACAATCTGCCAAATCCCATCCATTCACTGTAGATGTCACCAGATGCCGAAGAGCTTTCTACTCCAAAAGCTTCTTTCCTCGTACTGCTGGACTCTGGAACTCCCTCCCTGCTCCCTGTTTTCCTGACGGTACTGACATGCAGACATTTAAAACTAAAGTAAACAGACATCTTGCTGCACAGCTCCCAATTTAGTTTGCCCCCCCCCCCCCCAAAAAAAATGTCACCCTTTTTCTCAGTAGCCCTTTACGTCTACAGTGACGGCCTGTCTTGTTTAGGGTGAACTATGTTTTGAAAAAAATTTTTTTTACTTCAAATAAAACAAATAGATATTCGGCTCGTTTGGCACGAAGCCATTCAATATATTACCAAACCAGGAATCGCAGGAACACCATCCCTTGTGTAAAACACGGAAAGGCGGGTTGCATGATGTTTAGTAGAACCGGAACCGGAACTTTTCATTACATGAGTAATATATTAAAAACCTGTTCGGTCATTGTTTGAATCAATAAAAGAACATGAGTTTTGAAATGTCAGTTAAATATAGAATGTAAATACGAAAAATGCAGAATTAAATTCTTTCGACTCGCTGTATATACCAGTGGTTCTTAACCTGTGGGGAATTCCCCACTGGTGGGGAATGGCAGAGTTGCCAAGTGGGGAATGACCGGTCGGACAGAAGAACCACTGCTTCAAAATTTAATACATTACATCCATAAAACGCTCAGCAATGATTCGATGAAACCCCATCAACTGAAGAAGCACTTCTCCAATGTACACCCCGAGTTCGTTGGCAAGGAGAGGCATTTTTTTGAATTGAAGGCAAAATGCTTGAAGAAAATGAGAATGGATCAGGGCGGAAAATTTCAAATTGAGTCGAAAGCGATATTACACACATCGTATGCTGTTTCTCTACTGGCGGCGAAGGCGAAGAAGCCACATAACATCGGAGAGACGCTGATATAGGCCAAATATATTTAGAAAAAACATAACGAATCTTTTCGTATGTATTTATTTCCATGTGATAACTGTGGTGGGAATGGGGAGCTGGCTCACTAAATAGTGGGGAATTGGAGAAAAAGGTTAAGAACCACTGGTATATACCTTCGTTTGTTTATCTCCCCCTCCTCTCTCACTCCCCCCTCTCTATTAAAATAGCGTTATGGTATATGTACAAAGGAGGATGACTCTTAGAGACTGATCACATCTAGTCCTAATAGACATTCCCTTTGTTTACAAAGGGAGGGACGTTTTAGAAGAACGTGGATCGCCTCCAAGATTCTTAGATGGTATAATGAGTGAGCATGACTGAGAATGGTGAAGGAGTCCATGCTGAAATTCCTAGCGCACAGCGAGTTGTAATTGGAGACCCGTATGTGTTATTTTGAACGTCTCTAAGATACATCCCCCATTGTACATATACCACAACGCTATTTTTTTTTCTTCTCTCTATCCCCTCTTCTAACCCCCTTATTTTTAAATCTCTCGATACAGCCTTTGTTAAGAGAGGGCGAAACCGGTCGGCTGGCTTTTTTTTTAAAGTTTTCATCTTTTCGTCTTCCCTTCATTCTTGCTATAATAAAATGTTGTACTCTCCCAAAAATCATGATATATATATATATATATATATATATATATAGGAAAAGGGGTTTTATAGAAACAAACATTGATCAACTCAGATTTAGTAAATTTTATATATATATATATATATAATTTACTAACCTAGGTCGAGATAAGAAAATATTAACAACTAATGTTGCCTTACCCGTTCTTTCAGGGTACCCGTTAAGGTCCAACAAGAATGACAAAGAACAGAACGTATATGGAAAAACTTTGGTTTTCTTTATTTGCCATTATCGGATGGTTAACGCCGGCTACGCACACATATTAAACAATCTTTTGACATACTTTTGTCTCATGAAAGTCTTTTTCATGCTGAGGTCACAGACTTGGTTTACGCTAGAAACTCGTTCGTATATACATCGGATTGGAAAGCAATTTGCTCTGCATTGTCTATCCGAGCGTGAACTGAAGCAATTGTTCTACAAGCACTTTGGTTAAGTACAAGTCAGGGGATTCCTTCATTCCGCATTTTTAGTCAGCGGACATAAAACTCGCATTCTTTCGATAGTCCGATCACCAAGCGTTTCGGCTCTTCGCGTTTTTGAAACTGTCGTTGTTCAAGTTCCTTTTGTACTGCCGAACCTTTTTCTTTTTTAACAGTTATCAAGTCGCCTTTCTTTCTTTCTCGACGTCCCACCCACAATGGACTCGTCCACGATTCAGTTTTGCCACTCTTCATTATCTTACACTAACACCAAAATCCTACACAAAAACAAGTGTACGGGCTGATTAAAAATCCTAGAAGCAAACACACACACACACATAGGGGAGTTTGAATTACCTACTAGACACTATCCTCGAGTGTCTTCGGTCTCTCTGTACAAGGGTTTGTCAGGACAACCTGACATGAGGATACTTACTCCTACAAGTAAACCCTGACCAAATATTCAAAATTACATAGTATCCGCAGCACAAATAAGATCCCCTCATACGAGGAATAATGCATCTTCTCCTAGTGATGTTACCTCAAGTAACAACACGTAGCTGGATACTCCACCAGACTAGATGAATTCTTGTCCTGGAATCCGGTAAGACCAACAAACCACAAGAAAGATATACTATGACATACTTGACTGGTCAGTTGGGGAGAGAAGAAATTTATTATTCTTAACTTTTTTTACTAACTCAATGCTTGAGAAATAAAGGAGAATTTTAATAGAATATTCGGGTATCTCAGATGAAGATCAAGTGTTAGCTCCAGGAAGGGGCCCCTTGATTTCTGAGAACTTCGACTGAAGTAAAATTAAACAATAAGTAGAAACAACCTAACATTAACGTCGATACTAATGTATAAAACGTCTTCCATTAGTAAATAAAAAAACAACAATAAAAAAAAATATATACAACCTCGCATTAAAAAGACAAATAAATAAAATTAATAAATACACAAATACATAGATTAAAAAAAAAACCTACTCAATTAAATCTTTTTCTTTTTACTTTTTCTTCCGCCAAAAATATTGCGAAAATTATTTTTTTAAACCCACAACAACAACGAAAAGAAAAGAAAGAAACCAACTCATGAAGACGATAGTTCATATCGAAATGGCCGATAGAGGCACCCTCGGAGCCATTCTCCACGAATTTCTACCGGTGACCCGGGGTCAACTTGCTATACTTAAGGTAAGTGTTGCTCGACTGTACGACATTAATAGAAACGCATATGACCTCACATTGCGTAAAGAGAGAGTGAGAGAAAGAAGGGATCTTTTTAAGAAGATCCCCGCCACCAAATATAGCCGCGTTATTCAAATGAGAGACAACTTTTCAGCCACTTTTGCTTAAAAAAATTAACAAAATAAGAATGTATAAGCCATGTTTGGGTATCTTTTACGACGCTCAGCAGAGGCGCGAACGGAGTCCAAAAAAAGAACGAGAAAGAGTTTAAAAACATAAATTTGCAACAAGTAAAGTTGACTTATGTCTAGAATAGACATTTTTCTACTTACCTATGTAATTTGTATTTTTACGTAGTATAAATGGCTTTTTATTAGATGTTAAAAAAAAATTTCTTGTTTTTTAAAACATCTACTTTCTCAAAGAAAAATGGCGGCCAGTCCCACGATATTATTACGTAGAGCGGCCATTTTGATTTCTTCGATGACCGTCTGTCGAACTTAAATTTCTAATAAATAGCACTTCAAACGGGTTTAAAATACAAACAAATAGCACATGCAAGTTTGAAACTAACTTTTACAGCTTACAGTTACTTTTATTTGTTGTATATTTGTTTTTTTTAGCGTTTTTACTCTGCCGAGTCTCGTAAAAGATGCCCCCATGTTTTTTGTTTGTTTATTGAGGGGGATAAAATTGTGTTAAATCAGTTATGATTTGCGCGAATAGAACAGTTCCCCGGTATCGTTGCCTCCACACGAACTCGCAGAGGTAGCTGTCAACAAGCGTGCGATGGGTGCCACATTGCCGCTTATTTTGCAATTTGTATTGTGTTCCAACACGACTCAATTGTTTGAGTGTGTGCTCCAGAGACAGGATTAACAAAATTCGTTGTGTGGTTCAGTGTTTGGTACGTGTAGGCCATACCCATCATATTTTCGATGCCGGGGTAGGCGGGCCACATATCGGTGCACTCAAACACACACGTGTTTACACAAGGGTTAACGCGCAAAGAATTTAGCAAGCCGAAAAGTTGTCTCCCTTGGCAACGGGGTTATTCTTATCGGCCGATTAACTTTAGCACTAGTGGCGGGGTTATTCTTATCAGCCGACTAACTTTAGCACTAGTGGCGGGGTTATTCTTAAAAAGATCCGAAAGAATAGTTCGGTACGTTTGGAAGCACGAAACGCGTGTACGTGTAAAAGAATAGGGGTTGACAAGATATAATTAATTAGTGATTTTGATCGCTCGCTCTCTCTCTCTCGCTCTTATTTTTTTTTTAAAGCGAAAAGTTACTTCGTTAAAATGTAATTAAAAATAAATAATACAGGTTGGATTAGAAATTAATAATGATAGACATAGGATATTGCAGTTAATTTTCATGGCCTTATGTTTTTTTTTTGCTGGGGGGTATCTTTTACGACGCTCAGCAGAGTCGTGAACGGATTCAAGAAAACGAACGATAAAGTGATTAAAAACATAAATATGCATATTATATATATATTATATATATTATATATATAATATATATATAATATATATATTATATATATTTTATATATATATTATATATATTATATATATAATATATATATTATATATATAATATATATATAATATATATATTATATATATTTTATATATATATTATATATATTATATATATAATATATATATTATATATATTTTATATATATTATATATATTTTATATATATATTATATATTGTATATATATATTATATATTGTATATATAATATATATATTGTATGTATAATATATATATTATATATATAATATATATATATATATAATATATATATATAAAGAGAGAGAGATGCAGAGGGAAGATGCCGATGTAGATGATTATATATTCTGTATGTAAGTTATAATAAGTAATGTCATCAATTCTATATGAATCCACGTCCGTTTCTATTGTGGTCACAAGGGACCAACCACTAAATAAATCAGTAGAATCCTGGTTTTGGAAGCAGAGGCGGAAATTATTCTTGTGCGACCCGATTGTTCCCAGTTCATCACTTGAGACTGAGAAAAGGCAAACATGTCCAGGACGAAATATCGAAAGTAACGAACGAATAAATCCAGACATTTTGTATTTGGTTTTGGTCGGCTGAATAAATAACTCAATGAATAAATATATTTATACAGATTCTGACAGAAATACTAAATCTACACCTATTCATCAAAAATAGATGGTAACTTTTACTACCGCAAAGACAAAGCTACTTTCCTTCAATAACTACAAGAATCCTTGTCAACCACCGATTGTCATGGAAAATAACACCCTACCTGAGAGTTCATCATTCAAACTCCTCGGTCTAACTTTCACAGGTAACATCAATTGAAACAAATACATTGAATACATTGCCAGGACTGCTGCAAAGAAGGTGGGCTCCCTCTACCGTGCTAGTAAACTTCTCACACCTGACATTTTCCTATATCTCTACAAAGCCACTATCCGCCCATGCATGGAGTATTGTTGCCATATCTGGGCTGGGGCATCATCCACTAGTCTCTCCCCTTTAGACAAGGTCCAAAAAAGAGTCGCCAACTTGATAGGTCCTTCACTATCCACCAAGCTCCAACCCCTATCCTATCGCCGCAATGTTGCTGCCTTGTGCCTGTTTTACAAGTACCTTTTGGCTAAGATCAAAGTGTAGTATCTGTTCCGATGGATACTACACCCCATAGACTGGTATTGTCTTGGCCTTCGGGGCTTGATTTATGCCGGTCCTATGGGTCTGTCCTGTGCAGTTCTAGGAGGTCCACCCTCCCCGGCTTTGCCTCCCCTCTTTGGGGATGAGTAAGTTTATTGCTTACTGTCTGAGACGCCCCTACCGGGGAATGCCGATGGGGCTGCCCAGGCAATTTTTAATGGCCAGAGTGCTCACTTCTTGGGCGCTGGCTTTTCAAACCCCACTTTCCCGAACGACCTTGAGTCACATCTTACTTGTGGGAGTAAGATAAAAACTGGCCTTGTGTCTAACTCCTGGAGAGGAGGTAAATAAATACAAGTACTTCAATGGATTGTGCTTTGATGAAGTTGCTGCTCTGGTGACCCCACGACGCAAGTTCACTAGACCAACCCGACAATCTGCCAAATCCTATCCATTCACTGTGGAGGTCCCCAGATGCCGAAGAGCTTTCTACTCCAATAGCTTCTTTCCTCGTGCTGCTAGACTCTGCAACTCCCTCCCTGCTCCCTGTTTTCCTGACGGTACTGCCATGCAGAAATTTAAAACTAAACTAAACAGACATCTCGCTGCAGAGCCAAATCAGCCAAAGGGACCTATTTTCTCCGAATACCCTAACTCTAACCTGACCTCCTAACCTTAACCCTAACCCTCACTTCGAATTCCCTGTTAATATCGTAATATCCTGACACATAGGCCTATTTCTAGTCTATAACTTCAAATGGAAGTCTTCTGATTTTCCTTACTTTAGCCGTGTGTAGGAAATTCCGTTTTTCACATTATTTTTACACACGCATATTTAACCTTATTAAATATGTTTATGAATCATCTGCATTTACTAAAAAAGATGTTATCTTTTCTTGGACGTGAGGCCCCTGAAATCGTGTGGTCTATAATGACCTCGACATCTGACCCTAACCCATCCGGCAATGCTAAGAGAATCAATGAAAACGACCGATCGAACTTAAATCTGGGATGTCAAATACGCAGCCTTTAACCACACACAATTTCACCATCCCTGCTTCCAGCAATAATTATGCCAATTTAAAAAAAGGAAAAGAGAAAAGATTTTTCATTTATTAATTATTTTTAGGTTATTTCGTTTTTCTTAAGAATCGCAGCCATTATTCTCCGAACGCTGGTTTCACTTCCACGACGTTCGCCAACGCGTCCCCGTTGTTACCGCCCTTTCTCTCCGAGAGCGGAAGATGCCGTGACGCAACCCGGACTTCATCACTTCCGGATCACGTGACCCGCGCGCCCGCCCCTTAACGCGATCTTCTGCTCGCGTGACGGCACGTTCGCTGAATTATTTCACCGACTTCAATTTAGTCATAGAATTTATTTACATCTGTTGTTGTTGTTGTTGTTGTTATTATTATTATTATTATTATTATTATTATTATTATTATTATTATTATTATTATTATTATCATCATTATTATTATTATTCATTTATTTAACGTTTGATTTAAAAGAAATTCGTTTACTCTTCTGCGTTTTCTTTCCAAATTCTCGGCCTTTTGGCTAAGATCAAAGTGTAGTATCTGTTCCGATGGATACTGCACCCCACAGACTGGTATTGTTTTGGCCTTCGGGTCTTGATTTACGCCGGTCAATGGGTCTGTCCTGTGCAGTTCTGGGAGCCTCCCCTTCTTTGGGGAGGAGTAAGTTTATTGCTTACTGCCTGAGACGCCCCTACCGGGGAATGCCGACGGGGCTGCCCAGGCAATTTTTAAACCCCACTTTCCCGACCCGACCTTGGGTCACATCTTACTTGTGGGAGTAAGATAAAAACTGGCCTTGTGCCTAACTCCTGGTAAGGAGTAAATCAATACTCTTCTTTTTCTTTCCAAATTCTTGGCCTTTTGGCTAAGATCAAAGTGTAGTATCTGTTTCAATGGATACTGCACCCCATAGACTGGTGTTGTCTTGGCCTTTGGGGCTTGATTTACGCCGGTCTATGGGTCTGTCCTGTGCAGTTCTAGGAGGTCCACCCTCCCAGGCTTTGCCTCCCCCCTTTGGGGAGGAGTAAGTTTATTGCTTACTGCCTGAGGCGCCCCTACCGGGGAATGCCGATGGGGCTGCCCAGGCAATTTTTAAACCCCACTTTCCCGACCCGACCTTGGGTCACATCTTACTTGTGGGAGTAAGATAAAAACTGGCCTTGTGCCTAACTCCTGGAGAGGAGTAAATCAATACTCTTCTTCTTTTTTGGTATTATTGATAAGATAAGCAAAAAGAGACGAAAGAAGGAAAATGTTGATTTGAATATAAAATTAAAAGAAGAGATGGAGTGAATGGGGAATTTTTTGAAAGGAGAAATTATAGACGAGCGGTTAATTGGGAGAAAATGAATCGACACGAAAGATGAAAGATCAGCTAGCGTCAGAATAAGAGTCTTTAACAGGTAAAAAGAGAGTAATTAGGAAATGTGGGATTTGATGGTAAAAAAAGAAAAGAATGTGGATTGAAGGAAAGAGTGAATGAGAGAAAAAGAAAAAAAGGGGTGAATGAAAAAGACCAAAATATAAAATAAACTGACAAGAAAAAGAAAAGAGATTAAAAAAAAAAAAAAGTTATGAAATTTATTAAAAAAAAAAAGAATGTGCATTGAAGGAAAGAGTGAATGAAAGAAAAAGAAAAAAAAAGGTGAATGAAAAAATATATAAAAGAAACTTGACAACAAGAAAAAAGATTAAAAAAAAAAGGTTATGAAGTTTATTAAAAAAAAGATACATCCATGAATATATCAGTTCATCCAATAAGTTCTTACCGGATTTTCATTCTCTACGATTTAATAATGTAATATATATATATATATATATATATATATATATATATATATATATATATATATATATATGCGGTCGAGTCTATTGAGTAGGTGAAGCCTTCAGGAGGGATATGATACCCAACGGAGCAAAGTTGGACGAGGCCATTTTAGGTTAAGTGAAAAGAGGTTGTACAAAGACCTATATCTACGTTCTCCCTTTTCTCATTCAGAGCGAACTCGGGAATCTTTCTGTCGAACTCGGGAATCTGGACGGACTTTTAAACGGAACCCTTTATTTAATCCACGGGAGTAGCATGTTCTCGTTCCGTCTGCCACGACTGGGAAGAAGTCTTCAGTAATTCGCAATTCTTCGTATCGCCCGAACCGAGGATTGAACCTTCAACCTTCAGACGACTATCACTTAGAACTGAATTTAACTTAGTACTATATCCAACATTCCCCTCCATCGATCTGTCTAATCTTCCCCTATTAATAAGGACACCCTCATTACTTCCCCTCCCCAGCTCCATAATCTTTAACTTTTTAAAACTATTATCCAACCATTCGTTTCTGTCGCCATTTTTATTCTACTATACAATAAGCGGCCATTTTATTTATTTTTTAAAATTTATCTTCACTTCCCTTTTATTCTAATTTCTATACCCTCCTGCGCATTTAATTCAACCGTAACCCCCCCCCCCCCTGCGCATTTTTATCTCCGCTTTCTGATGTTTCCATGTTTTGAGATGGCGAAGAAGGTATCAAGTGAACGAGTTTAAAAATGTAATTCTGTGATCAAAGACACTCAAAATATTCACATCTAGAGAAGAACGCACGGATGAAAAACGAATCAATGGAAATTTCGCCATTGAACAACTACAGTGAAGCCGTAAGATACTTTTAAATATCTATCTAAATAAGCCAGTGACCTAAACCCTAACCCTAACTCTAAACCCTAAACCTAAACCCAACCTCTATCATTGTTATTAAACTCTCATTAGTGTGTGCAAGATATGCTGTTTTTGAAGGGCTCTCTTTCAACTCCAAGGGGTTGATTTAATAGACACTATACATTATTGTGATCATTTATCGGTACCCTCCGTTTCGCGCGCAGATTGGAAACTCAACCCGCAGAATTAAAGATACCAAATGTCCCCCGTTTATTTAAACTTTCACCCTAATTCTCAGTAGCCCCTTACGTTTACAGTGGCGGCTTACCTTCTTCTTCTTTCGTGTGAATCAGATGATTTAAGTGTTAGCATTAGTTTCCCTGATGTTTTTCTAGTGCGAAAACTTTTTTTGTAGCTCTAACCCTAACCCTAACCCTAACCCTAACCTCCAATCCCAACCCTAACCCTAACCCCAACCCTAACCCTAACCCAAACCCTAGTCTTAACCTTATCCTTTGCATGCTTAATGTCGTCTGCTTTTTCATATTTTTTCGCGGCTTCTAAACTATATACTGCTGAACTGACATCAGATTCCCGTCAATACTCGGGCGTGACATTTTCTTCTTTCGTGTGAATCAGATGATTCTGGTGTTGGCATTAGTTTCCCCGATGTTTTTCTAGTTAGAAATCTTTCTGGAAAGACATCGGGTACTTACGGGAAGGACCACGATAAGGTTGCCAACATCCCTAAGTGAAAGTGGTACTGTGGAACCGACTGGATTCGAACTTGGAACACCCAGGTCTTCAGTCCGTGTCGATATCCACTTAACCACCGTCACCTCCCAAGCGAGTGTAATAATAGTGTCTGATAAACGGGTCACATTTGAGTTTTGAGTTTCCAATATTTTTGTGAAACCGAAGGTACCGATGGATGATAATATATATATATATATATATATATATATATATATATATATATATCAATGAAAATGACCGATCGAACAAAAAAATAGATATGCTCTTGTACAAGCAAGTTCTCCCTATGGTACGGAATTACGCTATATATTGGCATTTACAAAGTTAAATTCCTCCTAACTTTCAAGCTAATTTGTGGTGGCCAGCGGGTAAGACTCTTGACTGAGAATCAGTGGCGATTTGTGATCGGAGTTCGCGCCCGCCGACCGACGGGAATTAACTTTTGCACTGAAGATTCCGTAAGCATGAAACATCGATGTCTGTAGGTAATAAATAATTAATATCTTTTTATAATATATATATATATATATATATATATATATATATATCGCACAACGCAAAGCTCTTTGTAAATAAACAATGGATCACTTTCTAATGGTTGAAATGTTTATATAAAAACATTTAAATATCAGTTGCCAGCAGCGATCGCTTCGCAGTCCAGTTGTTAGAATCGCCGACTATCAAGTACATGGTTGTTAGTTCGCTCATAGTATTTAGCGGATGCTAGTCTAGCCGCGCTGGAAGGCTGTGATACAGCGAAACAGTCTCTCTGTGTATAACTATATATATATATATATATATATATATAAATTAGGTCTATTTTATATTCCAATAACCATGTTTTTTAAAAAATTCAAGTTTAATTTTTATTTTTATATTTTCACATTTTTATAAAACATACACTTCTACTTTTATTTACAAGTCATAACTTTTATCTTTAGTCCTCTTCCAAGCCTAACCCTAAACCCCAGCCCTAACCCTAAACACCAACCTAAACCCTAAACCCCAGACCTAACCCTAAACACCAACCTTAACCCTAACCCACCCTCACACACACGTCTACTTACATTTACAAATCATAACTTTTATCTTTAGTCCTCTTCAACCCTAAACTCCAACACTAACCCTAAACACCAACCCTTACCCTAAACTCCAACCCTAACACTAACCACTAACACTTCTACTTTTATTTACAAGTCATAACTTTTATCTTTAGTCCTCTTCCAACCCGAACCCTAAACTCCAACCCGAACCCTAAACACCAACCTTAACCCTAAACTCCAACCCTAACCCTAAACACCAACCTTAACCTAAACCCACCCTCACATACACGTCTACTTACATTTACAAATCATAACTTTTATCTTTAGTCCTCTTCTAACCCTAACCCTAAACACCAACCCTAACATTAACCCCAACCCTAAACACCAACCCTAACCCTAACATTAATAAAATTTACTGTTAAAAGCCTTTAAAACATGATAGTATCCAAGGTGTCCTTGATGTAAATGAAACTTCATAATTAAAAAAAAAATAATTCTGTGATCAAAGACGCTCAAAATATTCACATCTTGAGAAGAACGCACGAATAAAAAAAAACGAATAAATGGAAATTTCGCCATTGAAGGTTTACCGAACGATCACAGTGAAGCCTTAAGATAATTTTAAATATCGATCTAAATAAGCCAAAAATCGGTTATTTTAATCTGTTAAAAACTGTATTTATTGTTATTTCTGGTACTTATGATAAAAGGATGAATATTTATTGATTTTAAATTACCAGTAGAAGTAAAATTTATAGATTTCGGTTAAAACGGCACCGTGAAAAGGACCCGGTAAATATATCACAGGTAAAAATGTCACGAGTTGATAAATAGAAAAAAATGGCACAAGTAAAAAATATACATTAAAGTCTCACAATGAGTTTATCAAAATCTTGGACACAATACAGAAAGACCAAGCATCAAGAAGTTTGTAACATTAAAAAGAAAATTATATTTATATTTAAACGTAGATCAGGACTTTTCGCCAAATACCCCCTCCCCCTGCCGAGAAAAAAAAAATGAAATTCTACTTTTTTTTAGAATCGAAATCGGTAATTGTGTCGGAATCGGGAATTTAGAGCAGAATCGCTAATTGTATCGGAATCAGGAATTGTATCGGAATCAGGAATTGTATCGGAATCGGAAATTTAGAGCAGAATCGCTAATTGTATCGGAATCAGGAATTGTATCGGAATCAGGAATTGTATCGGAATCGGAAATTTAGAGCAGAATCGCTAATTGTATCGGAATCAGGAATTGTATCGGAATCAGGAATTGTATCGGAATCAGGAATTGTATCGGAATCGGGAATTGTATCAGAATCGGGAATTTAGAGCAGAATCGGTAATTGTATCGGAATCTGGAATTGTATCAGAATCGGGAATTTAGAACAGAATCCCTAATTGTATCGGAATCGGTAATTGTATCGGAATCGGTAATTGTATCAGAATCGGTAATTTAGAACAGAATCTATAATTTTACCGGAATTGGGAATTTAGAACAGAATCTATAACTTTATCAGAATCGGGAATTTAGAGCAGAATCGGGAATTTAGAGCAGAATCGGTAATTGTATCGGACTCGGGAATTTAGAACAGAATTGGTAATTATATCGGAATCGGGAATTTAGAGCAAAATCGGTCATCACTAGTAAAAAAAAAACCTTATTTCAATTGTTAGTGTGACGGATCGACGACGATGTTATTTGAAAAAATCAGCGTGACTCAGATAGACGGACATAGCCTCTTATAAAGATGCTTAGACTCATTTAAAGATAAAGATTTGAAATTAAATGAAGGAGAACACGTATCAATAATTAAAATGGAAGAAGAAATTTTACAGTTAAATTTTTTTTAAAGAAAGAAATCAATATATGCTAAAAGATTTAAAAAATAAAATAAAAATAAAACAATACAATACACTATTCCATTTAAATTGGATAAACTAGATTGTTTTTTATTTTTTTGTTTTTGTTTTTTTATTGAAAGCTCAATTATCCGGAAATGTCAATGAAATGAAGAAAGTGCACTTTTGGTAGGGATGGAAATGTCACATCAACATTAAAATGAGAATACAAAATGGATGGCTCGCGAATGCGATGTCAAGACGAGAATTAGAACGAGATTTAACGAGACTTTCAGAAAGTGTAGGTGGCGCTTCGAGCTTAAACGTTATTAAATGTTATCTCTTTTCAACGATACAAATGTCTTCTTTCTCGACAATATCTCTATATTTATAAAGTTAGCTATATGTACACGTTTCACATGACTCAACTACCCAAATACATGTATTTAGGTGATTTCAATGTACATCACCGTGACTGGCTTGCATTCTCCAGCTATACAGACGCAGCTGGTAACTCCACGTAGAGTTTCTCTATAGCGCACTCCCTCTCACAAACTGTCACTTTCCCGACTCCCTGATCGTGTGGACCAGCAAGCCTCACTTCTCGACCTGTTCTTGACCCCACTGCCCGAAGCTTGTGCGACCGACGAATGCCCATAGCCCGCTCGGGAACACTGATCAATTTGTGGTAATGATTGATATCGCCCTAAAATCTCGTTCCAAAGCGGATGAGCCGTTTCTATATTTGTATGTATGTGATTGACTCCTAAACTAATTAACCGATCATTAAGAATTTTGGAACACAGCTGTTAGGCGTAAGGGGTCGTAATGTGGGTTATGTTTAGTTTAATTTAGTTACACCTAATATATCTCTATATAAAGTTAGGTATGTGTATATGTTTATATATTTTTATGTACAGGATTTACTCCTAAACTAATGAACCGATCATTAAGAATTTTGGAACACAGCTGTTAGGCGTAAGGGGTCGTAATGTGGGTTATGTTTAGTTTAATTTAGTTACACCTAATATATCTCTATATAAAGTTAGGTATGTGTATATGTTTATATATTTTTATGTACAAGATTTACTCCTAAACTAATTAACCGATCATTAAGAATTTTGAGACACAGCTGTTAGGCGTAAGGGGTCGTAATGTGGGTTATGTTTAGTTTAATTAAGTTACACCTAATATATCTCTATATAAAGTTAGGTATGTGTATATGTTTATATATTTTTATGTACAGGATTTACTCCTAAACTAATTAACCGATCATTAAGAATTTTGGAACACAGCTGTTAGGCGTAAGGGGTCGTAATGTGGGTTATGTTTAGTTTAATTTAGTTACACCTAATATATCTCTATATAAAGTTAGGTATGTGTATATGTTTATATATTTTTATGTACAGGATTTACTCCTAAACTAATTAACCGATCATTAAGAATTTTGGAACACAGCTGTTAGGCGTAAGGGGTCGTAATGTGGGTTATGTTTAGTTTAATTTAGTTACACCTAATATATCTCTATATAAAGTTAGGTATGTGTATATGTTTATATATTTTTATGTACAGGATTTACTCCTAAACTAATTAACCGATCATTAAGAATTTTGGAACACAGCTGTTAGGCGTAAGGGGTCGTAATGTGGGTTATGTTTAGTTTAATTTAGTTGCACCTAATATATCTCTATATAAAGTTAGGTATGTGTATATGTTTATACATTTTTATGTACATGATTTACTTCTAAACTAATTAACCGATCATTAAGAATTTTGGAACACAGCTGTTAGGCGTAAGGGGTCGTAATGTGGGTTATGTTTAGTTTAATTTAGTTACACCTAATATATCTCTATATAAAGTTAGGTATGTGTATATGTTTATATATTTTTATGTACAGGATTTACTCCTAAACTAATGAACCGATCATTAAGAATTTTGGAACACAGCTGTTAGGCGTAAGGGGTCGTAATGTGGGTTATGTTTAATTTAGTTAAATTACACCTAATATATCTCTATATAAAGTTAGGTATGTGTATATGTTTATATATTTTTATGTACAGGATTTACTCCTAAACTAATTAACCGATCATTAAGAATTTTGGAACACAGCTGTTAGGCGTAAGGGGTCGTAATGTGGGTTATGTTTAGTTTAATTTAGTTACACCTAATATATCTCTATATAAAGTAAGGTATGTGTATATGTTTATATATTTTTATGTACAGGATTTACTCCTAAACTAATTAACCGATCATTATGAATGTTGGAACACAGCTGCTAGGCGTAAGGGGTCGTAATGTGGGTTATGTTTAGTTTAATTTAGTTACACCTAATATATCTCTATATAAAGTTAGGTATGTGTATATGTTTATATATTTTTATGTACAGGATTTACTCCTAAACTAATTAACCGATCATTATGAATTTTGGAACACAGCTGCTAGGCGTAAGGGGTCGTAATGTGGGTTATGTTTAGTTTAATTTAGTTACACCTAATATATCTCTATATAAAGTTAGGTATGTGTATATGTTTATATATTTTTATGTACAGGATTTACTCCTAAACTAATTAACCGATCATTAAGAATTTTGGAACACAGCTGTTAGGCGTAAGGGGTCGTAATGTGGGTTATGTTTTGTTTAATTTAGTTACACCTAATATATCTCTATATAAAGTTAGGTATGTGTATATGTTTATATATTTTTATGTACAGGATTTACTCCTAAACTAATTAACCGATCATTATGAATTTTGGAACACAGCTGCTAGGCGTAAGGGGTCGTAATGTGGGTTATGTTTAGTTTAATTTAGTTACACCTAATATATCTCTATATAAAGTTAGGTATGTGTATATGTTTATAAATTTTTATGTACAGGATTTACTCCTAAACTAATTAACCGATCATTATGAATTTTGGAACACAGCTGCTAGGCGTAAGGGGTCGTAATGTGGGTTATGTTTAGTTTAATTTAGTTACACCTAATATATCTCTATATAAAGTTAGGTATGTGTATATGTTTATATATTTTTATGTACAGGATTTACTCCTAAACTAATTAACCGATCATTAAGAATTTTGGAACACAGCTGTTAGGCGTAAGGGGTCGTAATGTGGGTTATGTTTTGTTTAATTTAGTTACACCTAATATATCTCTATATAAAGTTAGGTATGTGTATATGTTTATATATTTTTATGTACAGGATTTACTCCTAAACTAATTAACCGATCATTATGAATTTTGGAACACAGCTGCTAGGCGTAAGGGGTCGTAATGTGGGTTATGTTTAGTTTAATTTAGTTACACCTAATATATCTCTATATAAAGTTAGGTATGTGTATATGTTTATATATTTTTATGTACAGGATTTACTCCTAAACTAATTAACCGATCATTATGAATTTTGGAACACAGCTGCTAGGCGTAAGGGGTCGTAATGTGGGTTATGTTTAGTTTAATTTAGTTACACCTAATATATCTCTATATAAAGTTAGGTATGTGTATATGTTTATATATTTTTATGTACAGGATTTACTCCTAAACTAATGAACCGATCATTAAGAATTTTGGAACACAGCTGTTAGGCGTAAGGGGTCGTAATGTGGGTTATGTTTAATTTAGTTAAATTACACCTAATATATCTCTATATAAAGTTAGGTATGTATATATGTTTATATATTTTTATGTACAGGATTTACTCCTAAACTAATTAACCGATCATTAAGAATTTTGGAACACAGCTGTTAGGCGTAAGGGGTCGTAATGTGGGTTATGTTTAGTTTAATTTAGTTACACCTAATATATCTCTATATAAAGTTAGGTATGTGTATATGTTTATATATTTTTATGTACAGGATTTACTCCTAAACTAATTAACCGATCATTAAGAATTTTGGAACACAGCTGTTAGGCGTAAGGGGTCGTAATGTGGGTTATGTTTAGTTTAATTTAGTTGCACCTAATATATCTCTATATAAAGTTAGGTATGTGTATATGTTTATATATTTTTATGTACAGGATTTACTCCTAAACTAATTAACCGATCATTAAGAATTTTGGAACACAGCTGTTAGGCGTAAGGGGTCGTAATGTGGGTTATGTTTAGTTTAATTTAGTTACACCTAATATATCTCTATATAAAGTTAGGTATGTGTATATGTTTATATATTTTTATGTACAGGATTTACTCCTAAACTAATTAACCGATCATTAAGAATTTTGGAACACAGCTGTTAGGCGTAAGGGGTCGTAATGTGGGTTATGTTTAGTTTAATTTAGTTGCACCTAATATATCTCTATATAAAGTTAGGTATGTGTATATGTTTATATATTTTTATGTACAGGATTTACTCCTAAACTAATGAACCGATTATTAAGAATTTTGGAACACAGCTGTTAGGCGTAAGGGGTCGTAATGTGGGTTATGTTTAGTTTAATTTAGTTACACCTAATATATCTCTATATAAAGTTAGGTATGTGTATATGTTTATATATTTTTATGTACAGGATTTACTCCTAAACTAATTAACCGATCATTATGAATTTTGGAACACAGCTGTTAGGCGTAAGGGGTCGTAATGTGGGTTATGTTTAGTTTAATTTAGTTACACCTAATATATCTCTATATAAAGTTAGGTATGTGTATATGTTTATATATTTTTATGTACAGGATTTACTCCTAAACTAATTAACCGATCATTAAGAATTTTGGAACACAGCTGTTAGGCGTAAGGGGTCGTAATGTGGGTTATGTTTAGTTTAATTTAGTTACACCTAATATATCTCTATATAAAGTTAGGTATGTGTATATGTTTATATATTTTTATGTACAGGATTTACTCCTAAACTAATTAACCGATCATTATGAATTTTGGAACACAGCTGTTAGGCGTAAGGGGTCGTAATGTGGGTTATGTTTAGTTTAATTTAGTTACACCTAATATATCTCTATATAAAGTTAGGTATGTGTATATGTTTATATATTTTTATGTACAGGATTTACTCCTAAACTAATGAACCGATCATTAAGAATTTTGGAACACAGCTGTTAGGCGTAAGGGGTCGTAATGTGGGTTATGTTTAATTTAGTTAAATTACACCTAATATATCTCTATATAAAGTTAGGTATGTGTATATGTTTATATATTTTTATGTACAGGATTTACTCCTAAACTAATTAACCGATCATTAAGAATTTTGGAACACAGCTGTTAGGCGTAAGGGGTCGTAATGTGGGTTATGTTTAGTTTAATTTAGTTACACCTAATATATCTCTATATAAAGTAAGGTATGTGTATATGTTTATATATTTTTATGTACAGGATTTACTCCTAAACTAATTAACCGATCATTATGAATTTTGGAACACAGCTGCTAGGCGTAAGGGGTCGTAATGTGGGTTATGTTTAGTTTAATTTAGTTACACCTAATATATCTCTATATAAAGTTAGGTATGTGTATATGTTTATATATTTTTATGTACAGGATTTACTCCTAAACTAATTAACCGATCATTATGAATTTTGGAACACAGCTGCTAGGCGTAAGGGGTCGTAATGTGGGTTATGTTTAGTTTAATTTAGTTACACCTAATATATCTCTATATAAAGTTAGGTATGTGTATATGTTTATATATTTTTATGTACAGGATTTACTCCTAAACTAATTAACCGATCATTAAGAATTTTGGAACACAGCTGTTAGGCGTAAGGGGTCGTAATGTGGGTTATGTTTTGTTTAATTTAGTTACACCTAATATATCTCTATATAAAGTTAGGTATGTGTATATGTTTATATATTTTTATGTACAGGATTTACTCCTAAACTAATTAACCGATCATTATGAATTTTGGAACACAGCTGCTAGGCGTAAGGGGTCGTAATGTGGGTTATGTTTAGTTTAATTTAGTTACACCTAATATATCTCTATATAAAGTTAGGTATGTGTATATGTTTATAAATTTTTATGTACAGGATTTACTCCTAAACTAATTAACCGATCATTATGAATTTTGGAACACAGCTGCTAGGCGTAAGGGGTCGTAATGTGGGTTATGTTTAGTTTAATTTAGTTACACCTAATATATCTCTATATAAAGTTAGGTATGTGTATATGTTTATAAATTTTTATGTACAGGATTTACTCCTAAACTAATTAACCGATCATTATGAATTTTGGAACACAGCTGCTAGGCGTAAGGGGTCGTAATGTGGGTTATGTTTAGTTTAATTTAGTTACACCTAATATATCTCTATATAAAGTTAGGTATGTGTATATGTTTATATATTTTTATGTACAGGATTTACTCCTAAACTAATTAACCGATCATTATGAATTTTGGAACACAGCTGCTAGGCGTAAGGGGTCGTAATGTGGGTTATGTTTAGTTTAATTTAGTTACACCTAATATATCTCTATATAAAGTTAGGTATGTGTATATGTTTATAAATTTTTATGTACAGGATTTACTCCTAAACTAATTAACCGATCATTATGAATTTTGGAACACAGCTGCTAGGCGTAAGGGGTCGTAATGTGGGTTATGTTTAGTTTAATTTAGTTACACCTAATATATCTCTATATAAAGTTAGGTATGTGTATATGTTTATAAATTTTTATGTACAGGATTTACTCCTAAACTAATTAACCGATCATTATGAATTTTGGAACACAGCTGCTAGGCGTAAGGGGTCGTAATGTGGGTTATGTTTAGTTTAATTTAGTTACACCTAATATATCTCTATATAAAGTTAGGTATGTGTATATGTTTATATATTTTTATGTACAGGATTTACTCCTAAACTAATTAACCGATCATTATGAATTTTGGAACACAGCTGCTAGGCGTAAGGGGTCGTAATGTGGGTTATGTTTAGTTTAATTTAGTTACACCTAATATATCTCTATATAAAGTTAGGTATGTGTATATGTTTATATATTTTTATGTACAGGATTTACTCCTAAACTAATTAACCGATCATTAAGAATTTTGGAACACAGCTGTTAGGCGTAAGGGGTCGTAATGTGGGTTATGTTTAGTTTAATTTAGTTACACCTAATATATCTCTATATAAAGTTAGGTATGTGTATATGTTTATATATTTTTATGTACAGGATTTACTCCTAAACTAATTAACCGATCATTATGAATTTTGGAACACAGCTGTTAGGCGTAAGGGGTCGTAATGTGGGCTATGTTTAGTTTAATTTAGTTACACCTAATATATCTCTATATAAAGTTAGGTATGTGTATATGTTTATATATTTTTATGTACAAGATTTACTCCTAAACTAATTAACCGATCATTAAGAATTTTAGAACACAGCTGTTAGGCGTAAGGGGTCGTAATGTGGGTTATGTTTAGTTTAATTTAGTTACACCTAATATATCTCTATATAAAGTTAGGTATGTGTATATGTTTATATATTTTTATGTACAGGATTTACTCCTAAACTAATTAACCGATCATTAAGAATTTTGGAACACAGCTGTTAGGCGTAAGGGGTCGTAATGTGGGTTATGTTTAGTTTAATTTAGTTACACCTAATATATCTCTATATAAAGTTAGGTATGTGTATATGTTTATATATTTTTATGTACAGGATTTACTCCTAAACTAATTAACCGATCATTAAGAATTTTGGAACACAGCTGTTAGGCGTAAGAGGTCGTAATGTGGGTTATGTTTAGTTTAATTTAGTTACACCTAATATATCTCTATATAAAGTTAGGTATGTGTATATGTTTATATATTTTTATGTACAGGATTTACTCCTAAACTAATGAACCGATCATTAAGAATTTTGGAACACAGCTGTTAGGCGTAAGGGGTCGTAATGTGGGTTATGTTTAGTTTAATTTAGTTACACCTAATATATCTCTATATAAAGTTAGGTATGTGTATATGTTTATATATTTGTATGTACAGGATTTACTCCTAAACTAATTAACCGATCATTAAGAATTTTAGAACACAGCTGCTAGGCGTAAGGGGTCGTAATGTGGGTTATGTTTAGTTTAATTTAGTTACACCTTATATATCTCTATATAAAGTTAGGTATGTGTATATTTTTATACATTTTTATGTACAGGATTTACTCCTAAACTAATTAACCGATCATTAAGAATTTTAGAACACAGCTGCTAGGCGTAAGGGGTCGTAATGTGGGTTATGTTTAGTTTAATTTAGTTACACCTAATATATCTCTATATAAAGTTAGGTATGTGTATATGTTTATATATTTTTATGTACAGGATTTACTCCTAAACTAATGAACCGATTATTAAGAATTTTGGAACACAGCTGTTAGGCGTAAGGGGTCGTAATGTGGGTTATGTTTAGTTTAATTTAGTTACACCTAATATATCTCTATATAAAGTTAGGTATGTGTATATTTTTATATATTTTTATGTACAGGATTTACTCCTAAACTAATTAACCGATCATTAAGAATTTTAGAACACAGCTGCTAGGCGTAAGGGGTCGTAATGTGGGTTATGTTTAGTTTAATTTAGTTACACCTAATATATCTCTATATAAAGTTAGGTATGTGTATATGTTTATATATTTTTATGTACAGGATTTACTCCTAAACTAATTAACCGATCATTATGAATTTTGGAACACAGCTGTTAGGCGTAAGGGGTCGTAATGTGGGCTATGTTTAGTTTAATTTGGTTACACCTAATATATCTCTATATAAAGTTAGGTATGTGTATATGTTTATATATTTTTATATACAGGATTTACTCCTAAACTAATCAACCGATCATTATGAAATTTTGGAACACAGCTGCTAGGCGTAAGGGTTTCAAATACGGGTTAGGGTTAATTTAGTTTCATGCAAAGGGGTAAAAAGTGGATGGAAGCCCTTCATTAAAATTCAGATTAATCCGATGTTTGTGAAATTTTAACAATAGGTATTAGACATTAATTAACAGATGTTGCTCAAATTTAGTTTCTTTGCAATATTTTAAAGAGTATTTATGGGGGGGGGGTAATATAGACAGAACCCCCCATTTGAAAATGCAAGTATATCAGATTTGCTATGAATTTGATATATAGTCATCAGACACCATTTAAACAAGGTTCCCTGAATTTCAATTTAAATTAAGCCTCATTAAGCTTAGACCTTAAATTTTAGACCTTAAATTTTAGACCTTAAATTTTAGACCTTAAATTTTAGACCTTAAATTTTAGACCTTAAATTTAAGACCGTTTCTAGAATCAAAACCATGAAATCGATTTTTATCAAAATATAAAATAAGGATTGTAGAAATAAGGTTTGTATCCTTATCTTTTAATCTGCCCGAGAGGACACAAAAGTGCTACAAAACTGTTCTCTTTGGGGGGATTTCTTATATCCGCCCTGGGGAGTATTTTTTTCTAGTATGGCTCTAAAGCTACCACTCCCCCATGCATGGAGTATTATTGTCACATCTAGCCTGGTGCACAAACTACTAGCTTCTCCCTCTTGGAAAAAAAAAATTTCTAACCTAATAGGTCCCGCACTGTCTGCCAAGCTCCAGCCCCTGTCGCATCCCCGTAGTGTTTCCACGTTGATACCTCCGACCCAACCGATGAGCAGCAAAATCGCACCCCTTCACGGTAGAGGTCACGAGATGCCGGAAGATGTTCTACTCCAATAGTTTCTTTTCTCGGATCGATTCATTTTGGAATTCCCTTCCTGCTCCTTGTTACACGGTACATATCAACATGCAGACATTTAAATGTAATGTTGAACATGTTGCTGCCCAACTCCCCGACAAGGTTGCCCTCTATCACGGTATCCTCTTTGCGCTTCAATGTCAGTATGCCTTGTTTAGGCGGACACAATCACCGTGTGTACCCCATATCTCAGAGACATGACTTCGGATGCAAGATCGATATATCTGATACTATGTATATATAAATATATATATATATATATATATTTTCATATTTTTTCAAATGTTGAACTTTGGCTTTTCTATTGCCAACTTATCTATCTGTATAATTCCTCTGATAATAAGATCTCGATCTTTGAAAAGCCTTGGCTTAAGGAAAAAACAATAAACATAATTTTATTACAGAATATACTCTGATTTGAACATTTGAAGTTTGAAATAAATTTGGACATTCGTGCTTGTTTATCACTCTTCGTCCATTTAACTTTATAATTGCTGTATCTCGTATATTGAGCTTTTACCATTTCACTATCTCTCCTCGATTTCAACCTCAAAATCACAGAAGACGGTTCTATACAGACCAACTTCTACAGAAAACCTGCCTGTAAAAACCTATTTGTTCATTTTAAATCTGCCCTGCCCCTTAAAGCCAAACTAGACTATGCCCGTAATGAAATTACCCGCATACAAAATAAATGCTCATCTACTGCCAATAAAATTAAACACACCAAAGACTTCCATCAAACCCTAATCACCAACGGCTACCCCACTTCCACAATAACCCACCTCAGCAAGACCAGACCACGCAGACACAACACACTCTCCAACACATGCTTCCTAAAACTACCTTTCTTTAACGACAGAATCACTAATGCCATCCGCAGTGCAATACATAAAGAAAAACTAGACATTCAACTCACCCACACCGGCACCACCTTACGCCAACACCTTTCCAAAAAACGCACTACACGCACCCAAGAACCATGCTCACTAGCCAATTGTCCCATTCCTACCACTGGACTATGCCACCGCACTAACTGTGTATACAATATATCATGCACTATTTGTAACCACTCCTATATTGGATATACTACAAGACAATTACACCAACGTATAAAAGAAAACATGAATACAAATATATCTTCCTTCTTCAAACATACTTCCTCATGCAATACTACACAACAAGACATAAAAGTTTCCATTTTAGCCTCGACCAGGAACCTAGGCGACCTAAGACTGATGGAAGCTATTCTCATTTCCAAACTTAGCCCATTTTTGAATCAAAGACATGAATTAAATTCTACCTTCATCATATAACCTACCCCCCCCCCCGAACCCATCCCCAGATAATAACCCCCCCCCATAATAAACACTATTTGCACAAATCATATCCGTTATACTAAGAATTGACCATTACTTTAGTTAAATAAATTCAACATACAAAGCCAATTAACAGAATAACAGAATACCAAAAATAAGAGATTTGTCTCCCCTTAACCAGCAAACTTTCCATAACTAAAACAATAGGCATTTAAGAGATAAATTAAAACCAATAAATAAGGATTAAACTTAACCAGACATAAATAAATTTTAATATACTGCACCGACAACAAATAATTAGCTATCAACACACATTTAAAATCTAATGCCGGAATCAGCCTGTTGACAAACATATATACTATAAGTAATAACTACGTTTTATATACGGAAAGAAAAAAAAAAAAAAAAAAAAAAAAAAAACAAATAACAATAATAGTAAACATATAAATAAAAATAAAAATTAAATAAATAGAAACAACAGACAATTACATATATATATGGGTGTATATATATATATATATATATATATTAAAAAAAAAAAAAAATAAATAAATAAATAAATAAAATGAATCTATTTAGTTTTCCTCTGAATACTTTACTCTGAACACTTCCGGTTTAACCCCCCAGCGCTCCTGGCATTTTCTCGGTACCCGGGATTTTTCTTTTATTTATTTTTGACAAGGAGAGGAAGAAAAAAAAAAAAAAAAATCTCTCGAAATATCAAATTGATTCTTGACAATCCGGACATTACAAACTAACACCCTTGCTGTCTAGAAAAATAAACAAACCTTTCGATCTATATCCGACTTATTTCGGTTTTGTTCTGTTTTTGTTCTTCACAGCTTCCAGCAACCCGGATCTTCGCATTGCCTTAAACCTTTTTAAAAACTCTTATTATATATATATATATTAGTACTTCATGTATCCACATAAAATATTATAAGAAGATATAATTTTTTATGTGTCAGTTTTCAGTATTTACTTCAACAGTGCTCGATACGTAAGTAGAGCTAGGTAGTAAGCAATGAAAATATATATGGCAATCAAGCTACACAGAGGCTCCCGTGTTTCATCCCCGGGTGGAATCGTCAGGCTAAATGCCTGACGATTCCCCCCGGGGATGAAACACTGTGTAGCTTGATTGCCATATATATTTTCATTGCTTACTATATATATATATATATATATATATATATATACATATATACATACATACATACATACATATAAGTGTAAGTTTGAAATCCGAGGCAGGAGCAATGTGAAATATATACCGGAAGGTGGAACAGATGAACAAAAATAAATGAGAAGAGAAAATAAGAATGGAATCTCAAATCAATTTATTAATATTTCACGTAAAACAGATAAATACCGGAACAGTAAATAAAAAAGTGGTTACTGTCAGGCAATTAAAAGTTCCGGAATAAGGTAATCTTAAATTTTCGAAAGAAAAACTTTCATTATCAAAAGACAAAAAAAATATGACCGAGTGGTCGAAAACAACAAGGTGGACTGATGGGATCAACTGTTGACGAAATACATACCAAATATATATATATATAAATATAATTATAAAAAGAAAAACTATACACACATTAAGGTTGTACACATAATAACTTATTTCGACCCTTTTAATTAGGTCTCCTCAGATGTATAGACAACCACGTCAAAAAAAACCTTTTATAATTCTATTTTGCTCTGTTTAAATTACATTGAGCTCTGTTATTCAGATTCTCTACACAAAATTGAAATCTACACACTATATATATATATATATATATAATTTTTTATTTACACAGACATGTACAAAATCTGCGACACTGGCATGTCGATGTTATCGATCAACAGCTATTATAAACTGAGATCTCATCAGGAAGATTTAGAATCCGATTTTAACCTTAGATCATATTTCTTTCTAAATATGATCTACGGTTAAGATCGGATTCTAACTCTTCCTGATGAGATCTCAGTTTATAATAGCTGTTGATCGATAACATCGACATGCCAGTGTCGCAGATTTTGTACATGTCTGTGTAAATAAAAACAATCATATATAAAAGCTCTATTTGATATTGAACACTTCTTTTATAAACCTGGTTGAAATTCTTATTCGAATACTGTTGTAATATTTGGGATGGTGAATCTCTGTCCCATTTGAGGGTTCTTGATAAGGTGCAGAAACGTATCTGTAATTTGATTGACCCCTACTCATTCTTTTAATCTCCACCCCCTCTCTCACGTACGTGATGTTGCTAGTCTCAGTCTTTTCTATAAATACCATCATGGCATGTGTTCTTCACAATTATGTGATCTATTCCCCGCTTCTTTTGTTCCAGCTCGTTTGACTCGTTGGTCTAGTGGTCTCCATCATTTCGCTGTTTTGATACCTCATTGTAATACAGCTTCCTATTCCAGTAGCTTTTTTTCCAAGAACCGCGGGCTTGTGGAACTCTCTTCCTGCTGACTGTTTTCACTCTACCTAGGTCTTTTCAAGACTAAGGTCAATAAGCATCTCCTGTGTTTGTGATAATCATCTTCCGTTCTTGTTAGCTCCTTACATCAAGTGGCGTCATGCCTTGTCTAGAGCGATTTCCATATTTTTTTTAAAAGAAATTACGGCTAATTAGAACAATTAAAACAGATTAAAAAAAACAAAAAACATAACTCAATCCCGAAACTGATAAATATTTCTGTTACTAAAATATATAGGAAAAAAACGTTGATTTGGTACGCTTTAGTATCAGAGTGCATAGATACCACTTCCTCTGCATCTGACTACCCCATAGACTGCGCCAAATCTGGCACCCACCGTCCGTGGCCCCACTTACGTTCATTCGCTGTCGGTGGCCATTTCTTGAATCAAAGCAAGCTGACGTGGAAAGAATCTACGTGACGTAATATCCCCCCCCCATCTCTCTCCGTCGACCTTTTGTGGCCTTCGAGTATTCACTGTTTCAACACATCAATCGATTTCCCGCGCGAAAAAAAAAAAAAAGAACAAAGATCGATAAATCAAATGCGATTCGAATGTCAGAAGACAATGGAAATAATAACACACAGCCCTGCAACTAACCAGATTGCTCCACCCACCCATGAATAACTGTCTTATTGAAACCCTCTCCTTTTATACCTCCGTTTTATACCGTCGCGGACCCCATGGAATACTCTACAGAATATAACCAAGTTCAAATCATTTTGTGATTATTCACGGACTACTACTACTACTACTACTACTACTACTACTACTACTACTACAACAATAAAAATAATAATAATAATAATAATACTATTATAATAATATTATTATATCAGGTTGGAAAGAAAATACTGTCGTTTTTGTCCAACACATTTATTTCATCTGAAACATTCACATTAGGGCATTTTTAATCTTTACAATAATTCCCCTCATTTTCTATGACTTTTGTGTAATGATCAACTAGCTTCTTGATGGCTTCTTCAAAAAAATTCTCTGATTTTTGAGAGAAAAACAAACTTAGCTCATTTTTGAGTTGGTCGTCATTTTCATAAATGTTATTGTTTAAGTGATGCTGCAACGACCGGAAAAGATGGTAGTCAGATGGAGCAATGCCAGGTGAATAAGGTGGATGAGGCAAAACTTCCCAATTGAAACTCATTACCTTTTCCTGAGTGAATTTTGCTGTGTGAGGTCTCGCGTTATCATGTTGAAGCACTACACACTTCCTATTGAGTAATGCTGGTCGTTTTTTTTTTTTGATAGAGCAATTCTTAGATCATCCAGCTGCGAACAATATTTTACTACTGTGATTGTTTGATTAGGCTCTAGTAACTCATAATGAATCAGTCCTCTCATATCTCTCACATCATATCTCTCATATCCTCTCATGTCTCACCATAAAGAGAGCATAATCTTCTTTGGGTGTAGTTCTTGTTTTGGAACAGGCTGTGGACTTTGGTTTCGGTCTAACCATTGTCTTTTGCATTAGGTATCTTTGTAAAGAACCCATTTTTCATCTCCAGTCATAATTCTTTGCAAAAATGATTCTCGATGATTCCTGGAAAGCAAAGATGTGCAAACAGTCAATCTTTGATTTCGTTGAGCGTCGGTCAAATTGTGGGGAACCCAGAGTCCAAGTTTTGAAACTTTTCCTAACTCGTGAAGGCATGCAATAATTGTGGTATGGGTTGTATTGAATTGTTGAGCTAATTCTCTGCTGGTTAACTTTTGGATTGTCCGCCACAACGTCTTTAATGGCGTCTTTATAAATTAATGTTGTCGCCGATCTGACAGGTTAAAGTCTCCAGCAGAAAAATTTGCAAACCACCGTTGACATTTTCGATTATTAAGAACATTTATCCCATAAACAGTTCCAATATTCCTTGTAGCTTCTGCAGCTGAGTTTTTCTTTTATGAATTCATAGAGCATGCAATGTCTCAGATGCTCCTCACTAATATCCATTTTTTGACGGCTGAGACCGTTAAACTTAATATGTTCCAACTAATTACTATATCTGAAAGGCAAAGTAAGATATTAAGACACCGATTCACCAAAAAATCTAGAACTGTGTACAAATTAGGAGGCTGTAAAGCGACGAAGTAAAAATTACGACATTACTTTCTTTCCATCCTGATATTATTATTATGAAATCATTATTTCATACTAGTCTCAACTTTTGGATTTTTTCGTTGGATTTAATTTTTTCTTAACATCTATTGACTTTAGACATTCAAGCTGTATATTTCGCCGTTTCTAACACGCAAGCCTTTTTTTCTTTGACCATCAAGCCAATTCCATTGACCTTAGACATTCAATCTGTACCTGAACACTTCCGCTGTCATTAACAGGCAAGCCTTTTGCAGACTTGTCTAGTCAATCTGTTTAAGCCATTTATGATGACGTTCCGTCATGGCTCTAAATGTTCCAATTACAACAGGAATCACCATTACTTCTTTACATTTGTAGCAGTTACCTCCTCCTTTCAAAACATAACTGCACCGGTTGGCCGTTAGGTGTCGCTTTTTCACCGACAAGTGGCGCTGTAAAGCGACACCAGAGTTATCTGCCCTTCGGACTATAAAAACCGTTGCAAACGGAAATTCTCGCTCTTCTTCACCAACCAGCCTCGGCAGAACGACGCTGACACCAGCGCTCCGTTTTCACTCTCTCTTGTCTTTTCTCTTGGACTGGTCTCGGCATAACAACTACCAACACACGTTTCGTCCGTCAACACGTGGTCAAACAACGGTAAGTGTTCTCAACTCATTTTCTTTGTGTACGGCTTTCAATGACTTTTCCACGCCGGATTCATTTCTTTTTATATCGTTTCAAGAACTGTTTTTCCATCGACACACATGCATACATCACACACTTCATGATTCCACGTACACACACGTTCAATAAACGTTATTTGAACTACCTCATTTTGTTTATTAATTATTACTCTGTCTTTGCATGCAACATTGCTTGATTTACTGAACACGTTAATAATCGGGGGAACACGACCCTCGATCCTAACACATTTCCATAGTCTAACTAATTCCTATTTTAGATCTTGATATTTATTTATTTTGTCACGTTCTTTCTACACTCTGGTATCGAAGAGGCATGCTATGTCAATGATTAAGCAAGTTCTCTTGTTTTTGTTTAGAAAATAAAAATAAAACAATATAGAGTGAAATGTTTCTTCTGCGTTAGGGAGAAACTGGAAATTGTAAGATTTAAAGACAGGGTAAGATTACTCAATGTCAGACAGGAAACCACTTTAAACTGTAAACATTTCAATGAACACACACTAAGGAGACTTTGAATAAAAAAATAATGATACCCAATAACGACTATAATACTAAATGTTATGTTACTCTTGTGTTGACTTGACTGATTTTACTTCGGTGCGTGTTTCTGCGGTTTATATGGTTTCACATTATCATACTCGGATCTCCTGGAATTTATTTCACTCTAACACACTATATATATATATATAAATATATATATATTATATACCCATAACAAGGACATTATATCATAAAACAAAAGAAAGGTTGTTTTGTTTTTGTTTTTTGAAAAAAAATGACATAATACTGGTCAACTCTGGTGATGGAATATTATTCCGAAATTAATAAGATTACGGTAAAAAAAAAAAAAAAATAAATGAATCTTGCATTGATATAGGCTTCTATTTTCAATTTGATAATAATGACCCACCAAGGCTTTGGAATGAACGACCCATTTTCATATATAATCTCGAAGAGGAACAAGTCAGCCCTGGAAATAAGGTTCGTCTGACCACAGGCATTCCGGACGAACATTTATGTTGCCTTTCCTTGTGATGGAATAGATGTAGAATTCCCATACTATCAGTGGCTTGGAATGGCAACTTGTGAGCGGTGTCTTGAATGTTTTAGTTTTTTGTTGGGGGGGGGGGATTTTTTCATCATTGTGCCGCCCGACGTGAAAGTGTATCATCGCACATTGCTCCGTTTTTTTTAATGCATTTGGGACCGATTATTTGCTGGTTGGCTTGGTGGCAGAAATAATGCACGAGCTACTTTTCTTAGAAATTTTCTGTTTTCCTTTTTATCTTTGTACTTTTTTATTTTAATTTTTTTCCTCTTCTCTTCTTAAGTAACCTCAATTAATGCAACGTCACATTGTGTATTGTCGGTTGTTGAACCCCTTATTCCAGACATTTAATTTCCCTGATAATCTGCCAAACAGGTACCTGCTTGGTAGTGAAACACGTGTAGGAAAAAGATTTAATTTGAATAAATAATATTTGTAAGAAAAGGTCTTTCATGGTGATCATTGGTCTCCTGAACGGAATGCTTTGGTAAGCCTTCATAAAATCGCATATAAATGCTCTGTACTCTGTAATCGAGTATCATCGAGCTTGTTTTTATTGGCATAACCTCGGTCTTCACTGAATAATCTATTTTATAAGTGAAAAATATATATATATATATATATATATATCGCATATAAAGCACCGAGGACCATCGAGGATAAGTATTAAGCATAATCTCACCCCTTCACTGTAGAGACCCCCAGATGCAGAAAAGCTTTCTACTCTAATTGGTTGATATACTTGATATAAATACTAAGAAATATTAACAGAAAGTGGCTAATTAGTGATTACCTACCCCGATGCATCTACACGGTGGAACATTTTTACTGCTATTAAGTTATCTGAAATATCCTCAAAATCTGCGATCCAGAATGACCCTCTGAGTTAGAAATATCCGACAGAAACAGAGAATATTCCACGGAGACGAAAGATAGACTCACTGACCCTTTGGGAACATAATACGAATATTCTTTCCGATTATTTCTGGGGAATCTACACTTGTCTATACTCGGTTGAATTATGCAGATGCGGAGATCAGGGTTATAAATCACTCGGGTCTTACGAGATTTATCTGATGCGAAATGCCAGATAACGTCAGCGGTGAAGTCTTCAAGTTTATTGAGAATAGCGAATATGTGATAAAAATACATTCTGTCCTGAAAAGTTACTGATGAAATCGAAAGCGGGTGTTCATAATTCGCTTAATGGATTAAAACACAGACTTTGGAATATGCTAAGCTGATTTCAAATCGAAGCGTATCTATTGTGGCCGTGCGTAAATGTCGCGTCTAGTTATCCAATACTATACCATGGTCAGCTCCATTTGTTAAATATATATTTTTTAATATATATATATATATATATATATATATATATATATATATATATATATATAACATTTTTTTCTGTCAAACGGAACAAACATTTTTTCTGTCAAATGGAACAGACACTTTTAAATGAAAGAAAAATGAAACGTTTTCTCAAATGAAACACTTTTATCAAATGGAATTTACATCTGAAGAGAGCATAATGGATAAACGATAAATGCTCGAAACGCGTTATGAAATAATATTTAAAAAACTTAAAATGATAAGATAATAAATAATTGTTGAAAAAGTTGTTTTACTAGCGTTGGTAATCACAATTCTTTAAATATACTTTTTTTTTCTCTCGTTAGAACAGCACTGATGCTACACAACCCCCTTCTCTCTCTCTATATATATATATATTAATGCAATAATGAAGGGAAGACGTGTTGAATCTTTCATAATTAAAAGATTTAGGGGATGAGAAAAAAAAATTGCCAGTCGACTAGTTTCGCCCACACTTTACAAGGCTGATATCGTGGGATTAAAAAAAAAAGAAAAGAAAACCTTTTATATTTAAAATGAAATTAGCGTTATGTTATGAAGGTCAAAAAAAAGGTAAAGTTCTAAGAAATGCATACGGTTCTTCGATAACTGACCACCTTATAAATAACCCGTCGTGCGCAACGAACTTTAGCACAGATTCATTTTCCATCTTAAGCTGTGCTCACTCATCTTATCATTTGAAAATCTTGGAGACTATCCACGTACGCCTCAAGAGGCCCTCCCTCTGCAAACAGAAGGAGTGTCTCTTGGGGTTGAGTGTGATTAGTCTCTAAGACACAACCTCCATTCCATATAACATCACGCTTATTTTATTCTAAATTCGAACTTTTTGTTCCCCCCCCCCCTTCATAACACAATGCAAATTTCATTTTAAATATAAAAGGTTTTGTTTTTTTAAATCCCACGATATCAGCCTCGTAAAGTGTGGGCGAAACTAGTCGACTGGCAAAAAATTTTTTTTCATCCCCTAAATCCTCTAAATCTTTTAATTATGAAAGATTCAACACGTCTTCCCTTCATTATTGCATTAATAAAGTTTTGTACCCCCCCCAAAAAAAATAATGAAATATATATATATATTTAAATACATTTTTCGTGGTACAAAATTTGATAACGGCGAGGAATACGGACGTTTGGGACATTTTTGGGAGGGTAGAATGAGATTAAACAAATATAAAAACGAGAGAAAACGATTAAAAAGAAATTAATTAATGTACTGAACCGGTTTTCGTCCACACTCATCAGAGTAAAACGTGGAAGTGATTGAATACGACTAAAACCTAAAAAAAAATATATATATATATATAATTATATTAATGTATATAGAGATTTAAAAAAAAATGTTTATTAATTTATAAAACAATTTATTGTATACACATTTTTATAATGCTGATGACGGCTTATAACCAGAAACGCGCGTCCATGTCTACCTTATATGAAAAAGAACATAATAAAAATATGTTATGATATATATATATATAGAGAGAGAGATAGATAAACAGACAGACAGACAGAATGAGAGAGAGATAGATAGACAGACAGACAGAATGAGAGAGATAGATAGACAGACAGACAGAGAGAGAGAGATAGATAGACAGACAGACAGAGAGATAGATAGACAGACAGACAGACAGAGATAGATAGACAGACAGACAGACAGAATGAGAGAGAGAGAGAGACAGACAGACAGACAGAATGAGAGAGAGACAGACAGACAGACAGAATGAGAGAGAGACAGACAGACAGACAGACAGAATGAGAGAGAGAGATAGATAGACAGACAGACAGAATGAGAGAGAGAGATAGATAGACAGACAGACAGACAGAATGAGAGAGAGATAGACAGACAGACAGACAGAATGAGAGAGAGACAGACAGACAGACATAATGAGAGAGAGATAGACAGACAGACAGAATGAGAGAGAGAGATAGATAGACAGACAGACAGACAGAATGACAGAAACATAGAGACAGAGAGAGAGGTCATACTTTACAAAGACGTCCATCAAACCGGAAGGAATTTAATGAACAAAACGATGAGTTGCAGCGATCTGTAATTGACTAGTTTTTTGTTTTTGTTTTATTTCTTACAATAACATTTTACAACAGAAATATTCGTAGACAAACATTACACAATGTATTTGCAAAGCTACACGGAGGAAATCAATCAACGTTCAGACAATCAACTAAATCTCATTCATTCACTGTGGAGGTCCCCAGATGCCGGAGTGCATTCTACTCAAATAGCTTCTTTCCTCGTGCTGCTGGCCTCCGGAACTCCCTCCCTGCCCCCTGTTTCCCCGACAGTACTGACATGCAGAAATTTAAAACTAACAGACCTCTCGTTGCGCAGATCCCAATTTAGGCTGCCCCCCCAACCCACTTTCTCCCCTTTTCTTTTTTCTTACGTCTAAAGTGGTGGCCTGCCTTGTTTGGGGTGAACCTTGTTAAAAATAAAAATTTAAGTCAAAAGAACTAAGCAAATAACCGTTGATACGGATTCTAAAACAAATGCATTGCTCTAAGGCGTTTACTCTCAGAATCCATTGCTCTCAGAATCCATTGCTCTCAGAGGCAATTACTCTCGAAATCCAATCAAACATTTTGAAAATTTTGCAAAATTGAGAAGGGGTGGGACGTAATGGGTGAAAATTTCAGATTCATGCGAGTAGTATTATTTTGTGTGCATTTATACATAAATAACACTAAACAATCAAACATTTTGAAAATTTTGCAAAATTCAGAAGGTGCAGGCCAATAGTTTTTGGTTATTTTACATTCATGAAAACCCTTTCACAGCCTGAAAATGGTCCTAAATTAAAGTACTATATCAGATTTAACCATCTATATCCATTCATAGCTTTTGAGGATGTTTTAGGACCTGCAATGTCGTATGAAAACAGTTTTTCACCGAAAAATGATGGATTTTGAGTCCCGTGGAGCCCTAACGGCTATTTTTGGCCTGCACCATCTGAATTTTGCAAAATGTTCAAAATGTTTGATTGTTTAGTGTTATTTATGTATAAATGAACACAAAAAAATACTACTCGCATGAATCTGAAATTTTCACCCATTACGTCCCACCCCTTCTGAATTTTGCAAAATTTTCAAAATGTTTGATTGTTTAGTGTTATTTATGTATAAATGAACACAAAAAATACTACTCGCATGAATCTGAAATTTTCCCGCATTACGTCCCACCTCTAATAGTAATAATTAACCGAAAAGTCCATCACTGCAAGGGTGATATATGATTTTGAATTCCCCTCTTTTGCCGGCTACAAATATTATCATCATGAATATTTGCTTTGAACGGGAAGCACTAAAAAATATATGGCTTAATATTTGAAACAACGCGATGTTCTTTGATCTTCAGATGATATTTTTCTTTCTTTTCCGCAAGGCACATATTTATTAATTAGCCGGAAGTGACGTTATTCACTGTTTCTGCTCATAAAATTATCAATATAATTAACAGGAAGTGACGTTATTCACTGTTTCTGCTCATAAAATTATCAATATAATTAACAGGAAGTGACGTTATTCACTCCTTTTGCACATAAATAAGAACGGTAGCTGTGCTTCTAATGTATTTTTTATTTTGTATTTAAACATGCGCGTATTGAAAATAATTAACAGGAAGTGACGTTATTCACTGTTTCTGCACATCAAAAAAAAATTTAAATAATTAACAGGAAGTGACGTTATTAACTGTTTCTGCACATCAAAAACATATTAAAATAATTAACAGGAAGTGACGATATTAACTGTTTCTGCACATCAAAAACATATTAAAATAATTAACAGGAAGTGACGTTATTCACTGTGCTTGCGCATGGAATAGGTACGAAAATTATGGTAACCGTAATTCTAGATTCGTTCTTTTATTTATTTTTGGCTTTCTCTTCTTGTAATACAGTCAGATAATTTCTTCGTTTCGTATTTCAAGGGAAATATGACCGGAAATTAATGTTAGAAGCTTCAAGAATATAAAAGATTGAACAAACATATCCATATCGTCGGAATTCTTTATACGTAGAAATATGTGGGTGTATCTCTCTGATAAACAGTTTATTAGATTGGCCAGAGATAATAATCAAAGTAGCCTTTAAAAACACGCACATGCACACCTATATATATATATATATATATATATATATATATATATAATATATATATATGTAAAATAAAAATTAATATATATATATATATATGTAAAATGAAAATTAATATATATATATATATATATGTAAAATGAAAATTAATATATATATATATATATATGTAAAATGAAAATTAATATATATATATATATATGTAAAATGAAAATTAATATATATATATATATATATGTAAAATGAAAATTAATATATATATATATATATATATGTAAAATGAAAATTAATATATATATATATATATGTAAAATGAAAATTAATATATATATATATATATATATGTAAAATGAAAATTAATATATATATATATGTAAAATGAAAATTAATATATATATATATATATATGTAAAATGAAAATTAATATATATATATATGTAAAATGAAAATTAATATATATATATGTAAAATGAAAATTAATATATATATATATGTAAAATGAAAATTAATATATATATATATGTAAAATGAAAATTAATATATATATATATGTAAAATGAAAATTAATATATATATATATGTAAAATGAAAATTAATATATATATGTAAAATGAAAAGTAATATATATATGTAAAATGAAAATTAATATATATATATAAATATATATATATATATGTAAAATGAAAATTAATATATATATATATGTAAAATGAAAATTAATATATATATATATATGTAAAATGAAAATTAATATATATATATATATATATATGAAAATTAATATATATATATATATATATATATGAAAATTAATATATATATATATATATATATGAAAATTAATATATATATATATATATATATGAAAATTAATATATATATATATATATATATGAAAATTAATATATATATATATATATATGCAAAATGAAAATTAATATATATATATATATATGCAAAATGAAAATTAATATATATATGTAAAATGAAAATTAATATATATATATATATATGTAAAATGAAAATTAATATATATATATATATATGTAAAATGAAAATTAATATATATATATATATGTAAAATGAAAATTAATATATATATATATATATGTAAAATGAAAATTAATATATATATATATATGTAAAATGAAAATTAATATATATATATATGTAAAATGAAAATTAATATATATATATATGTAAAATGAAAATTAATATATATATATATATATATGTAAAATGAAAATTAATATATATATATATATATGTAAAATGAAAATTAATATATATATATATATATGTAAAATGAAAATTAATATATATATATATATATGTAAAATGAAAATTAATATATATATATATATATGTAAAATGAAAATTAATATATATATATATAAATATATATATATGTAAAATGAAAATTAATATATATATATATATATATATGAAAAATTAATATATATATATATATATATGCAAAATGAAAATTAATATATATATATATATATATGCAAAATGAAAATTAATATATATATGTAAAATGAAAATTAATATATATATGTAAAATGAAAATTAATATATATATATATATATATGTAAAATGAAAATTAATATATATATATATATATGTAAAATGAAAATTAATATATATATATATATGTAAAATGAAAATTAATATATATATATATATGTAAAATGAAAATTAATATATATATATATGTAAAATGAAAATTAATATATATATATATATATGTAAAATGAAAATTAATATATATATATATATATATGTAAAATGAAAATTAATATATATATATATAAATATATATATATATATGTAAAATGAAAATTAATATATATATATATATATATATGTAAAATGAAAATTAATATATATATATATATATATATGTAAAATGAAAATTAATATATATATATATATGTAAAATGAAAATTAATATATATATATAAATGTAACATGAAAATTAATATATATATATGTAAAATGAAAATTAAAAAATATATATGTATAATGAAAATTCATATACATATACATATATATATATGTATGTAAAATGAAAATTAATATATATATGATTGTAAAATGAAAATTAATATATATATATATATATATATGCAAAATGAAAATTAATATATATATATATATGCAAAATCAAAATTAATATATATATGTAAAATGAAAATTAATATATATATATATATATGTAAAATGAAAATTAATATATATATATATATGTAAAATGAAAATTAATATATATATATATGTAAAATGAAAATTAATATATATATATATGTAAAATGAAAATTAATATATATATATATATGTAAAATGAAAATTAATATATATATATATATATGTAAAATGAAAATTAATATATATATATATATATATATGTAAAATGAAAATTAATATATATATATATATATATGTAAAATGAAAATTAATATATATATATATAAATGTAACATGAAAATTAATATATATATATATGTAAAATGAAAATTAAAAAATATATATGTATAATGAAAATTCATATACATATACATATATATATATGTATGTAAAATGAAAATTAATATATATATGATTGTAAAATGAAAATTAATATATATATATATATGTCAAATGAAAATTAATATATATGTGTATATGAAGAATGAAAATTAATATATATATATATGTAAAATGCAAATTAATATATATATATATGTAAAATGAAAAGTAATATATATATGTATGTAAAATGAAAAGTAATATATATATATGTATGTAAAATGAAAATTAATATATATATATGTATGTAAAATGAAAATTAATATATATATATATATGTAAAATGAAAATTAATATATATATATATGTAAAATGAAAATTAATATATATATATGTATGTAAAATGAAAATTAATATATATATATATGTAAAATGAAAATTAATATATATATATATGTAAAATGAAAATTAATATATATATATATGTAAAATGAAAATTAATATATATATATATGTAAAATGAAAATTAATATATATATATATGTATGTAAAATGAAAAGTAATATATATATATATATGTAAAATGAAAAGTAATATATATATATATATGTAAAATGAAAATTAATATATATATATGTATGTAAAATGAAAATTAATATATATATATATATTGTTACTTTCCTGATGAGAGCAATAAGCTTGAAACACTTGCGTTTGTAAGTATGAATAATATATTATTTATTTATAAATATTATAATAAGCCCCTTTAGGAAATTAAAGTCAAGCACCTTTGGGGATGTTACAAAATAGACTGTCAAAAAGCTCTAACACTCTCGACTAGTCTTCTGTCAGTGTCCGCTTCTAGGTACATATAGATACATATATATATATATATTATAGATACATATATATATATTATAGATACATATATATATTGTATAGATACATATATATATATATATTATATAGATACATATATATATATATATATGTATCTATATAATATATATTATATAGATACATATATATATATATATATTATATAGATACATATATATATATATTATATAGATACATATATATATATATATATATATATATATTTTATAGATACATATATATATATATATATATAGATACATATATATATATATTATATAGATACATATATATATATATATATATATATATATATATATTATATAGATATATATATATCATGCCTGCCTAAAACATATCTGTTTTGAAAGCTAGAAAAAATATTTCAAATACGTGACGGAGTTGGGACCCTACCCCCTTTCAAAGTAGGCCCCGTGTTCTTGCACGTACTTAACCAACCGATCCATCCACTGCCGGAAATACCGCTGGAAGTCTTCTTTTGGAATGGTGTTCATCTCCGCCGTCGCGTTCCGCATTATCTCTTTTTTTGCACTCTCTCAAAAACAGCTGCACTCCAACAAGTTTAGGGGCCTGTAAGAACGCTGGTCACTCTCCGCTGATGTGCGGCCATTTTTGAATCGGTTGAACCACTCCTTAATTTGTGTTACACCCATCGCATCTTCTCCAAACACGACGGCGGAGATGAAAACGATTCGAGAAGACGACTTCGATAGGACCAGACCCGAGACCGGCAGAGAGCAAGCCATCCTCAAAAATGTCATGGACTCAGTTCAGTTGAAACGATGGATGAAGAGGTTGGTTTATTTATAGTGTGTGTGTGTGTGTGTGTGTGTGTGTGTGTGTGAGTGAGAGAGAGTGTGTGAGTGAGAGAGAAAGAGAGAGAGAGAGAACGAGAAAAAGAACGGAGTTGACAAAAACAGAAGGTGGTGGGTGGACGAATTTTACTATTTCCGTTCTTTCCGCAAACATGTCCCAAAATGTTAAGTGGAAGTTCCAAGACACGGCCATATTTCTATTCCATTAAAGACACGCCGTTTTCCTAGGAAACCAACAAGCAACGCTGCAAAGCAACAATCAGTCTGAAAGAACAAAAAGTAAAAAAAAAAAAAAAGATTAAAAAACAACATATATCTCACTCCCGTGCGTCCCTTCAACAAACCCGACCTCCCCGTTTGCCAGAGCGTCCAGCCTGACATTTTGACCATTTCAAACAGGCATAAAAACAGATCTTAACTTCTTACAGCCGTCCATTACGTAGACTGTTTTCTGTGCTGATGGCTTTCAAGCCTTCTTGCTGTTTCTTTATACGTCGCCTGTTTTTGTTTGTATACGAATATAGCTATCTGACTATATATGTACTTAAGCACCCTATATATATATATATATATATATATATATATATATATATATATATATATACATTAGTGCATCTTCTATCGACTGATTTGTTTATCTACCAATCGATATATTGATCAGTCTATCGTAATATATATATTTATCAGTCTATTGATCAGAATTTGGTTTTATATATATATATATGATAATTTTTTATTTTTTATTCACACAGACATGTACAAAATCTGCGATTCTCTCCAATATGATCTGAGGTTAAGATCGGATTCTAACTCTGCCTGATGAGATCTCAGTTTATAGTAACTGTTGATCGATAACATAGACATGCCAGTGTTGCTGATTTTGTACATGTCTGTGTAAATAAAATAAAAAATTATCATATATAAAGCTCTATTTTGATATTGAGCACTTTTTATAAACCCGGTTAAAATTCTCTGGATTACCACCCTGTGGATATTTTTTACCTGGATTATTACCATTATTATATATATATATATATATATATATATATATATATATATATATAAGTTATGAGGTTGAAAAAGACTAGATATACATTCGGATTGTACACATAAGTTATTTCGACCGTAACTAGGTCTCCTCGGATGTGTTTCCAACCACAATTAAAACCGCCGAGGTTTGAATTCTGGTTGGAAACACATCCGAGGAGACCTAGTTAAGGTCAAAATTATTCATAATGTGTACAATCCGAATGTATATCTAGTCTTTTTCAACCTCATAACCTATTCATGCTCTGTTTGAACGAACATAGAGCTCTCTGATTCGAATTCGTATCGAAAATAATCGAACCTGAAAACACATATATATATATATATATATAGCATTGAAGAGACAATATTTATTATTCATAATGAATTTAAGAAATTAAAAAGATGAAAGGGCAGCTGACCGGTTTCGTACCTCGCTCAACACCCTATATAATACTTATGGCTCGTCGATAGGTCAACATCTCATAAATAATCGCACCTGTGCCTCTAAATTCAGTGTCGACTTATTCTCCATTCTTAGTAAGTCGCACTCCCCTTATCATCTCAAGATCTTAGAAACAATTTATATTAAGTCCTTGAGACCTTCTCTTTGCAAACAAAGAGAAAATCTCCTCGGGCTTAATGTTATTTCTATTTGACTGAACTTTTTTTTTTTATTTATTTATTTATTTATTTATTTTTTTTTTACCCCTTTCCCTCGCTATAATTCTCATAGCATCTTTTTATATTTTTTATACATTACCTCGATATTTGGCTCTGTTGAGCGAGGTACGAAACCGGTCAGCTGCCCTTTCATCTTTTTAATTTCTTAAATTCATTATGAATAATAAATATTGTCTCTTCAATGCTATTTTAAAGTTTTGTACGACAAAGAAAATATTTAAATATATATATATATATATATATATATATATGTATATATATCAGTGGCGATTTGTAAAACCGGGTTCGTGCCCTCCGACCGACAGGAATTAACATCCCCTACACTCAAAATTGCATAAGCATGAAACATCGATGTATGTAGATAAAAATCATTAATATTTACTTATATATTATTTTCAGTATTTACTTCAACAGTGCTCAATACGTGAGTAGAGTTAGGTAGTAAGTTATGAAAATATATTTATAGCAAATAAGCTAAACAGAGGCTTCCGCGTTTCATCCCCGTACGGAATCGTCAGACGAAATCCATATTATCATCCCAACGTTTTGGCCGCTGTAACCTCCGGGGTTCTTCAGAGGTATATCTTCGAACTCGGGAATATTTCTGTCGAACTACGAAATCCGGACGAAATTTCGAACGGGAGCCTTTTATTTAATCTACGGTGGTCCGCAAGGGCCCGTGTCACCGTGGATATAGTACTAAGTTAAATTCAGTTCTAAGTGATAGTCATCGGAAGGTTGAAGGTTCAATCCTCGGTGCGGGCGATACGAATAATTGCCAATTACTGAAGACTTTCCCCAGTGATGGCTGACGAAACAAGAGCGTGCTACCCCCGTGTATTAAATCAAGGGTTCCGTTCGAAATTCCGTCCAGATTCCCTAGTTTGACAGAAATATTTCCGAGTTCGAAGAGATACACCTAAAGAAGGCCGGAAGTTACAGCGGCCGAAACGCTGTGATGATAACACTCAAGATGAGAAATGTAGTCCGAATAACCATAATTATACAAATTATCAATCTTCATCTAAAAAATGTTTATGTCATGTGATATATATATATATATATATATATATATATATATATAAATAAAGATCGAGATAAAATGATTCGACGTAATGGAAAATAAAAAAAGGAAAGCCAAAAACTATATTATTTATCTATTTATCAACGTTTCGTCTTTATTTTTAGACTTCCTCAGGATGAATAAAAATGCAGAAAAAATAATCATACAAAATTGATGATTGTATGATTAGTTCTGCATTTTTCTTCATCCTGAGGAAGTCTCACAATAAAGACGAAACTGTGATGAATACATAATTAATATAGTTTTTGGGCTTTCCTTTTTTCATTCTCTCTCTCTCTCATATATATATATATATATATATATATAAGTGTAGGTTTGTAATCCGAGGCTGTAGCAATGCGATGTAATTGCCGGAAGGCTGAGAGGGTGAACAGAAACAAACGAGAAGAGAAAACGAATCTCAAAACGATTTATTAATATTTCACGTAAAAACTGATTAAGTACCAGAATAGTAAATACTGTCTGGTAAATAAAAAGTTCGGCAAAAGGTAATCTTTAATTTTCGAAAGAAAAACTTTCATTATCAAAAGACAACAATTAAAGACCGAAAGGGTCGAAAAAACGGGAAAAACCGGAATCAAAATGCTGAAACACTGCAGCAGACTATTGGGAGTAGGGACGCAGAAAATGTCAAAATGTAATTAAATAATTATTCAGCTAAAGTTAACATCTTATCAACATTTGTTTATTTATATACTAATTATTATAATTCTATTATTTTTTATTTTATATGATTTATTAACTTTTATTTATTTATTACATTCTAAATTTAAATTCACGTGTGGGCCGTTATTATTATATGAGCAGTCAAAGGGGGATAACTTAAAACAAACGGAATATGGTTATAAATGTGATTTGAAATTTGAGAAGAAATTTAAATCAAAATTAAATATATATAATATATATATATATATATATATATATATATTAAAGAAAACATACCAATTATTTAGCATGGGAGGTGGCCTCAGTGAAGTGGATATCAGCGTGAACTGAAAGAATCAACGTACCGTGTTCGATCACTGTTTGATTCACTGCAAATAGTTCAGTTGGTAGAACGTCTGGCTGTAGATCGCAAGGTTTCGGTTTCGATTTACGGCCATGGCATCCGCTTGATTTCTTTGCAATTTTACTATTGGTGCAATATTTTCCATTTCTAAAGTTATATATATATACATATATATATATATATATATATATTTATATATGTATATGAGAGGTTTATGTAGTTTGCTTGAAGCATTGTTTACTTGTATATAAAAATATATAAATGTGATACTAAGAAGGCAATACAATGCAGAGGTGTGACGGATAGACACAAGACATAATTGTTGAACAAGTTTAATAGGTTCACCCTTAATACAATGTATACATACACCAAGGTGAATTGAGCACGGTTCTGAAGAATGGAAGAGTTCCCGAAATATTATATCATACGGAGTTTCCACCAGACAATTCTGATACAGGTATTACATAACATTGTGTATATATATATATATAAATATATAAATATACTTAGTACATTCCAGACCAACATAAGTATAGACTAGACAAAATCTTAACCTTTTGTAACCTGCCATTACGTAGAATATGATTTTGGTTATTCATGTTTTTGTATACGAATATACCTAATGTTTTTTTTGGTAATTTTTTTGGTAATTCATGTTTTTGTATACGAATATACCTAATGTTTTTGTATACGAATATACCTAATTTGAGAAGAAATTTAAATCAAAATTAAATATATATAATATATATATATAT
>OY744555.1:20665405-20672905 GCA_963556195.1 Sepiola atlantica
TCTCTCTCTATATATATTGTCCATGGTTTCACTTTGTAGAAAAAAAATTCCATTGAGTTCTCGATTATTTTATAACAAGAGCGTAAAATTTATTAAGAATATTATAGAAGTTTAGATGAAATGTTTACCCTAGGTACACAGCTGAGAGAGTGGACTAAGGCGAAAAGAATACAGTTTTGTTGAGTAAATATAATTCTAGTCCAATTATAGATCAAATATGGCTGAAGAGAGCCGGGCAATAATCGCGTTGACACACCGGTTCTCGTTAGACAAATGGAGCCTGGCAAGTACGGGATGGGTGACTATTTCGGAATGCTAGGCGCTGTATATTACTTCTACATGACCGGAAAATATTATATTATATATATATATATATATATATATATATATATATATATATATATATTACAATAAAAAATAATATATATATATATATATATATATATTACAATAAAAAATAATATATATATATATATATATATATATTACAATAAAAAATAATATATATATATATATATATATTACAATAAAAAATAATATATATATATATATATATATTACAATAAAAAATAATATATATATATATATATATATTACAATAAAAAATAATATATATATATATATATATATATATATTACAATAAAAAATAATATATATATATATATATATTACAATAAAAAATAATATATATATATATATATATTACAATAAAAAATAATATATATATATATATATATATATTACAATAAAAAATAATATATATATATATATATATTACAATAAAAAATAATATATATATATATATATTACAATAAAAAATAATATATATATATATATATATTACAATAAAAAATAATATATATATATATATATTACAATAAAAAATAATATATATATATATATATTACAATAAAAATAATATATATATATATATATATATATTACAATAAAAAATAATATATATATATATATATATATATATTACAATAAAAAATAATATATATATATATATATATATATATATATATATATATATTACAATAAAAAATAATATATATATATATATATATATATATATTACAATAAAAAATAATATATATATATATATATATATATATTACAATAAAAAATAATATATATATATATATATATATATATATATTACAATAAAAAATAATATATATATATATATATATATTACAATAAAAAATAATATATATATATATATATATTACAATAAAAAATAATATATATATATATATTACAATAAAAAATAATATATATATATATATATTACAATAAAAAATAATATATATATATATATTACAATAAAAAATAATATATATATATATATATATTATAATAAAAAATAATATATATATATATATCACAATAAAAAATAATATATATATACATATCACAATAAAAAATAATATATGTATATATATATATATCACAATAAAAAATAATATATATATATATATATATATCACTATAAAAAATAATATATATATATCACTATAAAAAATAATATATATATATCACTATAAAAAATAATATATATATATATATATCACAATAAAAAATAATATATATATCACAATAAAAAATAATATATATATATCACAATAAAAAAATATATATATATATATATATCACAATAAAAATAATATTATATATATATATGTATAACAATAAAAAATATTATATATATATATATTACAATAAAAAATAATATTATATATATATATAACAATAATAAATAATATTATATATATATATGACAATAAAAAATAATATATATATATATATATAACAATAAAAAAATATATATATATATATATAACAATAAAAAATAATATATATATATAACAATAAAAATAATATTATATATATATATAACAATAAAAAATAATATTATATATATATAAATATAACAATAAAAATAATATTATATATATATATAAAACAATAAAATAATATTATATATATATATAACAATAAAAATAATATTATATATATATATAACAATAAAAATAATATTATATATATATATATAACAATAAAAATAATATTATATATATATATATAACAATAAAAATAATATTATATATATACATATATATAACAATAAAAATAATATTATATATATATATATATAACAATAAAAAATAAAATTATATATATATATAACAATAAAAAATAATATTATATGTATATATAACAATAAAAAATAATATTATATGTATATATAATAATAAAAAATAATGTTATAGGTATATATAACAATAAAAAATAATATATGTATATATAACAATAAAAAATAATAATATATATATATATACCAATAAACAATGATATTATATATATATAACAACAAAAAATAATATTATATAGCAATAAAAATAATATATATATATATATAACAATAAAAATAATATATATATATATATAACAATAAAAAAAATATTATATATATATAACAATAAAAATAATATTATATATATAACAATAAAAATAATATTATGTATATAAATATATATCACAATAAAAAATAATATTATATATATAACAACAAAAAATAATATTATATATATATATAACAATAAAAATAATATTATATATATATATAACAATAAAAATAATATTATATATATATATAACAATAAAAATAATATTATATATATATATAACAATAAAAATAATATTATATATATATATAACAATAAAAATAATATTATATACATATAACAATAAAAATAATATTATATATATATATAACAATAAAAATATATGTATATATATATATATATACATATATATGTATATATATATACACATATATGTATATATATATACACATATATGTATATATATATACACATATATGTATATATATATACACATATATGTATATATATATACACATATATGTATATATATATATACACATATATGTATATATATACATATATATGTATATATATATACATATATATATACATATATATGTATATATATATACATATATATGTGTATATATATATACATATATGTGTATATATATATACATATATATGTATATATATATACATATATATGTATATATATATACATATATGTGTTTATATTTACATATATATGTATATATATACATATATGTGTTTATATTTACATATATATATATATACATATATATGTATATATATACATATATGTGTATGTATATATATACATATATGTGTATATATATATATACATATATGTGTATATATATATATACATATATGTGTATATATATATATACATATATGTGTATATATATATATATACATATATGTGTATATATATATATACATATATGTGTATATATATATATATACATATATGTGTGTATATATATATACATATATGTGTGTATATATATATACATATATGTGTATATATATATATATACATATATGTGTATATACATATATGTGTGTATATATATACATATGTGTATATATATATACATATATGTATATATATACATATATGTGTATATATATATACATATATGTATATATATACATATATGCGTATATATATATATACATATATGTATATATATATACATATATGCGTATATATATATATACATATGTGTATATATATATACATATATGTGTATATATATACATATATGTGTATATATATACATATATGTGTATATATTTATATACATATATGTGTATATATTTATATACATATATGTGTATATATTTATATACATATATGTGTATATATATACATATATGTGTATATAATTATATACATATATGTGTATATATTTATATACATATATGTGTATATATTTATATACATATATGTGTATATATATATACATATATGTGTATATATTTATATACATATATGTATATATTTATATACATATATGTATATATTTATATACATATATGTGTATATATATACATATATGTGTATATATTTATATACATATATGTGTATATATATACATATATGTGTATATATATACATATATGTGTATATATTTATATACATATATGTGTATATATTTATATACATATATGTGTATATATTTATATACATATATGTGTATATATATATACATATATGTGTATATATTTATATACATATATGTGTATTCATATACATATATGTGTATATATATACATATATGTGTATATATATACATATATATGTGTATATATACATATATATGTGTATATATATACATATATATGTGTATACATATATGTGTATATATATACATATATGTGTATACATATATGTGTATACATATATATATATACATATATGTGTATACATATATATATATGTGTATACATATATGTGTATACATATATATATATACATATATGTGTATACATATATATATATATGTGTATACATATATATTTGTATATATATATTTATATGTATACATATATATTTGTATATATATATATATATATATATATATATATATATATATATATATATGTATATGTATATATATATATCTTTGAGAATATATCGATATTTCTTACATTCTCTCTATCGGTCTCATTTCCCCGCACACGCAAATTTCTTTCCTTATTTCGACGAAGTGTCGAAGACTCCCTGTCCGAAATGAAATATTAACCTTTTATTATTCATGGGTTGGGGAAGTACTCTCCAGACGCAAATACAGAACGCGATTGTCAACACGCCGTTTGTCAAGGATGCGGCGATCAGTCTCAGCGAAATTACAAGAAAACTCTGTGGAAATTGTTCTACATTCTTCAGAGATGGTACCGAAGTCACCATCTTCCCACTCTCACTTCCGAAACAGATAACTGGCATCGTCTCGAACTTGTGTTTATCATACGGAGGTGCGGATAGGCCACTCTTGTCGGTGGGGTAGGCGAGTATGGGTAATATACATCGTCATGACGGACGTATAAATATATTTTAAGATTTTTTTCAGGCCACGATCTACAAAAAAAAACCTGCTAAGTAATAATTGTTCGAACCCGTCTGACCGCCTGAAACCACCACTTCCTGCACTGGTGAAGATGTAAGCCCGAAACAACGTTGTCTGTAGGTAAATACTCTTTAGTAATTATTAAAAAAAAGTATACATATAATACTAATGCTACTACTATTAATAATAATAATAATCTATATAATACTAAAAGTCTATTGTTCTTGTATGTTTGCAATCAGCTTTCAGCTTTCCGGTTTTCAACATCCGGTTGCGCATGCGTAAATAGCATCGTCTTCAATCTGTTATTCCAATTCCGTTATTCTCTATTATGATTAACGAACGCATGAAATTTTTCATTCTGGAAATTTTTAAACAATTTCATTTAATTTCATCAAATAGTTTATTTGTTTTCTTCACGGCTAAAAACATTCAACGGGAGGACTTCGTAAAGTCTGTCGCAGTTTCAAAAAAACTCCCCCCTTTTAAAAAACAAAAACAAACAAACAAAAAAACAACACTCATTATTAATATCAGCCATACTAGCGGTCGGTGAACGAAACCACCTCCCACTTTCCCTCTCATAGATTTCACCACTCCTACTCCCTCTGTTTTCGTTACGTACGCGAGAAAGCCTGCTGTACCCCCTTCCTTTCTCAAATCGCCCTAACAAACCACTTATAATTCAGTAACTGTAATTTAAAAAAAAAACAATTATAATAAACAGAACAACTCATAGAAATCTATCTATATTCTTTTTTCATTTTAATATACTTTCATAGAAATGCTTCTGTTATGTAAAAAAACCTATTTTCTTTATGCCACAAGTGTCACGCTCATACATGAATTCCATAGCTAATATAACAAACTGACCCAACGGGTCACGGGTGGTCTAGTATATATATATATATATATATATATATATATGATGTAAGCGAAGGTTTAATAACCAGTTGATCTCTCGTAACACGACGTATTCACCGAACACACATCTGAGGAATTTCTTTGCTCAGTTAAACATTAAGATTTCACCTTTTTTCCGCCATATTTAAAATCCTGTATAGGAAAATATCAACACAGCAACAAAAAAAAACAAACTCAAACGTCTATAGCGCATGCGTAAATGGCCGCACATGCGCAGAACGAAACACGATATTCCGTTTTAACGCATTATCTGCTCGTAAATAAACAGAATACAGCTCAACAAAATGTCGATGTCGTAAAATACGTAAAACAGTTCGAATTACAAAGTTTAAATTGGCAGAGGAAATAAAAATAGGTGAAGAAAAGATTCCATCAATTTCGTATGTTGGGCTATTAATTTTGGATTTTATTCTAACAACGTTCGGGCCGATGTAACCTCCGACCTTCTTCGGATGTATCTTGTCGAAAATTATAGGAATTTTTTTTTAAAAAAAAGAAGAAAAATGGTCATACCGAGTTGATAATAGGAACCTGTTATTCTATAAACTGTGAGCAAAACTCCTAGAATATTTTTTTATGACAACGTGGACATCTAACATTTTTTTTAACAAAGTTCATCCCAAACAAGGCAGACCACTGTAGACGTAAGGGCTACTGAGAAAAATGGTGAGAGATTATTTATTTTATTTTTTTTAGAGGGGGGGTCAACCTAAATTTGGAGTTTTAAATGTATGCATGTCAGTACCGACAGGGAGCAGGGAGGGAGTTCCAGAGTCCAGCAGCACGAGGAAAGAAGCTTTTGGAGTAGAAAGCTCTTCAGCATCTGGGGACCTCCATAGTGAATGGATGTGATTTGGCAGATTGTCGAGTTGGTCTAGTGAATTTACGTTGTGGGGGTACCAGAGCAGAAAGCTCATCAGAGCACAATCCATTGAAGTACTTGTAAAACAGGCACAAGGAAGCAACATTGCGGCAGTGGGACAGGGGCTGGAGCCTGCTGGACAGTGAGGGACCTACTAAGTTGGCAACTTTTTTTGTAGACCCTGTCTAAGAGGGAGTGACTAGCGGATGATGCACCAGCCCACATGTGGCAACAATACTCCATGCATGGACGGATGGTGACTTTGTAGAGATACTGAATAATGACAGGTGTGAGCAGTTTACTAACACAGTAAAGGGAGCCCACCTGGCAATGTTTTTAATATATTTATTCCAATTCATATTATCTGTGAAAGTTAGGCCGAGGCGTTTGAAGAATGAACTCTCAGGTAGGGTGTTATTTGCCATGATAATCGGTGGTTGAAAAGGTTTCTTATAGTTATTGAAGGAAAGTAGCTTTGTCTTTGTGGCATTAAAAGTTACCATCCATTTTTTTATCCTAATTCACTGAAGACTGGAGGTCATTTTCTAAAGATTCAGCCATTGCCTCAGATATGTGCGCGTCGGTTTTGCTTACATAACGAGAGTATTGATTTACTCCTCTCCAGGAGTTAGGCACAAGGCCAGTTTTTATCTTACTCCCACAAGTAAGATGTGACCCAAGGTCGGGTCGGGAAAGTGGGGTTTAAAAATTGCCTGGGCAGCC
>OY744555.1:20677905-20710405 GCA_963556195.1 Sepiola atlantica
TGACGTTCATAAATACGACAGTTTCAGAGTACGTCTAATATACCAATAAAAAATATTATATTTACCTACATAGTCGAAAAAAAAACATATTCACATCGAAATATTAAGTTGTATTCATATTTTTTCTTTAAATAAATTCATCATCCACAACATTGCAGAATGAAAAAACTAATTCGTGTTATTTTTAATACGACCTTTCGCTTCCATTTAAACCTTCGTATGTCGGCTCGTCACGACGGTAGAATGTTCATCGCGTGAATAAAAATATATGAACAATCTCATTTTTGTAACATCAAAGCAAATAAATAAGACGCCCTGTCCGTCGGGCCACGGATCTGGCACAGTCCAGTTTCAAATAATATTCCATGATAAATGCCAGTATACTGAAATCATATGCCCTGAAAATTCATATACGCTAAATGTACAAAAGCAAGGAAATTCCCAAATGTTTACACTTTTATTGTCATTAAGGGTATGACTACATATCAGCCAAACTATTTCATTATCGCATCACTACAGTATAAATCTCTATGCATGAGTGGATGAAGTGTGTGAGGTGCGCTGAAGAAAAATTCCTACCAGTAAAATACATAGCCCTGTTGTGCTCGCATACCCTTAATGACATTTATCATGGAATATATATATATATATATATATATATATATATATATATATATATATATATATATATACATATATATAATAATAATGGTAATAATCCGGGTAAAAAATATCCACAGGGTGGTAATCCAGAGAATTTTAACCGGGTTTATAAAAAGTGCTCAATATCAAAATAGAGCTTTATATATGATAATTTTGTTTACACAGGCATGTACAAAATCTGCTTTTGTACATGTCTGTGTAAATAAAATTATCATATATATATATATATATATATATATATATTATACATATGATTTCAGTATACTGTTATTTATCATGGAATGTCACTACTTTTGTAAAGGCTATGCCTCAATACAATGGTCATTTTAAAGTTTTTGGGGAATTTTCTGGAAAACTAAGGTATATGATAAACTGAAATTAAAATGCCATCAACTAGACACTAGAACCTCTATCTCTGCCAAAAATCAGCTGAATCCATCAAATAGTTGATGAGATACAGGGTGGCACACACGTACGTACCTACGTACGTACACACAGATAACATGATTTCATGATTGAACTTTCTGGATCTCTGGGTTGCCTTGACTAATGATGCTGAAATTCTACACACTTATAGAACCAATCAAATAAAAATTTTGTGCAAAGTTTTATCTAATTTGGTTTATTGGTTTTTGAGTTATGATTGATCAAAGAAATGAGATTTACAGCATAGGCCATTTTTAAAGTGTATTAAGGGATAGAGCGCTCTCGCGCCTCCCTTGATTACAATTTACATATTTAGACTTTCGTTAGTATACAATATCGCTGTGTTTGTTCGGTCACGTTTAAGTTTTAAATACAATTTTCATTGTTTTTTAAACTTTTGTTTATAATAATATTTTTCGTTTATTTGTCACTCTTCAATTGAAAATAAGACCGTCCTTGTTTGCGGTTCAAATATACGTTTTAGGCGTCTGTTATATTTTGTTCTGTTACGCTTTCTGTTAAAACATTATTTTCATGTGTCTGTAACACGTTGTTCTGTTACGCTTTCTGTTTAAATATTATTTTCATGTAACTGTAACACGTTGTTCTGTCACGCTTTCTGTTAAAATATTATTTTCATGTGTCTGTTACACTTTGTTCTGTTACGCTTGCTGTTTAAATATACGTTCTATGCGTCTGTTACATTTTGTTCTGTCACGCTTTCTGTTTAAATTTTATTTTTATGTGTCTGTTACACTTTGTTCTGTAACGCTTTCTGTTAAAATATTATTTTCATGTGTCTGTAACACGTTGTACTGTTACGCTTTCTGTTTAAATATTATTTTCATGTAACTGTAACACGTTGTTCTGTTACGCTTTCTGTTAAAATATTATTTTCATGTGTCTGTTAAACTTTGTTCTGTCACGCTTGCTGTTTAAATATACGTTCTATGCGTCTGTTACATTTTGTTCTGTCATGCTTTCTGTTAAAGTACTATGTTCATGTGTCTGTTACACCCTGTTCTGTAACGCTTGGTGTTTAATACGTTTTATGCGTCTGTTTCATTTTGTTCTGTTACGCTTTCTGTTTAAATATTATTTTCATGTGATCTGTTACACGTTGTTCTGTTACGCTGACAGTTTAAATATACTTTTTATCTGTGTTACACTTATTTCTGCAACGTTTGTAACTTAAATATACTTTCTATGTGTCTGTTACACTTTGTCCTGTCACGCTTGCTGTCTAAATACACTTCTCATGCGTTTGTTACACTTTTTTTCTGTCACGTTAGCTGTTTAAATATTCGTTTCATGTGTCTGTTACACGGTGTGGTGTCACACTTGCGGTTTAGATATATTTTTTATGGGTCTGTTTCATTTAGTTTAGTCACGTCTGCGCTTTAAATATAGTTTTCATGTGTCTGTTCCACTTTGTTCTGTCACGTCTGCGGTTTAAATATACTTTTTATGTATCTGTTACACTGTGTTCTGTCACGTATGCGATATAAATATACATTTTATGTGTCTGTTACGCTTTGTTCTGTCACGCTTGCGGTTGAAATATACTTTGCATGTGTCTGTCACACGTTGTTTTGTCACACTTAAGGTGTAAATACACTTTTCATGTGTCTGTTACACTTTGTTCTGTCACGATTGCGGTTGAAATATACTTTGCATGTGTCTGTCACACGTTGTTTTGTCACGCTTAAGGTGTAAATACACTTTTCATGTGTCTGTTACACTTTGTTCTGTCACGCTTGCGGTTGAAATATACTTTGCATGTGTCTGTGACACGTTGTTTTGTCACACTTAAGGTGTAAATACACTTTTCATGTGTCTGTTACACTTTGTTCTGTCACGCTTGCGGTTGAAATATACTTTGCATGTGTCTGTCACACGTTGTTTTGTCACACTTAAGGTGTAAATACACTTTTCATGTGTCTGTTACACTTTGTTCTGTCACGCTTGCGGTTGAAATACACTTTTCATGTGTCTGTTACACTTTGTTCTGTCACGCTAGTGGTCTAAATAGTATCTTTATACGTCTGTTACACTTTTATCTCCCACGTTTGCTGTCTAAATATTTTAATGCGTTTTCAGTTTAAATATATTATCGGGTCTGGATTTGAGAAGGGGTTAGTTTATTGCTAATCGCCTGAGGCGCCCCTACCGGGGAATGCTGACGGGGTTGCCAAGTTAATTTTTAAACAGCCAGAATGATCAAATTCTCGAGCGCTGGTTCGTTCCCACTTTCCCGATCTTGTGTCACATCTTACCTTGTGGGAGGAAGATAAATAAAATTAGTTGTGTTGGTCTGTCACGTTTGAATTTTAAAATTATATTCGTGTTGATCTGCCGCATTTCAGTTTGTAACTAAAATTTCTGTTCAGTTGTCACGCTTGAATTTAAATACTATTTTCTTTGTCGTCATTAACCGCGTAGATTGAATGGACACATCTTAAGAAGGTCTGTTTGTTTTTTATTAAAATCTTCGTCATTAAAATGATTCATACCAATTTTTCTCCATCCTCTCTATCTCATCTCTCATCCCTCTCTTTTAATATATATATATATATATATATATATATATATGTGTGTGTGTATGTGTTTTCTAGTGAGAGAAACGAATGTTTTAATGTTTTCTCTCCCAACGATTGCGTTCGATATTTTAAACAGATCATTAAAACCTCTTGTAAAAATCTTACTACATATAAGTAACACTGATTTCCAGACGACATTTTTTTTCCTATTAACTAATGCCAAAATCAAGTAAAAAAATAAATAAAAATAAAAATTTGATTTGCAAACTTGTGCTGACCATAAAAAAATGCCAATATTTACTGCCACGAAACGCATCTGAAAAAATTGTTTTTTCTGAAAAAAAAAAAAAAATTGTTTTTTTCTGAAAAAAAACAAAAAAAAAAAACAATATTTTTTCTAGCATTGATATTATAACTTTCGATTACCTATAACTATATTGAATAAATACGAAATACTTCGACTATTTAAATATTCGGGTATCTTTTACGACGCTCAGCAGAGTCGCGAACGGGGTCCAAAAAAAGGAACGAGAAAGGGTTTAAAAACATAAATTTGCAACAAGTGAAGTTGACCTACGACGAGAATAGATATTTTTCTACTTACCTATGTAATTTGTTTTTATTTTTACGTATTATAAATGTGTTTTTATTAGATGTAAAAAAAAATTCTTGTTTTTTTTTCCCACGACTTTTCACAAAATTCAATATGGCCGATTCAGGTGCATTTTTTTACCAAAGCCCCCCCCCCAAAAAAAAATCGGCCATTTTTTTTTTCAAGTTCCAGTGACAAAACTATTGATTTCTAATAATAGCGGTTGTAACGGTCTAAAAATACAAACAAATGCCACAGGCAAGTTTGAAAATAACTTTTACAGCCTACAGTTACTTTTATTTGTTGTATATTTGTTTTTTTAGCGTTTTTACTCTGCTGAGCATCGTAAAAGATACCCAAATATTCATTTTAACAGTAAGAACGCTTCGTAAATCCTTAAATACATAATAATTAACTGAAATAGTGTTTAGATAGTATTTGGGAAACTATGAATATTATACATTTGTTTTGTATAACATATTTGAAAGATTTATTAAACTATACCAGTCATCTTCGTCATTATTTTTTATGAATCAGGCTACCTGGCACTATTTATGTATACATATGTGTGTCTTTAGCGTCTGTTCCATATTGCATGGTCGATCCAATGGTCAGCGTCGCCATTTATTGTACTATACCAACGCCTCTCGGCTAACCGCTTTATCTCAAACTCATGCACCGTGGTTTTCATTTTTTTCTTTGTCGTCTTCATATTTTTAATAGTCGCGTCGGTATTTATTGTTGGAAATCGCGGAGGGAGCAAAGCCATAGTTTAAAATTTGCATACATAAGAAAAGACCGCACAAACAAAGTCATTTTATCCATGCGATTTGTCCGACAAGTGTGTGTGCTTGTCGTTCGGGTCCCGTCGCTAGTGTTTCTACATCTGAGCTAAATCCCCATCTTTGAGCCTTGGAATTTCAGCTCATTGCCAATCCTTCCGACCTGTTTCAGTCGAGCTCTGTCGCCTTTCTCCATTTAACAGTCTTCTAATATATTTAGTTTCCCCATCTTACCGTCGGACACTGGTCACATCAGCATTTTATCCGCCTTTTTCCTCAGCTGAATTTCACCATTGTTATCTGCCACCACAAAAAAAGTAAACAAAAAATTTGGTGGCGTCATTAGTCTGTGGAGTTCCTTCCCCTCATTGTCATATTCTCAGCCAATTTCAACACTTCCCGTCTAACTTACTTATATTCACACATTCCTGACATAGCCAGCTGGTCAAACACTCATACTCTCCAAAAATTTCACACCTAACCACGACAAAATCTCCCCTCTCCCACCTCACCTATCTAACCGTTTCGACTACTTCTTTCACACCCTTACCCACCCACCCACCCACTTTCAAATCATCTTCATTTCTTCAAATCTTTTTCTAAAACTATGACACTACCTACACACCAAAAACACAGAGCCTCCCCGTCCCCTCCCCTCCTCCTTCCCCAACCCCTCAAAATCCATGCTACACCTCACCACAACAAAAACCTCAGCACCCCTCCCCTCTCTCCCACCCTAAGACAAATTCACTAACACTTCCACCCCTTGGTTTTTCACTCACAGCCATCCACATTCATTTTACTCCCTGCTACCGACTGCGCTCCCAGTAGTGTATACTACTACTTCTCATTAACCCAGTATGTCAACCCAATATTTCTATGTACTTGGATGACATTTTTTCTGAAAATTATCATCCTGAGGAAGTCTTACAAATAAAGACGAAAATGAGGTTGGGCATAGGGCTATCTAAGACTCATAGATTAAAATGTATACAGATAGATGAATCGATTAAATATATACACACGTATATACCAACAGGAACACATATAAATATACAAAATGCATACAGGTTCCTATAAAATAAAAAGCAATGATAGATGCAGATAAGCCATAATCCCCTCGCAAAAACATCAAGCTATTCTGTGGAACCATTGTTTCACAAAGTTCCAGCAAAATCACTTAGACGAAATCGAGCGCATCATAAGAATGCCAATTTCTTCGCGTAGCTTCCATCAATTTAAAATCTTTTTCAACCCTAACCCTAACCCCTGCTTCTCGCGCACTTTCCTTACTGTCTGACCAACACAGATCACCGGACCTCAAAAACCGCGGCCATTTAGCTTTTGACCGTTGGATTACAAAACCGGCGTTTTTTTGTGTTTTTTATCTTGGATGGTTCCAGGGCCTGCAGGACAGAATCAACGTCGAGCGATGCTGAATCGTTAGAGGTCATTTGGCTAACAATTAAAATCTAGTTCAATCGGTGTGAGACATAAAGATGGCAACGAATCTGTATACAAAACCAGTCATATGCGGATGTATATCTAATATATAAAGTAGAGACGATTTTTCCCCTGTACCTTCTCGGAGAATAGGAAAATAACCACATGCATCACAGGCTACTAAACTCACCATTACATTACACTTATTCACTCGAGCGTGTTTTAGTACATTTGTTATTCTTTTTTCCCAGCTTACACTTAATATTACATTTGGCCCGCCATCCACGACTCTCCTAAAAACCAACTCCATATAGGTGGTAGCAAAAAATTTTCTCTCTAACAATTCTGTACTGTCACTCTACTCATCGACACCGGGAACTAATACACACAGTTTAATTTTCACAAAACACCGGTTCTTATTTATAGATGTGAAAATAGGTCAATTAACTTAATTGACCTATTTTCACATCTATTTTAACCCGATGCGTGGTGCAGTCGGTAAGAAGACAGGATTCATAATAACCTGTTTTAGCGTTCGATCCCATTCTACTCTACCACTTTTTTTAATTTAAAACATTCGCCAACACAATAGACGGTGGGGGGGAGAAAAAATAGGTAATTTCCTTTTTTTATTTTACGTCATGCAATAGGTAGTACTTTCTCCCGTGCAACGCCGGGCGACGGGTTCCGCTAGTTAAGAATAAAGTAAAAGCAAAAAAAAAAAGCTAGATTTTAATGGAATAACAGCTGATAAAGTTATGCGCATTATTTGTATTAATAACACATATTCTATAAGCAAGCTCCACCTGTTATGGAGCACTAATAAGTATTTGAGTTTCATAGAATTGATATCTAAGAAAAAGCAGCACTATCAGTACTATATATATATATATATATATATATATATATATATATATATATATATATATATACGTACAATACGACTACGTAGAAAATAAAAATATACACAGCCTAGATGTAACTTCGCTCTACACTAACGTTAAAAATGCCTAAACTTACTCCACACACATATAAAGAAAACAAAAACCGACCTACCTTTTCCCCCAACACTTTTATAGAAATAATTAGACTCATCACTGACATAACATATTTCCAATTTAACGAAGTATTCTACAAACAAAAATTTGGACTCCCCATGGGCAACCCCCTTAGCGGTGTATTGGCCTACCTCTTTTTAGAATTCTTAGAATCCGGTCCTTTCAAATATAGACTACCTCCTAACATCGAATACTTTAGATACATAGATGATATTTTAATTTTCCTCCCCACAGACATACAAATCAACCATGTTAAAGATAAACTCAACACAGTAGAACCTTCCATAAAATTCACCCATGAGACTGAAATAAACGGCTCTATTCCCTTCCTTGATACTCTTATAATTAAGTTCAACAACAAACTAGAATTTAAGGTACACCGCAAAAACACTCACAAAAATGACTACATACATTTCTACTCCCACCACCATAGCAAGATCAAAACAGGTATAATTATAGGCTTCTTCCTACGCGCCCTTAGAATATGTAGCCCCCCACACATAGATGAAGAAATAAAGTACATTTTCAATTCCCTAAAAACATTGCAATACCCCACACATTTCATATTAAATGCCAAGAAAAAAGCCTTCAAAATATTCTCCAGAAACACCACACAAAAAAATCAAACTCCTAACACCTCTCTCATAGACAGACCCCTTCTCCTACCCACGCATTCCAATAACACATCCATATGCAACACGCTCAACAAACTAGGCATTCCAACAGTACAAACCACTTCTCAATCCATAAAACAAACTTTAAACACATCTAGACATTTCCAAAAAACACCCACATCCCATGCCGGCTTATACACTGTCCCTTGCAATGATTGCCATCAATTCTACGTGGGAGAAACACAACGTGAATTAAAGAAACGATTAAATGAACATAAAAGGGACATAAAAAACAACAACCCTCTTAGTGCACTTTTCTTCAATGCTCTAGAACACGGTCATGCATTCAAATTTGAACAAGCCAAAATCACTAAATACATCCACAACAAATCTCGGCGAAGATTATTGGAAACTGCCCTAATCACCTCCTCCACCACCATCAAGCAGCGAAATGGTTTCTTTAACCTATCACCCTTAATAAGCAAGATCATCCTCACAGAACAAAGACTTTTGCCTGATCATGGTTAACTTATATTTTCATCTCTAACCTTTATTAACACTCTTCCATTTACCCACACCCTCCATTTCTTCTCCCTGAATCTTCATTTTCTCCTTGTTCCCTTTTTTCCCCTCACATTTTTAATACTGCAGTCCAAATAAACTTTCTCATGTTCCAGATATTTCAAATATTCCTCACCCACCCTTTCAATCACCGCCCCCCTCCACCCATCCAATCCCTCACTCATTGCTATCATTTTCCAAATATTTCACACCCTATCACAACAAATCCTCCCTCTTCCCCCTCTCAACTATTTTCTCCCATACCTCTTCTTAAATTCCCTCATTTTCTCAAAACGCTCTCTAAGACCATAACTTTCGCCCATCCACCAAAATCACAGCCCCCCCCCCCCTCCCTCTCTACCCATCCTCCTTTCCCTGCATACACCCCCCACACACAAACATTCCAACTTACTTTCCCCTTCAATCTTGACCGCAGCCATCTGGTCAAACACCTCCCTCCCCCCTCTTCCTCTACTCTCTCTCTGCCATCCACTTTACCCCTGCTCATCTCCCACCTCTTTCTCTTACCACCAGCCACAGTAGTCGTTGCTCACCCTATCTTTCTATTTTTCCCCACTCATTTTCTGCATTCATTTTTATTCTCTAACAAGTACGGACGTCCACCAAGTATTGGCCATTATTTTCATTTTACTTCATTTTCCTCCCAATATGTCTACCCTAACTGTATCTGTACTTGCATGAAATCTTTTCTATATAACATCATCCTGATGAAGTCTTATAAATAAAGACGAAACGTTGATGTACACATAAAAAACATCCATTTTTTGGTTTCTCCTTTTTGATTTTACCATCACGTCGGATTACCTTCATCCTTCTCTTCCCATATATATATATATATATATATATATATATATATATATATATATATATATATATATACGTACAATACGACTACTATATATATATATATATATATACGTACAATACGACTACTATATATATATATATATACGTACAATACGACTACTATATATATATATATACAATACTATATATATACAAGTACTATGTATATGTATATGTATATATATATATACATATACTATATATATGTATATATATATACAAGTACTATATATATGTATATATGTATATATATATACAAGTACTATATATATATGTATATATACAATACAAGTACTATATATATATGTATATATACAATACAAATACTATATATATATATATATATATATATGTATATATATACAATACAAGTACTGTATATATACATATGTGTGTATATATATACAATACAAGTACTGTATATATATATATGTATATATATATATACAGTACAAGTACTGTATATATATATATGTATATATATACAGTACAAGTACTGTATATATATATATGTATATATATACAATAAAAAGTACTGTATATATATACAATAAAAAGTACTGTATATATATGTATATATATATATAAAATAAAAAGTACTTTATATATATATATGTATATATATAATAAAAGTACTGTATATATATATATATATATATACAATGCAAGTACTGTATATATATGTATATATACAAGTACTGTATATATATATATATATATATATATATATATATATATATATGTATATATACAATGCAAGTACTGTATATATATATATGTATATATACAAGTACTGTATATATATATATGTATATATACAATACAAGTACTGTATATACATGTATATATACAATACCAGTACTGTATATACATGTATATATACAATACAAGTACTGTATACATATATATATATGTACTGTATATATATATGTATATATATACAATACAAGTACTGTATATATAAGTACTGTATATATATATATATATGTACTGTATATATATATGTATATATACAATACAAGTATATATTGTATGTATATATATATATATATTGTATGTATATATATATATATATTGTATGTAAATATATATATATGTATATATTGTATGTATATATATATACATATATTTATATATACTATATGTAAATATACATATATATACTATATGTATATCTTTTTGTATATGCATTTTGTGTATGCATATAATATATGTATGTATATATATATATTATGTGTATATTAATAATATCTGTATGTATATATATATTTTTTATGTGTATATTAATAATATATGTATGTGTATATAGATATATGTATATTATATATATGATATATGTATATTATATATATGATATATGTATATTATATATATGATATATGTATATTATATACATAATATATGTATATATATATACATAATATATTTAATATATTTATATATATACATACATTATAGGTATAAATATAATATATATTATATATATTGTATGGATATATTATATATATATATTGTATGTATATATATTATATATATATATATTGTATGTATATATATTATATATATATATTGAATGTATAGATATATATATGTATATGTTGTATGTATAGATATATATATATATATGTATATATATGTATGTATATATTATATATATATATATGTATATATATGTATGTATATATTATATATATATGTATGTATATATTATATATATATATGTATGTATATATTATATATATATGTATGTATATATTATATATATATTGTATGTATATATTATATATATATATAGTATGTATATATTATATATATATATATATATATTGTATGTATATATATATATATATATATTGTATGTATATATATATATATTGTATGTATATATATTATATATATATATTGTATGCATATATATTATATATATATATTGTATGTATATATATTATATATTATATATATATATATTGTATGTATATATATATTATATATTATATATATATATATTGTATGTATATATATATATTGTATGTATATATATATATATATATATATATAGTATGTATATATATTATATATATATATATATAGTATGTATATATATTATATATATATATATATAGTATGTATATATATTATATATATATATATATAGTATGTATATATATTATATATATATATATATGGTATGTATATATATTATATATATATATATATTGTATGTATATATATTATATATATATATATATATATAGTTATATATAGTATGTATATATATTATATATATATATATAGTATGTATATATATTATATATATATATATATATAGTATGTATATATATTATATATATATATATATAGTATGTATATATATTATATATATATATATATAGTATGTATATATATTATATATATATATATAGTATGTATATATATTATATATATATATATAGTATGTATATATATTATATATATATATATATATATATATAGTATGTATATATATTATATATATATATATATAGTATGTATATATATTATATATATATATATATATATAGTATGTATGTATATATATTATATATATATAGTATGTATATATATATTATATATATATATATAGTATGTATATATATTATATATATATAGTATGTATATATATTATATATATATATATAGTATGTATATATATTATTTATATATATATATATTGTATGTATTTATATATATATATATATTGTATGTATTTATATATATATATATATATTGTATGTATATATATTATATATATATTGTATGTATATATATTATATATATATATATATATTGTATGTATATATATTATATATATATATATATATTGTATGTATATATATATTATATATATATATATATATTGTATGTATATATATTATATATATATATATATTGTATGTATATATATTATATATATATATATATTGTATGTATATATATTATATATATATATATATATTGTATGTATATATATTATATATATATATATTGTATGTATATATATTATATATATATATATTGTATGTATATTATATATATATATATATTGTATGTATATTATATATATATATATATTGTATGTATATTATATATATATATATATTGTATGTATATTATATATATATATATATATATATTGTATGTATATATATATAATATATATATATATATATTGTATGTATATATATATATATATAATATATATATATATATATTGTATGTATATATATATATAATATATATATATATATATGGTATGTATATATATATATATTGTATGTATATATATAAGTATGAATGAGAGTGAAGAAAATTACAATACCCATGCAAAATTTTAGAATAGATTTAAAAAAAAAAACAGAAAGGAGGAAAAGATCTAATTTGAAAATAAATCATGTTTTGGGCAAGACGTGATATTTTCCACTTTTTTTTATTATTTTCATTTTTTGTTTTTATTTTCGTTTCAATTTGAATCTCGAATGAAAGAAGCTTTTTTGCTCGCATTATCAACATGTTCACTAGAACTCGACTCCCGGCTAAATTCAAAATAACCTTCTCTCATATAAAAGTCAAAACTTTGTGAAAAAAACACAAAATATGATTTACTTGTTTTTGTTATTTTTAGGATAACGTACTGCAGTTCATCAGGCTTGTTGCCTTGATTTATCTACCGTAAATCTTCAGGGAAACTCTTACGTCATTGAAGCGTATTCAAATCAGGTGTTATATATATATATATATATATATATATATATATATATATATATATATATATATATATACTGAAGATTGTGTTAGCATGAAACATCGATGTCTCTAGGTATTTTTAAAAAAAAACTAATATTTATTTATTAAAATATTATTGTTTATCAGCCCCCCTCCCCACAAGGGCTGGGCACTTTCGAGTGGCTTTAATAACAAGCAGTACAAATAGCTATATGCGAGATCCGAACACCGTTTCGTAAGATCACTCTATCTGCCTAGTAAATAGCAGCTTGTCGCTATTTACAGTTAAAGTTACTCTATATTTACTAACTAATTGACGATGGCCGATTGGATATGATCACCGACTACGAATCAGTGGCGATTTGTGTTCGGGGTTCGCGCCTACCGACCGTCGGGAATTAGTTCCTAGACTGAAGATTGCGTTAGCATGAAACATCGATGTCTCTAGGTATTTTAAAAAAAAAACTAATATTTATTTATACAAATATTATTGTTTATGTATATATATATATATATATATATATAGAGAGAGAGAGAGAGAGAGAGAGAGAGAGACATGGATACCCGGCGTTTCCCAGGGCGATAATAAAAATAGTGTATGTAACATTTTTTATAACATTTTTATATAAAAACTTAAGCTTTTCTTCCTTTCTCAAGACGTCTCTTTTAACCCTCGTCCCAATTATTACCTTACCTCCCTCACCCTACTCTTTTCCATTTTTCCCATCTGATTCTTCTCTAAAAGTTTAGAGACGCGCCCCTGTTCTACGAAAGAACTAAAAATTCAGAGACGCGCCCCTGTTGTACCAAAGAACTAAAAGTTCAGAGACGCGCCCCTGTTCTACCAAAGAACTAAAGTTCAGAGACGCTTCCCTGTTCTACCAAAGAACTAAAAGTTCAGAGACGCGTCCCTGTTGTACCAAAGAACTAAAAGTTCAGAGACGCGCCTCTGTTGTATCAAAGAACTGAAAGTTCAGAGACGCGCCTCTGTTCTACCAAAGAACTGAAAGTTCAGAGACGCGCCCCTGTTATACCAAAGAACTAAAAGTTCAGAGGCGCGCCCCTGTTATATCAAAGAACTAAAAGTTCAGAGACGCGCCCCTGTTGTATCAAAGAACTAAAAGTTCAGAGACGCGCCCCTGTTGTACCAAAGAACTAAAAGTTCAGAGACGCGCCCCTCTTGTATCAAATAACTAAAAGTTCAGAGACGCGCCCCTGTTGTATCAAAGAACTAAAAGTTCAGAGACGCGCCCCTGTTGTATCAAAGAACTAAAAGTTCAGAGACGCGCCCCTGTTCTACCAAAGAACTGAAAGTTCAGAGACGCGCCCCTGTTCTACCAAAGAACTGAAAGTTCAGAGACGCGCCCCTGTTCTACCAAAGAACTGAAAGTTCAGAGACGCACCCCTGTTGTATCAAATAACTAAAAGTTCAGAGACGCGCCCCTGTTGTATCAAATAACTAAAAGTTCAGAGACGCGCCCCTGTTGTATCAAATAACTAAAAGTTCAGAGACGCGCCCCTGTTCTACCAAAGAACTGAAAGTTCAGAGACGCGCCCCTGTTCTACCAAAGAACTAAAAGTTCAGAGACGCGCCCCTGTTGTATCAAATAACTAAAAGTTCAGAGACGCGCCCCTGTTGTATCAAAGAACTAAAAGTTCAGAGACGCGCCCCTGTTGTATCAAAGAACTAAAAGTTCAGAGACGCGCCCCTGTTGTATCAAAGAACTAAAAGTTCAGAGACGCGCCCCTGTTGTACCGAAGAACTAAAAGTTCAGAGACGCGCCCCTGTTGTATCAAAGAACTAAAAGTTCAGAGACGCGCCCCTGTTGTACCAAAGAACTAAAAGTTCAGAGACGCGGCCCTGTTGTACCGAAGAACTAAAAGTATAGAGACGCGCCCCTGTTGTACCAAAGAACTGAAAGTTCAGAGACGCGCCTCTGTTCTACCAAAGAACTAAAAGTTCAGAGATGCGCCCTTGTTGTACCAAAGGACTGAAAGTTTAGATACATCTGTGTTTCATTCTTTTTCGGGAATCACCAGTGTGGAGGATTGTTCTGCCGGTTACACGATTCGAACCTCAGACTCAAGTAAACATTTTAACCATGCAGCCAACTTAACCATCACGGTGAAAGGAAGAGAATTAAAATCTATTTATGTCTTTACATGCGAACATACCAATACTAAAATAATACACCACGATACCAACATCAAAAGATTACAAATTCTTGAAGCCCTCTACAAAAAAACCAAACACTTCACAATCAATAATGTGAATTACGAAACTAGTCACACTATTTTAAAGTGTCTAGCATAGTAATAAACGTTATCAAATTCTTAGCCATTAAGCAATTATACGGTCGAATCTTGAACGCGCTCAGAACGTAATCAAATTCTTAACGGTGAAGCAATCAAACTTTTGAATCTTGCACGCTCTTGGAATGTAATCACGCTCTCATGTAACATCTCAATATTATAGGCTCTCCTTTTAAGTTGTAAATTATTGGCCGTTATAAAAATAAAAAAGCTCAACAGTACAAACATATGTTTTAAGAAACCAAAATTAACAGATGATTTGACGAGTCAAATCGAAAGTACTCGCGAAAAAGAAAAGAAAATAGAACAAGAAACACATGTAACTTACATACAGCAATTTGATCGAAACACTAAATGGACCATTCGGAAAAAAAATTTTTTTTTGTAAAGTCTTCTCCGGCAAAAACACTCCGTGTTATTTAATAATGTTTGCCTATATATATATATATATATATATATATATATATATATATATATATATATATATATATAATAATTAATCCAGGTAAAACATCCACAGGGTAGTAATCCAAAGAATTTCAACCGGGTTTATAAAAAGTGCTCAATATAAAATAGAGCTTTTATATATGATTATTTTTATTTACACAGACATGTAAAAAGTCTGTGACACTGGCATGTCGATGTTATCAATCAACAGCTATTATAAACTGAGATCTGATCAGGCAGAGTTAGAATTCGATCTTAACCTTAGATCATATTTGGAAGGATCCTTCCAAATATGATCTTAACCGTAAGATCGGATTCTAACTCTGCCTGATGAGATCTCAGTTTATAATAGCTATTGATCGATAACATCGACATGCCAGTGTCGCAGATTCTGTGCATGTCTGTGTAAATAAAAATCATACATATCTATATATATATATATATATATATATATATATATATATATATGTCAAGAATATATTAATTATTTATCGTCTTTAACTAAAAAAAGCAACATCGAAAGATGTTTCTTTAATTTTAAATCCGAGATTCTTAAACATTTATTCTGCAAATAATTTGAGAATTCTTTTCGCGATTGAAAATGTGTGTCGTATTGTTCATTAGGACACATCCGCATAAGTGATAGCAAAGTAAAACACTCGTATTGAGTCTGTCGGCTAAATACGCTTTCCATTCAATTATTACGCGGGCGTCGGAATTATTGGAAGACAACGATGCCTATTTTAAATACTTAATTCGTCCGTTTCCAAAATCTAAATAAACTCAACGAAATGTTTTGAATTCTTTGAGAAACGATAGGTAAATGAAAGGTTTTTTTTTTCTCCTGCGCGAAGACCTACTCAATTCTTTAATAAAAGACGAATAAATGACGTTCGCCTGCAACAATAATAACTTTCGCAAGTAGAATTTTCTTTTTTTTTCTTTTTTTCGAAGAACTTTAGAAAAAATGCTAACCAATGCGGTGATAGGTACGTATTTAGCATTCGCACCAGGGCAGCGATAGGTACGTATTTAGCATTCACACCAAAGCGGCAATATGTACATATTAATTATTCGCACTAGGGCAGCGATAAGTACTTATGTAGCATTCACACCGGGGCGGCAATAGGTATTATTTAGCATTCGCACCGGGGCGGCGATAGGTACTTATATAGTATCTGCACTGGGGCGGCGATAGGTACGTATATAGTATGCGCACCGGGTGGCGATAGATACGTATATAGTATGAACACCGGGGCGGAGATAAGTACCTATATAGAAGGCGCAGATAGAGGTGTTACTTTTTATAGAAATATGTCGGACTATTGCCCAGGGCAACGTAGGAGAAATGGTGGGGAAGAAACAGCTTTCGCAAAAGGCAAAATTAGAAAGTAGCGATGAAATGGGGCGACCAGGGAAGAGAAAGGTAGAAAGATAAAGAAACGGCTATAGAGAGAGGGAGAGAAATAGAAGTTTGAATATAAAGATGTTACACACGCGATTTTTCTTCAATTATATGTTTTTATGACCCCGAGCAACGCCGGGTAGCCCCGCTAGTCTTATATATAACCAAAAGAATACTCGTTTCAGGACGGGTAAGATTTTGCTCCGAACGGAACAGTTTTGCACCACTTTTATGTCCCCTTACGAAGATTAAAATACAGAAATAATCATCTTATATCAGGAATAGACCCATAGACCGGCGTGAATCAAGCCCCGAAGGCCAAGACAATACCAGTCTATGGGGTGCAGTATCCATCGGAACAGATACTACACTTTGATCTTAGCCATACCAATGAGTTTATTTACTCCTTCCCAAGGAGTTAGGCACAAGGCCAGTTTTATCTTACTCCCACAAGTAAGATGTGACCCAAGATCGGGTCGAGCAAGTGGGGTTAAAAGCCAGCGCTCGAGAGGTGAGCACTCTGGCCATTTAAAAATTGCCTGGGCAGCCCCGTCGGCATTCCCCGGTAGGGGCGCCTCAGACAGTAAGCAATAAACTTACTCCTCCCCAAAGAGGGAAGGCGAAGCCTGGGAGGGTGGACCTCCTAGAACTGCACAGGACAGACCCATAGACCGGCGTAAATCAAGCCCCGAAGGCCAAGACAATACCAGTCTATGGGGTGCAGTATCCATCGGAACAGATACTACACTTTGATCTTAGCCATACCAATGAGTATATGAAGGAAAATGTAGAGGAATTAACAAACAATTGTCATACGTACTGAATTAAAACTAATAAGCTGTATTTTTAGGAAACTATTTTATCTCAACGATAGCAAAACCGAACAGATTCACTTCTTCTTTCGACATTAGTTTTCCTCTAGTTAGGTGCATGTATTAAACATTTTGTCGACTGGTCCTGTGTAGACAGTGTCAAATAGATTAGAGAAACTCACGTATGTTGCATTGTTGAAGTAACTAGTAAAAATGTTGTTTCATTTTACTTCAGTCGAAGTTCTCAGAGATCAAGAAGCCTCTTACTGGGGCTAAGACTTTATCTCTATATGAGATAATAGATGTTCGAACATTCTAATTATGTTCCCATTTACCTGTTTTCTTCTTCTTTCGTGTGAATCAGATGATTCTGATGTTGGTATTAGATTCCCCGATGTTTTTCCAGTTAAAATTCTTTCTGGAAAGACATCTGGTATTTACGAGAAGGACCACGAGAAGGTTGCCAACATCCCTAAGTGAAAGTGGTAATGTGGAACCGAATGTGGATTCGAACTTGGAACACCCAGGTCTTCAGTCCGTGTCGTTATCCACTTAACCATCGTCACCTTCCAGAATTTCACTGACTTTATACGTTGCTTACGGCTCCTTCCGGAGAAGGTTAAAGGTTAAATCAGCTGCTTCTTCTTTCGTGTGAATCAAATTATTCTGGTGTTGGCATTAGTTTCCCCGATGATTATCCAGTTAGAAATCTTTCTGGAAAGACATTAGGAAGGACCACAAGAAGGTTGCCACCATCCCTAAGTGATAGTCGTACTGTAGAACCGACTGGATTCGAACTTAGTACACCCAAGTCTTCAGTCCGTGTCCGTTATCCACTTAACCACCGTCACCTCCGACAGATTCACTGAAGGGATGGCATCATATTTTAGGACACTGCAATATGATCACGACGTTTCATGGCAAAACATTAATCGGCTTCATGACCTCTTTTCTTTTTTTCCTTTGATTATCGTCAACTTATTCGTGATATATATGACCCCGAAGGAGGATTGAGGTCACTGTTCTGTTTAGGATGTGACGTCAATCGATTCTGGTGTTGGCATTAGTTTCCCCGATGTTTTTCTAGTTAAAATTCTTTCTGGAAAGACATCGGGTACTTACGGGAAGGACCACGAGAAGGTTGCAAACATCCCTAAGTGAAAGTGGTAGTGTGGAACCTACTGGATTCGAACTTGGAACACCCAGGTCTTCAGTCTTTGTCGTTATTCACTTAACCACCGTAACGAATTAAATGATAAAGTCTTTTAAAACAAACAATTAGGATAAATGATATGATTTAATATTTTTTTTATTTAATTTGTAACTAATTTTGAGTAATTGTCACATAAGCTAAATTAGAGCGAGTTTAGCTTCAGAAACGGATTATCTTATGAAATTGTTGACAGAATTTAAAATGATTTTTTTCTTCTGGTTACCATGGCTTGCTGCTATTCAAACAAACATATTAATTATTTTTGATCGCTCTAAATCAGGTAATTATCTAATTTTCATGTAAAAAATAGATGTTATGCATTAGTTTCCCCGATGTTTTTCTAGTTAGAAATCTTTCTGGAAAGACATTGACTACTTACGGGAAGGACCACAGGAAGGTTGAAAACATACCTAAATGAAAGTGGTACTGTGAAACCGACTGGATTCGAACTTGGAACACCCAGGTCTTGCTGCTATTCAAACAAACATGTTAATTATTTTTGATCGCTCTAAATCAGGTAATTATCTAATTTTAATGTAAAAAATAGATGTTATGCAATAGTATAAGTCACCCTATAATTTCTGTCCGGATTTTAATCCTCAGAAATATAAGAGTAAGTTGGAATGTCGCCTTTTTCTTTCGTGTCAATCAGATGATTCTGGTGTTGGCATTAGTTTCCCCGGTGTTTTTCTAGTTAGAAATCTTTCTGGAAAGAAATCGGGTACTTACGGGAAGGACCACGAGAACGTTGCCAACAAGTGAAAGTGATACTGTGGAACCGACTGGATTCGAACTTGGAACACCCAGGTCTTCAGACCGTGTTTAAATCTACTTACCCACCGTCACCTCCCACGGATTAAATGATAAAGTGTTTTTAAAACAAACAATTAGGTTAAATGATGTGATTCAAATTTTTTTTATTGAATTTGTAACTAATTTTGAGTAATTGTCTCATAAGAAACATTAGAGCGAGTTTCGCCTCAGAAAACACTCTCATAGAACGGATTATTTTATGAAGTTGTTGACAGAATTTAAAATAAAATATTTCATGAATGAGGCTCCAGGTTATAATTAGAAAACCATTGAATGATATATGTATACTTGTTGAGTCCCCATTCTTCTTCTTTCGTGAGAATCAGATGATTCTGGTGTTGGCATTAGTTTCCCGGATGTTTTTCTAGTTAGAAATCTTTCTTGAAAGACATCTGGTATTTACGAGAAAGACCACAAGAATGTTGCCAACATCCCTAAGTGACAGTCGTACTGTGGAACCGACTGGATTCGAACTTGGAACACCCAGGTCTCCAGTCCGTGTCGTTATCCACTTAACCATCGTCACCTTCCATAATTTCACTGACTTTATACGTTGCTTACGGCTCCTTCCGGAGAAGGTTAAAGGTTAAATCTGCTGCTTCTGCTTTCTTCTTTTAATAAGCCAAAAATACAACGATAAATGATCTTATAATAGAATGTGCGTGGAGTATTTGAGTACGTACATTGCATTTACAATAGCAGACATATTATTTGACTTATTTTTTTGTTGCTATAGTGCAGAACTAGCATGGCTATCTAGAGGTATGATAAACAAAACAGAGGGGTTAAAATGTGTGTGAAACATCTAACTTTAGAACTTCTTTTTCCACATCTCTCTCCATTCTACTTCTTCTTTCGTGAGAATCAGATGATGCTGGTGTTGGCATTAGTTTCCCCGATGATTATCCAGTTAGAAATCTTTCTGGAAAGACATCAGGAAGGACCACAAGAAGGTTGCCAATGACCACAAGAGGGTTGAGGTCACTGTTCTTTTTGGTCCCCCGATTTATAAAATTATGTTTTGAGGCATGTCCGTCCGTCCGTCCGTCCGTCCGTCCGTCCGTCCGTCCGTCCGTCCGGATTTTTCTCCGCAACCATCCATTGAATTTCTCTGAAATTTTGCATGAAGTTGTAACTTTGGTCAGGTTAGAAAGTGACATTCTCCGATTTTTGGGAAAAAATCTGGTTAGCCCCCCAGGGGGTCAAAAGGCCCCGAAATGGCAAAAAAAAATGATGACATTTTTTGCACCATACCTTTTCATCCATCTATTAAATTTCTCTGAAACTTGGCCAAAATGTTGAGGCAATTGTGCCTAATAGAAAATAAGTATCGCTGACTTTGGAAAAAATCTGGTTCGCGCCCCCACGGAGTCAAAAGCCCCCAAAATGGCAAAAAATGACCCTTTTCTCCCATAACGTTTGATCCATCCATTCAATTTTTCTGAAACTTGGCCAAAATGTAGAGGCAATTGTTCTGGATATAAAATAAGCATCCTTGACCTCAGAAAAATTCTGGTTCGCTCCCCCAGGGGTCAAAAGGGGGTCAAAAATGCCACAAATTGCCCAAATTTATTGCATTTTACACTCGCTACATCGAGTCACATACAGAGGGGGACCACGCATGCGCGGCTTGTTATATTTGAATTGTCGAGTGTGAATTTCCCTTTTCTCAGTTTCAAAAATGTAATCATCTCACTTGGATGCTTAACAATACCACAAGGTTGAAATAAATTATCGCATCGATGATTATGTAATTTCGTGTTACTATATTATATATATATATATATATATATATATATATATATATATATATATAAATTCTGAAGTATGTTTAACATACTTTATCATATAACATACGAAATATTACAAAAAATAAAATGTCAAACATAAACAAAAATGAAATATCCGAGGAAAATGCGAACTTTAGCGACATCAGATAAATATTACAATTATTTGCACCTCGATGAGTCCATAACCAAAATAGGGGGTGACAGGACTCTTATTTTATACGAATACCCTATTTTGCCGGGACAGGTAAAATAACGAACCCCTCGTTATTTTGCCGGTCCCGGTAAAATAACGAACCCCTCGTTATTTTGCCGGTCCCGGTATAATAACGACCCCCTCGTTATTTTGCCGGTTCATGTTTATTTAACCTAACTGTTACAGTTACAGTGAAGATTTCACGAGTCAACTTAACTGCCGGTTTATTTTTATTTCAACATTTTTCCAATAAAAAAAGAAATAATTAAAACTTCTGACTACTTTCTTAGATTAAATAAATAATTCATACGGTGATTTTCGTCACGACTTACGAAAAAAAAGTTTTATTTCACCATAGACTAAGTAACTACGATGAATTTCCATGTCCATTTAAATACATTTACGTATTGTTTTTATTGCAATAAAAAATACAAATTATGTTTTTAAGTACAAATAATTCGCTTTGAAACCCGTTTATGTCTACTTTTTAAAAAAATATAACTCTCTACCGGATTAGCTCACAATGTTTGTTCGTGAAACAATTCAACTTTGCATTAAAACTGAAATTATATAAATGTACATACTGTTGAAAAAAAAAGTATATCTGATAAACGCCATTTTGGAAAGTACGAAACTATCACTACAGAAAGTGTTGCATTTCAACACTAGACCACACAACAACATCATGGTTTACATATTGTGATATCGGCATCATGTTCTTTTTCTTTCATCTAGAAAATAAATGTTAATGCATATTCGAATATCTATGTATATCATACAAGGATCAAGTGTGATCCCCAGCAAAGGGTCCTTTGATTTCTGAGAACGCCGACTGAAGTGAAATGAAACAAATCAGACAATATACTAAGACATAGACATATAATAAGTCATATAATAAGACATATTACATGTCTTTTTATGACTTAATATATGTCAGATTTTTTGTTTTATGATATGTCTCATTATATGACTTATTATATGTCTTTGTCTTAGTATATGACTTATTATATGTCTATGTCTTAGTATATGTCTTATATGTCGTATTATATGTCATATCATATGTCTTATTATGTCTTATTATTTGACTTATTACATGTCATTATATGACTTATTACATGTCTTATTTGACTTATTAAATGTCTTTTTATGACTTATTACGTGTCTTTTTATGACTTATTACATGTCTTTTTATAACTTATTACGTGTCTTTTTATGACTTATTACGTGTCTTTTTATGACTTATTACGTGTCTTTTTATGACTTATTACGTGTCTTTTTATGACTTATCACGTGTCTTATTATTTGACTTATTACGTGTCTTTTTATGACTTATTACGTGCCTTATTATTTGACTTATTACGTGTCTTTTTATGACTTATTACGTGTCTTATTATTTGACTTATTACGTGTCTTTTTATGACTTATTACGTGTCTTTTTATGACTTATTACGTGTCATTTTATGACTTATCACGTGTCTTATTATTTGACTTATTATTTGACTTATTACGTGTCTTATTATTTGACTTATTACGTGTCTTTTTATGACTTATTACGTGTCTTTTTATGACTTATTACGTGTCTTTTATGACTCATTACATGCCTTATTATTTGACTCATTACATGCCTTATTATTTGACTCATTACATGCCTTATTATTTGACTCATTACATGCCTTATTATTTGACTTATTACATGTCTTTTTATGACTTATTACGTGTCTTTTTATGATTTATTACGTGTCTTTTTATGACTTATTACGTGTTATTTTATGACTTATCACGTGTCTTATTATTTGACTTATCACGTGTCTTATTATTTGACTTATTACGTGTCTTTTTATGACTTATTACGTGTCATTTTATGACTTATCACGTGTCTTATTATTTGACTTATTATTTGACTCATTACGTGTCTTTTTATGACTTATTACGTGTCTTTTTATGACTTATTACGTGTCTTACTATTTGACTTATTACATGTCTTATTTGACTTATTACATGTCTTTTTATAACTTATTACGTGTCTTTTTATGATTTATTACGTGTCTTTTTATGATTTATTACGTGTCTTTTTATGACTTATTACGTGTCTTTTTATTACTTATCACGTGTCTTATTATTTGACTTATTACGTGTCTTTTTATGACTTATTACGTGTCATTTTATGACTTATCACGTGTCTTATTATTTGACTTATTATTTGACTTATTACGTGTCTTATTATTTGACTTATTACGTGTCTTTTTATGACTTATTACGTGTTTTTTTATGACTTATTACGTGTCTTTTTATGACTTATTACGTGTCTTTTATGACTCATTACATGCCTTATTATTTGACTCATTACATGCCTTATTATTTGACTCATTACATGCCTTATTATTTGACTCATTACATGCCTTATTATTTGACCTATTACGTGTCTTTTTATGATTTATTACGTGTCTTTTTATGATTTATTACGTGTCTTTTTATGACTTATTACGTGTCTTTTTATGACTTATTACGTGTCTTATTATTTGACTTATTACGTGTCTTTTTATGACTTATTACGTGTCATTTTATGACTTATCACGTGTCTTATTATTTGACTTATTATTTGACTTATTACGTGTCTTATTATTTGACTTATTACGTGTCTTTTTATAACTTATTACGTGTTTTTTATGACTTATTACGTGTCTTTTTATGAGATATTACGTGTCTTTTATGACTCATTACATGCCTTATTATTTGACTCATTACATGCCTTATTATTTGACTCATTACATGCCTTATTATTTGACTCATTACATGCCTTATTATTTGACTTATTACATGTCTTTTTATGACTTATTACGTGTCTTTTTATGATTTATTACGTGTCTTTTTATGACTTATCACGTGTCTTATTATTTGACTTATTACGTGTCTTTTTATGACTTATTACGTGTCATTTTATGACTTATCACGTGTCTTATTATTTGACTTATTATTTGACTCATTACGTGTCTTTTTATGACTTATTACGTGTCTTTTTATGACTTATTACGTGTCTTATTATTTGACTTATTACATGTATTATTTGACTTATTACATGTCTTTTTATGACTTATTACATGTCTTTTTATGACTTATTACGTGTATTTTTATGACTTATTACATGTCTTATTATTTGACTTATTACGTGTCATTTTATGACTAATTACGTGTCTTTTTATGACTCATTACGTGTCTTTTTATGACTCATTACATGTCTTATTATTTGACATGTAATAAGTCAAATAATAAGACATCTATGAGACATAAATTATAAAATAAGTCATATAATAAGACAATAAAATAAGTCATATGATAAGACATATAATCAGATACTCTGTTATTATCAATTCTATTGAATGGGCGAAAAAACTAAACTAATCGCCATTGAAATGAAAGCCTCAAAAAAGTTCAAGTTTATCGCTTGAAAGAAAACTTAAAAATGACATTTTACATAAATCATTGATGGAGATTTTTTATTATTATTTCTTTGTATGTGTTGGGGTTTTATAATTCAATTTTCTTCATTGTTCAACTGGTTGGGGACTCGAGTTTCTGATTTAAAATTTCAAGATGGAAAGAGAAAAGTTTTTAAAAAAATATAAAAACGAATTTAGATGATATAGATAGAACGAGATGAATAAAAGATAAAACTCATGTGATCATAAATTCTATAAATCGAGTATACATCGTTGATGTAATATAAGCACACACATATGCACTCCCCACACACATACACACACACATATATATATAAGGAAATTGACAATATTTCACGCAGGAGAATGTATTTAAGTGAAATATTTTGAAAATCAACAATCGTGCAATTTCAATGAAAAATTCATTTATTTAATTTTTTTGCAAGCTTTCGTTGTTGAACAACTTTGTCAGGCGAGACTGTCTTATAGTTTGTTTTCTTTTTTCCTTCCTCCTCATTTTGCATGTAAATATTCTTGTTCACCTTAGGCACAAGGCCCGAATCGTTATGGGAGGGGGGTTCGTTGGTCATACAATTGGTCTGTCTATGAGCACTTTACCCTTAGCTAGACTCTCTCACCAAAATACCGCATTCTCTCTGTGGGTTGGACCTACTTAGGTGATCCCCAATTTGTGTAAATATATATTTTTTTCAAAATTCATTGTGGGGGAGTGGGACAATATTTACAATTTTTTAAAAAATACGAACATTGTTAGTAGTTCCCTCCCAACCCTCTGCTAAGTGGTAGACTGCTCACTGTTTTCCGGGTGCTCCGAAAACAAGTAGGTCAGTCTCTAATTGGGAGTGGGAATTAAGAAGTAGCCGAGCCTAGCGCTGTAGTGAACATTAAAGTCGCCAAACACAAGGATTTGAGCGCTCGGATCTGAGGTAAGTGCCGTGTTAGTACTATCAGAAACGTAGTCAGTTGGGGTACAGTCCTGGGGTCGAGGAGGTTACGACAGAGAAAATGGAGGCGACTAACACAATGTTGTATTGTTTATACCAAACCGTTGTACACCATGTATATATATTTTCGGTTTTCGGTTCTAAATATTCAACTTTCGCAGTTGTCCCCGAACGCGATTACACAAATAAACAAACGACTGACCTTCATTAATATATAGATGAGGTCGCAGGCAGAGTTCTTTGAAAACGTACAATGAATCTGAAGGTTGGAATGAAAACGGGCCATAATTATTTAAAGTGCTCTTCTATTTACTTTGCTCGCAAAGTGGTTCTTTGATTTTGACGCTGCTAAAATTGATTGATTGAAAGAAGGAAATAAAAAAATTAAAAAAATGGTAACTTCTTTTCAAACAGTTTACTCTCAGCAGGGGAGGTAACTCCAAGTTAGAATCTATATTCAGCGTATATTTTTATTAGGTTTCGTAATGGTCTTGCAATAATTAATAATAATAATAATAATAATAACAACAACAATAATAACAATTCTAATAGTCAGTTAAGTAAATTCCGATGCATAAAACATCTTGACCGGCTTGATTATGTTGTCGGTATCATGAGGGACCACATGCATGTTGCCAACATCGCTAAGTGAGATATTTATTTACTCCTCGCGGAGTTAGGCACAAGGCCAGTTTTATCTTACTCCCACAAGTAAGATGTGACCCAAGATCGGGTCGAGTAAGTGGGGTTAAAAGCCAGGCAGTAAGCGATAAACTGACTCCTCCCCAAAGAGGGGAGGCGAAGCCTGGGAGGGTGGACCTCCTAGAGCTGCACAGGACAGACCCATAGACCGGCGTAAATCAAGCCCTGAAGGCCAAGACAATACTAGTCTATGGGGTGCAGTATCCATCGGAACAGATACTACACTTTGATCTTAGCCAAAAGGCCAAGAACGGTAAGTGGGAGTTTTATTTACTCCTCTCCAGGAGTTAGGCACAAGGCCAGTTTTATCTTACTCCCACAAGTAAGATGTGACCCAAGATCGGGTCGAGAAAGTGGGGTTTGAAAAGACAGCGCTCGAGAGGTGAGCACTCTGGCTATTTAAAAATTGCCTGGGCAGCCCCGTCGGCATTCCCCGGTAGGGGCGCCTCAGACAGTAAGCAATAAACTTACTCCTCCCCAAAGAGGGGATGCAAAGCCTGGGAAGGTGGACCTCCTAGAACTGCACAGGACAGGCGTGCAGTATCCATCGGAACAGATACTACACTTTGGTCTTAGCCAAAAGGCCGAGTGAGTGCAAAGTGAGAATAGTACTATAGAAACAGACTGGATTTTGAACTTAGCACACCAAGGTTGACAGTCCATGTCCTTATCCACTTAACCACAGTCACATCTAATAACAATAATAATAGCAATAATAATGATAATAATAATAATAATAATAATAATAATAATAATAATAATAATAATAATAATAATAATAAAAATAGAGGATTCAATTCATTTTACGGAAAAATCTTGTTTTACGTTGCAGTGGAAATAATTTATATATATATATATATATATATATATATACAGGGTGACAAAAAAAAACGGGCCCCAACTCTAATTAGGGCCCGTTTCTTAGTGTTTCGTCGAAATGAAATGAATTTTAGGTCATAACTAGTTTATTATATTCAAAACATCACATCAAAACACTAGGGTCTTCGGCCTTTTTTTCTCCGTTCTACGGCATGTCTTCTAGATGGCCTCCATTTAGCTCCGCGCATTTCTTGAGGCGCAGAACGAAGTTGTCCATGACGTTCTTACAGACTGACTTGGGAATAGCTCTCATCTCCTTGGGACTAAAGGTATTGCTTGTTTTTCATATAGTTTTAATGGTTAAAAAACTTCCAAGACTATATATATGTATATGTATATATATATATATATATATATATATATAGTAAGTTATGAAAATATATTTCTGGTAATTAAGCTACACAGAGGCGTCCGCTTTTAATAACCCGAAAGGAATCGACAGACTAAAATACATAGTATTTGAGTTGTCTGATGTTTATATATATACATGCTAAGTTCAGATTATTTGTTACTACCTCCGTACGGGTAATGTATTCAATAAGCCAATAGTAAAGCTTCGCAGAAAGAAAAATTCGGGTGATTTTACTTCTTATTCTTCTGTACTGTTCTGTATAGGGGTGACTCATCCCTGTTTCTTTCTTGTGATGAATTAATACGTGACCTTATGTTAACACGTGCGTTCTTGCATTTCTATATTTAAGTGTCAGATTTGTGTAGCTTTTATTTATTAATTTGTTTTTTTAATTTATTATGTATTGTTATGCAAAAGTAAATATTATTCTATGTATGCAGTTGTTTGCTATTACACTTCTGCTATTGAATAGGTTTTGAGGCTAACGCTTAATCTTAATATGAGATACTTACATATTCGAATCTTCCATTAAAGTTCTCATTTACCTGTCAAACGTTGAGTTAGTGAATCAATAAAGAACAATAATTTTGTTCTCTTCGGTTGACCAGTTAATATGTGTATGTGTGTAGAAAATGCGTATAAAAGTTGTTTAATATATATATATACAATAATATAATATATATATATATATATATATATATATAATATATATATACAATAATATAATATATATATATATATAATATATATATACAATAATATAATATATATATATATATAATATATATATACAATAATATAATATATATATATATAATATATATACAATAATATAATATATATATATAATATATATATACAATAATATAATATATATATATATTATATATATATATAATATATATATACAATAATATAATATATATATATATAATATATATATACAATAATATAATATATATATATATATAATATATATATACAATAATATAATATATATATATATATAATATATATATACAATAATATAATATATATATATAATATATATATATACAATAATATAATATATATATATATAATATATATATATACAATAATATAATATATATATAATATATATATACAATAATATAATATATATATATATAATATATATATACAATAATATAATATATATAATATATATATACATATATATAATATATATATACATATATATAATATATATACAATAATATAATATATATAATATATATATATATAATATATATACAATAATATAATATATATAATATATATATATATAATATATATACAATAATATAATATATATATAATATAATGCATATATATGTATACAATAATATAATATATATACAATAATATAATATATATACAATAATATAATATATATATAATATATATATATAATATAATATATATATAATATAATATATATATGTATACAATAATATAATATATATACAATAATATAATATATATACAATAATATAATATATATATATATATATATATATATATATATATATATATTATAAGTTGTTGGAACCTCATACGTCGCAATCGACGGGAGAGTCCATCATATATATATATATATATATATATATATATATATATATATATATGTATATATATATATATTAGGGGGTTTTAGTTTGTTTTTTTGTTCGACTTTGATCATGATACCCCGAGACTAGATTTCAGTCGTGAATATAAAATAAATTCAAGAATCCACTTGATTAGAAATTGAGCCCAGTGGCCGCTCGCGGGCACTACTGCAAGATGGACTAATTTGCAATACTTAAATCTGAGGTCAAAGAAACAATACGATGCTATATTAGCAATTCCATATTCATTAAGGGTGCCTTTCTGTTTCGACCCGATTTTTTTTATTTCTGAGATAAACGCTGGTTCATTACGGTTGCCCATTTAGATTATTTTGGACCACTTTTTTTTGTATGTAAATGCATATTTATTCGCATTTATGCCCTTAACTTCTTTTTATTTTTAGTTTATTGCGGGTCTGTGGCTCAGTGGATACAGACGTAGTCTATATGATCAGCTGTGCTACGTTCACATTATAGCGTACATATTCTGTTCAATTCCACATTCCAGTGAAAACTATATAATTTCTCTGTAGGTTCCCGTCCCACGGTGGCACAACTTCAGTAGGTGTTATTCGTACAAGTCGAAGATACGTCCTCGGTAATCAATCTGACAGTGGCCTTGCTTCTGGAGAGCTGAGGTATGCTTTTGCTCAGGCCTAGTAGGTCCACCCTCCCAGGCTTCATCTGCTCTTCTTAGGAATGGGTTACTTTATTGCGAATCGCCTGAGGATCCCCAACCAGGGAAGGCTGACAGGGCTGCCCGAGCATTCTTTTTAGAGCCTTCACTTCACTTCACTTTAGTGCCCTGGCTTTTTAAAGCCCCAACTTGACCTTGTGCCCAACCTCTTCTGGAGAGGTTGTAAATAAATATATTAGACACATTGTTCATGAAATGTGAGGTCTGATGAGCAAAATCGGGAGGTACACCTTTATAACTCTCGTGTAACCTCCTGTATGAGCGATGTTTCTGACAAAGGGGAAAGAATTGCTGTTTTCCGTGTAGGCGGTTGTTGATGCTTTCAATCCTCTCGTATTATTCATCATCATCCAGCCGTCAATCAATCAAACTGATTAAACATTATCTTCGAGTTGTTGATTTAGTTTTTGGAACCTATTTTTACGGACTACATGGTGTCTTCCGCTTCACTATAAATACCGGGAGAACATACCCCTCGGCGTTGGGCAACCCCCAGTTTTCAAACTGGGTAAAACCTGTCGATGATCCGTTCTCGACAATCAGTCCGGTAGGAACTGGTCCATTTCGGTGGCTTTTTACCTGTCGGGCTGAGGTATACTGCCCTGTGTTGTTCTAGGAGGTGCAACCTACCAGGCCTTGCCTCTCCTCTTTTGGATGGAGTAAGTTCATTGCTTACTGCCTGAGGCGCCCTGACCGGGGGAATTGCCGACGGGGCTGCCAAGGCTATTTTTTCTAGGCAGAGTGCTGCTTCTTGATAGGCGCTGGCTTGACTCTTCTCCGACCTTCCATATGTCACATATTCATGCGGTGGGAAGGAATTAGATAAGATAACACCAGGATCCGTTCTCGACAGTCGGTCCGGCAGGGACTGGGCCATTTCGGTGGCCTTTTATCTGTCGTGATGAGGGGTGTGAGTCCTTACTGCTTACTGACCAGGGAATACCGACAGAGCTGCTCAGAGTGTTCCTCATTTAGAGGCTCTGATTTAACCCACCCCCTTTCCGGCCTTGTGCCACATATTCTTATAATATAACGAGCACGTTCTCTGTCTGTCAGGATGTCTGTCTGTCCGTCCTGGAGAATTTTTGTAAACAGAAGTGAGAGGGGAGGGGGGCTCGAGTAATTAACATTTAATTAATTAAGCTTTTCGAATCAGCGTTCATAATATTTGTATACCTGTAGAATTAGGAAACTATTATTAATCAATTAAATTTACATTAGATAATATTAAATAACATTATTAGATTAGAGAAGAACGAAATTTCAAGACGAGGCTGCGATTAGAAGTGTAAATGTGACAAGAATCTTACTTAAATTAATAGATTTCAACAGCCTTATATACCCTTAATAAACGTCGTTTAGACACTAGACGGGCTTCGTCATTTACATAATACATTACTTTTAACCTTCAATTAAATTCATATTTACAAATATACACTTATAACTGCTTTTATCAAGTTTACATATGTATTTACAATATTTTCCGATAACGTGATATTAAGAAAAATTATCCATACAATTAATTAAAGCCATTTTCTTCATC
>OY744555.1:20717905-20725405 GCA_963556195.1 Sepiola atlantica
AGACATTGCCAGGGCTGCTGCAAAGAAGGTGGGCTCCCTCTACCGTGCTAGTAAACTTCTCACACCTGACATTATCCTATATCTCTACAAAGCCACCATCCGTCCATGCATAGAGTATTGTTGCCACATCTGGACTGGGGCATCATCCACTAGTCTTTCCCTATTAGACAAGGTCCAAAAAAGAGTCGCCAACTTGATAGGCTCCTCACTATCCACCAAGCTCCAGCCCCTGTCCCACCGCCGCAATGTTGCTTCCTTGTGCTTGTTTTACAAGTACTTCAATGGATTGTGTTCTAATTAACTGACTGCTCTGGTGCTCCCTTGACACTAGATTAACCCGACAATCTGCTAAATCCCATCCATACACTGTGGAGGTCAACAGATGCCGAAGAGCTTTCTACTCCAAAAGCTTCATTCCTCGTGCTGCTGGACTCTGGAACTCCCTCCCTGCTCCCTGTTTTTCTGACGTTACTGACATGCAGAAGTTTAAAACTAATGTAAACAGACATCTCGCTGCGCAGCTCCTAATTTCGGTTGTACCCCCCCCCCCCAAAAAAAAACCCTTCACCCTTTTTTTTCTTTCTCAGTAGCCCCTTACGTCTATAGTGGCGGCCGCCCTTGTTTGGGGTGAACTATAATAACACATTAAAAAAATGTTAATATTAGTTGTATACTTTGTTACGGCAAAAGAGAGAGTGCTCCAGGCATTACCTCCCCAGATACGACAGAGTGGTAGAATGATCCAACCATTCTTCCAGTGACATTAGCAATAGATTTGATGTAAGTCTTCCATCTCAGGTCTGGAGTGTAAGACAGTCCTAGGAGCTTATGAAAGAAGGGGTCTTCTTGAAGGAGAGAACAATTGATTTCAACCGGTGAGAAATGAGGATCCAAGTCTAAATGGTGAAAGGGGAGAAATATGTTAAAAGTAACAAGCCATTGCTCTCCCATGGCATCATGAGCTCCAACTCGGAGTAAAGAGAGTCAGAAAGATCTGTGTCATCAATTGTCTTCGGAGTGTTGCCATGTATAGTTGTATCGTCTGTTAGGGTTTATGGTTAGGGTTAGGGTTAGGGTAGGGTTAGGGTTATAGTTGTGTCGTTGGTTAGGGTTAGGGTTTGGAGTTAGGGTTAGGGTTTATGGTTGTGGTTTAGGGTTAAGTTAGGGTTAGGATTATAGTTGTATCGTCTGTTAGGGTTTAGAGTTAGGGTTAGGGTTTATGGTTGTGGTTTAGGGTTAAGTTAGGGTTAGGGTTATAGTTGTGTCGTCTGTTAGGGTTAGGGTTTAGAGTTAGGGTTAGGGTTTATGGTTGTGGTTTAGGGTTAAGTTAGGGTTAGGGTTATAGTTGTGTCGTCTGTATAAAAATATGAAGATTTATCCTATCCTGACATAGTGCCTAACAGGTACTACAATTTCTTCTCGGAGGCGAAAAAAATGCCGGAAGCGTTTTCTTTTCTATTAGTTTGTATTCGCCAGTCTGTCATCCTCAAATATCAAATAGCTTTCGAAAATGTGTTAATATCTTAAATACATTGATGTTAATTTCTAGAATTACACACCCGTAAACATACAGACACCAGATGGCGCTCAAACCTACCTACCTCCCTTTCTGTCATGCTAGGGGGCGCTACGGCCAGAAACTATAAAATCTGCAACATAAAGACATTTTATCTTCCTTGTCTCGTCCGAGACACGTTCGCATAACGCGCGTGAAAAATCCAAGGTATGTGAGACAGTTTCTTGACGTCTTCACACACACACACACACACACACACACACACACACACACACACACACACACACGCGCGTTACATTGACAGGTTTATAATATACGTTCGTAATGTCGGAATCTCTAGTCGTCGTAGACTCTTCGTCTGTCGATCCGCCAGAACGAACGGCATCGCTGCTAATGGGACGATATGTCGTTTCTCGATTCGCATTTCCCAGCTGCAGGGAAACTATTCGTACTAACTGTGGCTCTTTCTTTCTCCGCCATTGCCTCGCCGTTGTATGAAACTATTCGTACTAACCGTGGCTCTTTCTTCCCGCCAGTGTTGTCCCTGCTTTGTGTCGCGACTGCTAACATCTGCCGTTTCGCCGAGCATCAACTTCGCTCGTATTTCTTCCATCATACCAGCAATTTCTTCGTAGGCTGAAATCAAATCCCACACGCACAATTAAATATAACAAGGCTTCTCCTTTTTAATTTAGAGCCATTTATTTACTATACTGCTTGTTGATACTGGGCAAGTTCGTTGTAGCAGAGAGAGATGATTATGCTAGTTATTTTTCTAACTACTTAGCTACTTGTAAAGGAAGATGGAAGACATCGCTTGGCTCTCAATTTCGGGGGATCCGAAATCCCCTAGCTTGTGATCGCTACATGGCTAAAGCGTGTTGGCTCATCGGCTTCCAAGTCCAAACTGATAATCTCACTGTGACGTCACGAAATCTCGTGATCGACGCACAGGTGTGACCTAATCTTTGAGCTCAAGGTCTCGTCACCCGTCACCGTGACCGTGAGAAACAACATTGCACTAAACCTGCACGAGACGACCTCGCCACAAATCGCGCAAGTCAAACCCGATCTCCAACAGATACGTCCATCCCCATAGGCCATTATCTAACACACACACACGCGCACACACACACACAATTCTACAGCTTTTTTTGGACTCATGTAAGCGTCTTACAATCCAACTAAGAGCGGTCTTTCATGGACTTGCAGCAAATAAATGGTATTTCGTTATATATGGAGAGATTCATAAATACAAGGCCTGTTACACTTATCTCTGTTAGGTTTAAGTTTGAAATAGCATTTTTGTCGGTCTGTCCTTCTCGCTTCAACTTGCTTTTTCATCGGACTGTTTGAACCAATATTTCTTTTGGTTAGTGACGCTTAAGTTTTAATTAGCATTTTCGTCAGTCTGTCAATATTAAGTTCGAAATTGCATTTTTGTTGCTGTGTCATCCTTAAGTTTGAAATAGCATTTTACGTTGGTCTGTCATCCTTAAGTTTGAAATAGCATTTTACGTTGGTCTGTCAATCTTAGGTTCGAAATTGCATTTTCGTTGGTGTGTCATCCTTAAGTTTGAAATAGGATTTTACGTTGGTCTGTCATCCTTAAGTTTGAAATAGCATTTTACGTTGGTCTGTCATCCTTAAGTTCGAAATTGCATTTTCGTTGGTGTGTCATCCTTAAGTTTGAAATAGGATTTAACGTTGGTCTGTCATTCTTAAGTTTGAAATAGCATTTTACGTTGGTCTGTCATCCTTAAGTTTGTAAATTGTATTTTCGTTGCTGTGTCATCCTTAAGTTTGAAATAGCATTTTCGTCAGTCTGTCAACCTTAAGTTCGAAATTGCATTTTCGTTGCTGTGTTATCCTTTAGTTTGAAATAGCATTTTACGTTGGTCTGTCATTCTTAAGTTTGAAATAGCATTTTACGTTGGTCTGTCATCCTTAAGTTTGAAATAGCATTTTACGTTGGTCTGTCATCCTTTAGTTTGAAATAGCATTTTACGTTGGTCTGTCATCCTTAAGTTTGAAATAGCATTTTACGTGGGTCTGTCATCCTTAAGTTTGAAATAGCATTTTACGTGGGTCTGTCATCCTTAAGTTTGAAATTGTATTTTACGTGGGTCTGTCATCCTTAAGTTTGAAATAGCATTTTACGTGGGTCTGTCATCCTTAAGTTTGAAATTGTATTTTCGTTGCTGTGTCATCCTTAAGTTTGAAATAGCATTTTCGTCAGTCTGTCAATATTAAGTTCGAAATTGCATTTTTGTTGCTGTGTCATCCTTAAGTTTGAAATAACATTTTACGTTGGTCTGTCATCCTTAAGTTTGAAATAGCATTTTACGTGGGTCTGTCATCCTTAAGTTTGAAATTGTATTTTCGTTGCTGTGTCATCCTTAAGTTTGAAATAGCATTTTCGTCAGTCTGTCAATATTAAGTTCGAAATTGCATTTTTGTTGCTGTGTCATCCTTAAGTTTGAAATAGCATTTTACGTTGGTCTGTCATCCTTAAGTTTGAAATAGCATTTTACGTGGGTATGTCATCCTTAAGTTTGAAATAGCATTTTACGTTGGTCTGTCAATATTAAGTTCGAAATTGCATTTTTGTTGCTGTGTCATCCTTAAGTTTGAAATAGCATTTTACGTTGGTCTGTCATCCTTAAGTTTGAAATAGCATTTTACGTTGGTCTGTCAATATTAAGTTCGAAATTGCATTTTTGTTGCTGTGTCATCCTTAAGTTCGAAATAGCATTTTACGTTGGTCTGTCATCCTTAAGTTTGAAATAGCATTTTACGTGGGTCTGTCATCCTTAAGTTTGAAATAGCATTTTACGTGGGTCTGTCATCCTTAAGTTTGAAATAGCATTTTACGTGGGTCTGTCATCCTTAAGTTTGAAATTGTATTTTACGTGGGTCTGTCATCCTTAAGTTTGAAATAGCATTTTACGTGGGTCTGTCATCCTTAAGTTTGAAATTGTATTTTCGTTGCTGTGTCATCCTTAAGTTTGAAATAGCATTTTCGTCAGTCTGTCAATATTAAGTTCGAAATTGCATTTTTGTTGCTGTGTCATCCTTAAGTTTGAAATAACATTTTACGTTGGTCTGTCATCCTTAAGTTTGAAATAGCATTTTACGTGGGTCTGTCATCCTTAAGTTTGAAATTGTATTTTCGTTGCTGTGTCATCCTTAAGTTTGAAATAGCATTTTCGTCAGTCTGTCAATATTAAGTTCGAAATTGCATTTTTGTTGCTGTGTCATCCTTAAGTTTGAAATAGCATTTTACGTTGGTCTGTCATCCTTAAGTTTGAAATAGCATTTTACGTGGGTATGTCATCCTTAAGTTTGAAATAGCATTTTACGTTGGTCTGTCAATATTAAGTTCGAAATTGCATTTTTGTTGCTGTGTCATCCTTAAGTTTGAAATAGCATTTTACGTTGGTCTGTCATCCTTAAGTTTGAAATAGCATTTTACGTTGGTCTGTCAATATTAAGTTCGAAATTGCATTTTTGTTGCTGTGTCATCCTTAAGTTCGAAATAGCATTTTACGTTGGTCTGTCATCCTTAAGTTTGAAATAGCATTTTACGTGGGTCTGTCATCCTTAAGTTTGAAATTGTATTTTCGTTGCTGTGTCATCCTTAAGTTTGAAATAGCATTTTCGTCAGTCTGTCAATATTAAGTTCGAAATTGCATTTTTGTTGCTGTGTCATCCTTAAGTTTGAAATAGCATTTTACGTTGGTCTGTCATCCTTAAGTTTGAAATAGCATTTTACGTGGGTCTGTCATCCTTAAGTTTGAAATAGCATTTTACGTGGGTCTGTCATCCTGAAGTTTGAAATTGTATTTTCGTTGCTGTGTCATCCTTAAGTTTGAAATAGCATTTTACGTTGGTCTGTTATCCTTAAGTTTGAAATAGCATTTTACGTTGGTCTGTCAATATTAAGTTCGAAATTGCATTTTTGTTGCTGTGTCATCCTTAAGTTCGAAATAGCATTTTACGTTGGTCTGACATCCTTAAGTTTGAAATTGTATTTTCGTTGCTGTGTCATCCTTAAGTTTTAAATAGCATTTCCGTTGGTCTGTTATGCGTATGTTTTAAATAGCATTTTCATTTGTCTGTCATGATTACGTTTGAAATAACATTTTCGTCAGTTTGTCACGCTTAAATTTGAAATAGCATTTTCGTCGGTCTGTCAACCTTAAGTTTGAAATTGCATTTCCGTTGGTCTGTCACGTTTAAGTTTGCGATAGTGTTTTCGTCGCTCTGTCACGTTTGTTATAAATAGGATTTGGTTGGTTTGTGTTTCGTCGTAATTAATCGGCTGTCAGTCTTTTATTTAGCGTTTGGCAGTTTTCGCCTCGTCAATATTCGGGCGCTTCCGTAACCTGTCCGACCGTTGACGACGCGAAGTCACGGAAACATGGTGCGTCAGCTATAAGATTACCGATTATAAAAAGTTTAAAAACGATTATCGATTAAAACAAGAGGTTCCCAAAGAGGCTAAATAAATAAATAAACAAATAAATAAACAAATAAATAAATAACCGAAACATTTTTTAACTTTTTTAACATCTCGTGAATAATTTAACTACTAAACCATTCGATGGCAAATGGTTTCAACATTTTCATTTCATTCGTCGACAATTTTAAAAAGCAACCATTTTGTTTTTATCGCCCGTGATATTTGATCCACATAACATGAATAATTTATCGCCATGTCGATTCGATACGAAACTGCTTTCCGCCATGTTATTTTTTTCTTTCTTAAGGTTAAATTTTGTTTGTCGAAAATGTACGTCCATTTATTATTGCTTAATCTGTTTTCGTTGGAGATATAATTTATTTATTGGATATTTTGCGACGCAAAATTTACCGAACAAACAATATTTCGCATGTGGATTTTGCCGCGAAAATTTTTAGCCCAACGTCTCAGCTATCGCAAACCGCAACTCTGTTGTTTATAAAAATCAACCAGAAAATAATATCGGTTTTCGGTTGTATATTTACTGATTTATTTATTGGTTCAGATATCGATTAAGCTTTTTTTTTCTCTTTCTTTAAATAAATAAATAAATAAAGAAAAGAACAAATATAAAAACGAAGAGTGTGAAAATATCGATCGATTGTTATTAAGTTCAGAAATTGGGAAAAAGAAAGATGAAAAAAAAGAAATAAAATTTTAAAAGAATATTGCAAAATATTTTGTAAGTTATTTTTAAGAGATTTAGATTTCGTCCATGCACCCACACAAGCGGCTTTGTCTGTCTGTCGGTCGGCAACTAGAAGAAGTATCGTATCAGGACGGGTAAAATTGATTCCCCGAAAAAGTACTTGTACACCACATTTATGTCCCCTTACGAAAATTAAAATCAATATATAATGATACTAAACCTTATAACTAGAATCCTTATTCAAATTCTGATCAAAATCCCTTATATGATTTTGATTCTTGAAATTTTAAAAAATGTAAGCCTTAAGCTTAAGAAGTCTTACGAAGAAATTGAAATGCAGGGTATCTTTCTTAATTGGTGTCTAATGGATATAGATAAAATTTAATGCAAATCTGAAATATTTGAATTTTCAATTTTTTATTTTGTGCTCATATTAACATCCTTTAAAATACTCCAAAGAAGCTGAAATTTGGGCAATATTTATTAATTTAGGTCTAATGCCTATTGTTAAAATTCCACACAAATCGGAGGTATCTGGGGGGGGGGGTAAGGGGGCTACTGTGAATTTATGGTCAGATTTATAGGGGTCACCCTAAATGAGAAGTTGTGCAGCGAAATATTTGTTCATATTACATTTAAATTTTCGCATGTCGGTACAGTCTGGGAAACAGGGAGTAGCGAAAGAATTCCAAAGCCTATCAGCTTGAGAAAATAAGATATTAAGGTAGAAAGCCTTCTAGCATCTGGGGGACCTCCACGGTGAATGGATGGGATTTGGCTGAGAAACTATACGTGATGTATAGTTCGCGA
>OY744555.1:20730405-20732905 GCA_963556195.1 Sepiola atlantica
CTTCTAGAACTGCACAGGATAAGCCCACAGCCTGGCGGAAATTAAGCCCCGAAGGCCAAGACAATACCAGTCTATGGGGTGTAGTATCCATCGGAACAGATACTACACTTTGATCCTGGCCAAAAGGCCAAGATTAGTTTTATTTATCTTCCTCCCACAAGGTAAGATGTGACACAAGGTCGGGAAAGTGGGATTTGAAAAGCCAGCGCCCGAGAAGGTGAGCACCCTGGCCTGCAAAAAATGTTTGAGCAGCTCCGTCGGCATTCCCCGGTAGGGGCGCCTCAGGCAGTAAGCAATAAACTTACTCCACTCCAAAGAGGGGAGGCAAAGCCTGGGAGGGTGGACCTTCTAGAACTGCACAGGATAAGCCCACAGACCGGCGGAAATTAAGCCCCGAAGACCAAGACAATACCGGTCTATAGGGTGTAGTATCCATCGGAACAGATACTACACTTTGATCCAAGCCAAAAAACCAAGATTAGTTTTATTTATCTTCCTCCCACAAAGTAAGATGTGACACAAGGTCGGGAAAGTGGGATTTGAAAAGCCAGCGCCCGAGAAGGTGAGTACTCTGGCCTACAAAAAATGTCTGAGCAGCTCCGTCGGCATTCCCCGGTAGGGGCGCCTCATGCAGTAAGCAATAAACTTACTCCACTCCAAAGAGGGGAGGCAAAGCCTGGGAGGGTGGACCTTCTAGAACTGCACAGGATAAGCCTACAGACCGGCGGAATCAAGGCCCGAATGGCAAGACGTATAGGGTGTAGTATCCATCGGAACAGATACTACACTTTGATCTTGGCCTTTTGGCCAAGATTAGTTTTCACAAGGTAAGATGTGACACAAGGTCTGGAAAGTGGGATTTGAAAAGCCGGCGCTCGAGAAGGCCTACAAATAATGCCTGGGCAGCTCCGTCGGCATTCCCCGGTACCGGCGCCTCAGGCAGTAAGCGATAAACTTACTCCACTCCAAACAGATACTACACTTTGATCCCAGCCAAAAGGCCAGGAAGTTCTATTATTATTCTCTTTAAATAAAAATGTATAAATATAACGTCTGGTACACGTTGTCATATCCTTCTCTGAAAAAAAAATCGATTTTAACCTCCAACCAGTCATTATAACTAATAACAGGAAGTATCAATAAGCAATCAATATTTGGTATTCAATGAAGAACAAAAATGTGTTTTGAAAATAAATAAAAAAAACAAACAAAAAAAAAGAAAAAGGTATGGTTAGACACGAAAGGGTTGTAGTCGATGTTTCCACAGCGCAATATTCTCAAACATCGTTTTGCAACATGTTAGCCGGTGTAAAGAACAGCTCTACGACAAGCCATTCCCAGACATGGCGGTATTCAGGGCATAGCCGAGCTAGGAATAGTTGGCGCCAAACATTCGTGTTTATATTCGCGCTTCCGTTTGATTAATTAAAGAAGGCTATCAATTAAACTTGAGTGCCTTCAAATTGGAATACGGGGATAAATTAAAAATCACAGCCTAATAAATATAAGTAAAACTGAAACGTACCTCCTTCTGTGAAAAACATTGCAAGGGAACTGGTTCCCTGCTGACTACAGTCGTTTCAAAATCCACATTTTAATAATAACTTGTCATAAACTGTTCTCATGAATCATCAAATTTGGTTATTTCCGTTCATCATTTTAAATCCTCTCATGATATTTTTTATAATTCAATTGAAAATCCATCCATCTCAGTAATACTTATCCTAGAGAGTGACTCAGAAATGTAGAAAAATCCCTAAACTAAAAAAAAATATCTGTGTATTATCTTTAAAAACATAAAAATTATCTAAAAATTAATAATAAAAATAATTTTATATTTTTATTAAAAATAATAAATTAATTTTATTATTTTTATTAAAAATAATAAAATTATTTTTATTATTAATTTTTAGATAATTATTTTTTGGATAAATTTTTAGATTATAATAAATGTATTTTTTAATATATTTAGATTATAAGAAATCTATTTAGATAATAATACATTTTTAGATACATTTGTAGATAATTTTTTTTTAAATTACTATTATTTTTATTTTATTATTTATTTTTAGATATTTTTTAGACAATTTTTTAGATAATAAAAATTTATTTAAAAATATTTTTAGATAATAAGTTTTAGATAATAAGTTTTAGATAATAATAAATCTATTTAGATAATAATACATTTTTAGATAGATTTGTAGATAATATTAAAAAAATTACTATTATTTTAATTTTATTATTTATTTTTAGATATTTTTTAGATAAATTTTAAATAATAATAAATTTATTTTTAGATATTTTTAGAAAATAATAAATTTATTTAGATAATACATTTGTAGATACATTTTGAAATAATTGTTTAATTGTTTTATTATTATTTTTATTATTCTATTAATGTTTAAGATATTTTAGATAATAATTAATTTATTTTTCGATATTTTTAGACAATAATGTTTAGATAATAATAAATCGATGTAGATACTTATTTTCTTTATAA
>OY744555.1:20737905-20742905 GCA_963556195.1 Sepiola atlantica
ACATGATTAAAAAATGTTATATTATATGATAAGTTTTGATTAAATTTCAGATTGCGAATGTTATACGTTTAAAAATTAAAATACGTAAATTACGATTAAAATAGGTACTGCAACTGCACATGATTAAAAAATGTTATATTATATGATAAGTTTTGATTAAATTTCAGATTGCGAATGTTATACGTTTAAAAATTAAAATACGGAAATTACGATTAAAATAGGTACTGCAACTGCACATGATTAAAAAATGTTATATTATATGATAAGTTTTGATTAAATTTCAGATTGCGAATGTTATACGTTTAAAAATTAAAATACGTAAATTACGATTAAAATAGGTACTGCAACTGCACATGATTAAAAAATGTTATATTATATGATAAGTTTTGATTAAATTTCAGATTGCGAATGTTATACGTTTAAAAATTAAAATACGGAAATTACGATTAAAATAGGTACTGCAACTGCACATGATTAAAAAATGTTATATTATATGATAAGTTTTGATTAAATTTCAGATTGCGAATGTTATACGTTTAAAAATTAAAATACGTAAATTACGATTAAAATAGGTACTGCAACTGCACATGATTAAAAAATGTTATATTATATGATAAGTTTTGATTAAATTTCAGATTGCGAATGTTATACGTTTAAAAATTAAAATACGTAAATTACGATTAAAATAGGTACTGCAACTGCACATGATTAAAAAATGTTATATTATATGATAAGTTTTGATTAAATTTCAGATTGCGAATGTTATACGTTTAAAAATTAAAATACGTAAATTACGATTAAAATAGGTACTGCAACTGCACATGATTAAAAAATGTTATATTATATGATAAGTTTTGATTAAATTTCAGATTGCGAATGTTATACGTTTAAAAATTAAAATACGTAAATTACGATTAAAATAGGTACTGCAACTGCACATGATTAAAAAATGTTATATTATATGATAAGTTTTGATTAAATTTCAGATTGCGAATGTTATACGTTTAAAAATTAAAATACGTAAATTACGATTAAAATAGGTACTGCAACTGCACATGATTAAAAAATGTTATATTATATGATAAGTTTTGATTAAATTTCAGATTGCGAATGTTATACGTTTAAAAATTAAAATACGTAAATTACGATTAAAATAGGTACTGCAACTGCACATGATTAAAAAATGTTATATTATATGATAGGTTTTGATTAAATTTCAGATTGCGAATGTTATACGTTTAAAAATTCGGAAATTACGATTAAAATAGGTACTGCAACTGCACGCGATTAAAAAACGTTATATTATATGACGATGAATTAAAAGTATGGTGAAGTTAATATAGGTTTTATTTACAAAATAAATAAATAAAAGTAAATTTTTAAAAAATATAAACAGTAAAAAAATAATTTACAGGTTAGTTATTTTAAATTTGTGACGGTGTCTACATTTTGCCAATAATTCGTTCCTTTTATTTAAAATATTGCTGTCTTCATATTTTAGGATTCTAATTTTTTCTTCCAGACATAGATTGCATCTATGTCTGAAACCCCTAGGAGTGCTGGACTTACATAATATAGCCCAATCAATTATTGGTTTTAATCCCCTATTTTTTTAAAAGCCACACATGCTTTGCTAACTCAGTTTTATTAGTGATATTTGGATTAGAGAACGAATGTTTGTGTGTGTAAAAGCGTTGCTTCCATTTGCCAGCCGATATTCCTATATATATATTTTTATCATTTATGTGTTCTTGTGGGTAAATTGTGGCTTTGTATACTACATTATCTATATTGCAGTTTCCTTTCAGCGGGCAGTTGCTTTCAATACGACAATTGCATTTCTTCTCTTTGACCTTACTCTTGTTAGTGATTGTTTCTAAAATCTTTTTATTGTGAGAAGTGATTATGGTGTCCATGTTTTTTGTACATGAGTAACTAATTTTTACTGTTTTACGGTTGAATATTTTATATAGGGGGTTACTCTTGGTGAAATGTTTGTCCAATAAATTAAAAAATGTTCTACCAATATTAATATTGGATAGTTGACAGAATGGAGGGTTGAACCAGATAATTCTTTGTCCTCTATTCTTAGGTTTGCTTTTATTTGTATCTTCAACATATCTTAATTTTTCCTTAAAACCACTATTTCCTAATGCATTATCGAATGTATGTTTACTTGCGTTAAAAATATTTACATTGGATGATAGTTTGTTAATTCTAGTGTTTATTGTTTTTGGAATATGTTTTATAATGCATTTCGGGTGATTGGATTTTACGTTTATGTATATGGGAGTTTGATTGTCCTTGGTATATGGTTTGAAAGTTTCTTCTTTTAAATTTAATGTAATATCAAGGAAGTTTACTTCCTTACAATTTGATGTAATATCGATCTTTAAACCTAGATATTTAAATGCTCTACACAACTTTTTTTGTATACTTGATACTAAGGGGCAATTGCTTTTAGGAACTATAATTAGTCCATCATCTCTATACAGGCCTATCAAATTAGGGTCTACTATTCTGCTAATTGTATATATAATAAAGATTCCCACTATGTCTGCAATTTGTGCCGAGACAAATGACCCCATCGGAACGTCAAATTCATTACCTTTTTTTTAATCCAATTTACTCCATTGTGGACTAGAATTGATCTCCGACAAGCCAAGATTATGTTCTTTTGAAATATCCGAAAAGTTTCTCGCATAGTTTATACTATTGGTCAATAAGTCTTCAGAAATGGAGGGATAAAAGTCTATTATGTCAAATTGGATGAAAGAGGCTTGATTTTTATTATTCATTTCTTTAAACCAACCAATAGTGTCGCCTGAGTCCTTCCATAGATTAAATTTAGTAAATCTTAGCGTTTCACTAATTACCTTTTGCAATATTTTTCTGGATACACGACCTAATTCTGTTTTGGTAGCGTTAATTAATCTGGATTGTTTGTTGTTATGGAAGTTTTTTTTTTACGATCCTTTATCAATGTATATGTATTTTTCTTGTCAATTTTACCTACTCTATCCTCTATTTTTAATTTCGAAGTAAATTCTTTTGTATCCTCGTTAATTATATCCTCGTTATTGAAAATATCTTTTCTGTATGTATTCGAAATTTTATATATTATATATATTATATATATATTATATATTATATATATATATTATATATATATTATATATATTGTATATATTATATATATATTATATATTTTATATATATATTGTATATATTATATATATATTATATATATTATATATATTATATGTATATTATATATACTAGCAAATATATGCTCCCTCTGGTCGCATATTTTTGCTAGGCTGCCGCATCAGAAATGAAGGCTCACGCGTAAGCCAATGGAGCCCCAGTCATATTTCTGTGGTGGTTAGACATTGATTTTCTGTGTTAATGACCAAGAATATTTTTAGTTGAAAATAAAGGAAAAAAAAATTCGACCGTACCCCGATTGTTGTTGTACCCTCGCCCATAAATAGAAAGACCTGTAGTTTAAAAAGAAAGAAAAAAAATGCTTTGTACCCCCCTCAATTTTTTTATATTACCAGTCATTGAAATATTTTTTAGTTAAGAAAAAAAAAATTTTTTTTGACCGCCTTCCCCCAATTCTTTTATCTTCCCCCCCCTATACATGTAAATATTTTTAATTAAAAAGGAAAATAAAAAAAACCTAACCCTAACTGTAACGACGGGGGCAAAGTTAGCGTGGGTCCTAAAATGAAAAAGCACCAAAAAATCAAATACAGTGAACACAGTGGGTGTGTGTGTGTGTGTGTATGTGGGGGGGTTTGTTTAATGACCTTTTTTTAATTAAACAATTTGATTTTACAATCAGTTGTATAGTTTTCCAGTACAATGTGAGGTCGTGAAAAAATGATAATATTGGATATGAAAGTATTAAGAAATCAAATACAGTAAACACGAAAAGTTTTTTTAATTCTCGGGAAGAAAAAGTTTACCTGAACTGTGTGTGGGTGTGTGCGTGCGCACGCGCGTTTTTATATAGTAATTTTTAAATCAATTATTATTTTACTTGAACAATTTGATTTAATAAATGTGTGTTTTAAAACATAATGGCTAAGAATAAACAAACTTAGGACGGTTTTAAAAATGGAAAACTGAGCACGGTGAATACCAGCATTGTTGTTTACATATTTAACGTGCCATATTAACATCGTCTGCTTAATCAGATCGCCATATTTAATTACCGGAGGGAGGACACTACTGATTAAAAAGCCAATCGGCTGCTTAATCAGATCGCCATATTTAATTACCGGAGGGAGGGAGGACACTACTGATTAAAAAGCCAATCGTCTGCTTAATCAGATCGCCATATTTAATTACCGGAGGGAGGGAGGACACTACTGATTAAAAAGCCAATCGGCTGCTTAATCAGATCGCCATATTTAATTACCGGAGGGAGGGAGGACACTACTGATTAAAAAGCCAATCGTCTGCTTAATCAGATCGCCATATTTAATTACCGGAGGGAGGGAGGACACTACTGATTAAAAAGCCAATCGTCTGCTTAATCAGATCGCCATATTTAATTACCGGAGGGAGGGAGGACACTACTGATTAAAAAGCCACTCGGCTGCTTAATCAGATCGCCATATTTAATTACCGGAGGGAGGGAGGACACTACTGATTAAAAAGCCAATCGGCTGCTTAATCAGATCGCCATATTTAATTACCGGAGGGAGGGAGGACACTACTGATTAAAAAGCCAATCGTCTGCTTAATCAGATCGCCATATTTAATTACCGGAGGGAGGGAGGACACTACTGATTAAAAAGCCAATCGTCTGCTTAATCAGATCGCCATATTTAATTACCGGAGGGAGGGAGGACACTACTGATTAAAAAGCCAATCGTCTGCTTAATCAGATCGCCATATATAATTACCGGAGGGAGGGAGGACACTACTGATTAAAAAGCCAATCGGCTGCTTAATCAGATCGCCATATTTAATTACTGGAGGGAGGG
>OY744555.1:20749237-20751737 GCA_963556195.1 Sepiola atlantica
AAACGTGATATATCAACCGACCGACAGACAGAGGCATTTGTAGATGTGTCTTGACGTAACTAAATAAGATGCCTCCATTTAATATTCTCTTTAAATGATAAATATATACTGGTTTAAAACGCTAAGTATGACAGACCAACGGACGATCGACCAATAGACGGCCAGAGCTGCTTACAGATATGCGTGGACGCATCGTTTAAAAAAAAATCTCATTTTTATAAATCGATTTCATTATTTCCTTCATTTAAAACTTCCGAAAATTATTTAATAAATAAATACATAAAAACGTCAGATATTTTATTAACGTTTCCGTTTATTGGGCAAAAGAAAGAGAAAAAAATATATCATCTATTTTATTAGAATCTGAATTATTAAATAAAAATAAGAAATTATATTAAATAATATTATTTCCTTAATTGTCGTCTGCTTTATCCAATTTCTCGTCGCCATGATTGATTTTGATTTTTTTTTAACACTTTTGCAAAGCGGAAGTGACAATGCAATTATTTCCCTTCCATCTTTAAGGACGTTTTTTATAGCTTCTATTTTGTTTTCGTGTTTTCTTTTTAAGTTGAATCCTTTCTCTAAAATTTCTCCAGATTTTCAATTTTGTTTCTTTCATATTTTCATCGGTTTAATTTTTTTTATTTATTTGTATATGTATCGTTTTCTCTTGTTATTGTTTCTTTCTTTTCGTTTGGGTACGCCCTCGAAGTTTCTGTAGGGTGTCTTCTAGCTTGGATAGGGTATTAATAATGGTTGCTTCTTTGACAATGTACCGAGACCCTCGCTGACAAACGGTGACAGGGAAAATCGGATACAAATGCATATTATGAACGGTTGAGAATTGTATTATGTTTTCGCTAACCCTAACCCTAACCCTAACCCTAACTCTATCCCTAACCCCATCCTTATCCTTAAACCTAACCCTAACTAATGAATGGTTCTTGCTTGTATGTAGATAATATCACACGGGCGCCGATGTTTAGCTTTAAGAGTACAACATTCATAGTTGTACAAAACATGCATAGTTGTACAAAGCTGAAGTTGAGTTTGTTAACACGTAGTAAGTGTTGTCTTTTCACTTACGGGCGCGTGTATAAATCATTATATACATCCGTATCGTCGTTGTAAACCCAAATTCTTGCTTGTCTGTGAATAAATATCACGCGGACGCCGATGTTTAGTTTTTAATAAAAAGTTTATTGCAAAGAAAACAAGTGCATATCATGAACGATTACGAATTGTGTTTTCGCTAACCCTATCCCTAACCCTACCCCTAACCTTATCCCTAACCCTAACTAATAGAGGTGATGTTGTTTAAGTGGATAACGAAACGGACTGACGACCTTAGGGTGCCAAGTTTGAATCTAGGATATTCCATAATACCACTTTTACTTAGGGATGTTGGCAACCTTCATGCGGTCCCTCTTGATTCATACGAATTTACTTATTTTTACTTAAACCATTATACACCCATGTTTTTATCGTCATCGTCGTACACTATAGTTCTTGCTTGTCTGTAGATAATATCGCTCGGGCGCCCATGTTTTGTTTTTAAAGCGCAACATGTATAGTTGTACAAAGCTGAAGTTGTGTTTTTAACACGTAGTAAGTGTTATGTTTCCACTTACTAGCGCGTGTATAAACCGTTATATACATCCGTGTCGTCGGCGTAAACCCAAGTTCTTGCTTCTCTGTGAATAAAAATCACTCGGACGCCGAAGTTTAGTTTTTAAGAGAATGAAACTCACAGTACTACACAACTGAAGTTGTGTTTGTTAACACGTAGTAAGTGTTATGTTTCCACTTACCAGCGCGTGTATAAACAACTATATACATCCATGTCGTTGTCGTAAACCCAAGTTCTTGCTTGTCTGTGAATACAAATCACTCGGTCGCCGAAGTTTAGTTTTTAAGAAAATAAGTCACAGTACTACACAACTGAAGTTATGTTTGTTAACACGTAGAAAGTGTTATGTTTTCACTTACCGGCGCGTGTATAAACCGTTATATACATCCGTATCTGCGTTGTAAACCCAAGTTCTTGCTTGTCTGTGAATAAAGATCGTTCGAGCACCGATGTTTAGGTTTTAATAAAAGTTTATAGAGAAAGGCAGACAGACAGACAGACGACTCGTTCCGCTACATTTTTTTTATCTTTTCCTCCTTCTGAGGAAGTCTTACAATAAAGACGAAACGTTGATGAATATATAAAAAAATATCTCTTGGTTTTTCCCTTTTAATTTCCTATCTAGTTATATTGTACGCGCCCAGCGGCATTTGTTTAAGGACTGCACATTAGACACATCTTTCCTGCTTGAAGTGTCGCAAAAAATTTTCGCCCGGAAGTCACGTGTTTTTTTTTTATGTGCTGGGAGTCACCTCTGACTGTTAAGGTGTCATTCCAACAACGGCCCTCGTTATGAAACAATAGGTCACCATTATGCAAGTGCTAAATTAACCAACTAGTGTTGTGAATGAAAGAGACAGCTTAAAA
>OY744555.1:20761737-20769237 GCA_963556195.1 Sepiola atlantica
TACTGCATCGAGCTTGCGAAGATCGTGCCTCATGGGTGTCTGGTCTGCATGAAGTCCTTATCGTTTGTTACAGCTGTTCGTTAAACTGCACGAGTGCAGGCATTTACCTCCGACATTGAGAAATGCAAGATTCAATAAACTAACTCCTTCTCAAAGGGCGAGAATTTAAAGCTTGGGAGGGTGGATCTCCTAGAACTGCACATGACCATACTTCAGACCGACAGAGAACAAGTTATTCACTCCGAAACAAGATTTCTACTAAGAGCTGCACAAAACACTGATATTAGGACTAACTATATCAAAGCTAAAATAGATAAAAACTAAAGAAAACTGTAAATTACGACTGTGTGGACAAAGAGACAAAACAGTAAAACATGAATGCAGCCAAATAGGCCTCGGTAAGAGCGCCTTAGGCGATTTGCAATACACTAACCCCTTCACAAAGGGCGAGAGGTAAAGTCTGGGAGGGTGGATCTCCTAGAACTGCACATGACCATACTTCAGACCAACATAGAACTAGTTAGTCACTCCGAAACAGGATCTCTTCTGACAGCTACACAAAACAATGATATTAGGACTAACTATATCAAAGCTGAAATAGATAAAAATTAAAGAAAACTGTAAATTACGACTGTGTGGACAAAGAGACGAAACAGTAAAATATTAATGCAGCCAAATAGGCCTCGGTAAGAACGCCTTAGGCGATTCGCAATAAACTAACCTATTCTCAAAGGGTGAGAGGTAAAGGTTGGGAGGGTGGATCTCCTAGAACTGCGCATGACCATACTTCAAACCAACAGAGAACAAGTTATTCACTCCGAACAAAGCATATCGCCACCTAGATGTAAGGGGCTACTGTGATTAGGGGCCAAATTTAAAATAACAATCCTAAGTAAGGAGCTTTGCAGCAAGATGTATGTCCACACTCCACTTACATTTCTGCATGTTGGTACAGTCGGGGAAACAGGGAGCGGGGAGGAAATACCAAAACGAAACACTGCAGGTTCTTACACTTCTTTTATTTCTAATTTTCTATTCCCCACATTTTAGTTATTTCTTCTTTATTCGCAAGTTGAAAAAAGTGTAATATTTTTCTTAAAATATAACCGAATTTAAAAGGTTACCTATTATAAAATCATTGCCAATATGCATGTGTATATATATATATATATATATATATATAATATACTACACAAAAAATCATTGCTATATATATATATATATATATATAATATACTACACAAAAAATCATTGCTATATATATATATATATATATAATATACTACACTAAAAATCATTGCTATATATATATATATATAATATACTACACAAAAAATCATTGCTATATATATATATATATATAATATACTACACAAAAAATCATTGCTATATATATATATAATATACTACACAAAAAGTCATTGCTATATATATATAATATACTACACAAAAAGTCATTGCTATATATATATAATATACTACACAAAAAATCATTGCTATATATATATAATATACTACACAAAAAGTCATTGCTATATATATATAATATACTACACAAAAATCATTGCTATATATATATATATATATATATATAATATACTACACAAAAAATCATTGCTATATATATATATATATATATATATATAATATACTACACAAAAAATCATTGCTATATATATATATAATATACTACACAAAAAATCATTGCTATATATATATAATATACTACACAAAAAGTCATTGCTATATATATATAATATACTACACAAAAAGTCATTGCTATATATATAATATACTACACAATAAATCATTGCTATATATATATATATATAATATACTACACCAAAAATCATTGCTATATATATATATAATATACTACACAAAAAATAATTGCTATATATATATATATATAATATACTACAAAAAAATCATTGCTATATATATATATAATATACTACACAAAAAAGCATTGCTATATATATATATATATATAATATACTACACAAAAAATAATTGCTATATATATATATATAATATACTACACAATAAATCATTGCTATATATATATATATATATATACTACACACAGGCACATAAAGTATATATATATATATATATATATATATATATATTAGTATTTCATGTATCCACATAAAATTTTATAAGGAGATATTATTTTTTATGTATCTATTTTCAGTATTTACTTTAACAGTGCTCGATACGTAAGTAGAGCTAGGTAGTAATCTATGAAAATATATGTATGGCAATTAAGCTACACAGAGGCTCCTGCGTTTCATCCCCGGTGGAATCTTCAGGCTAAAATTCATGGAGTTATTTTTGCTACTTAACCAATCTGATTCTTTGTTGTTCTCTCAGCCAATCGTTGGGCTTCCCACAAACAAAGGTGTGGTTAGTGTTACTTCCTTCCTATATCCTGTTCTATTGTTCTGTTTTCTATAGATTTGCCTATATCATGTTTCCTTTATTGTGTCAATATAATGGGTGAATTTATTTTAACACGTGGTTCCTTGTATTTCTATTTTAGATTTATATTTTTAAATTGTTAAGTTTTTGTTTAGTTTAGTTTTTGTTTTTTTATTTATTTATCGTTAGCCTAAGTTAAATTTATTTCTGTGTAAGCAGCTGTTTGCTATCTCACTTCTACAGTTTAATTGATTTCGGGGGTCTTTAAAATTTAGGATTTCAATTTTTCATTCAGACATAATCTACATGGGTCGTCTAAATTTCTACATGTACTGGCCTGTCGTATTATTTTCCATTCAATTATTGGTGAGCGCCAATTTTCTTTGAGCTCCCAATAGTGGTTTGCTAGTGCTGTTTTAATTCGACGTTCTCTGTTTTTAAATGTGCTCTTGTGGTTGTAATATCTAGTTTTAAAATCTAGGGAGGTCATACCCACGTAGTATTTCTTGTTATTTGGCCTTTCGTTGGCAAATATTGTTGCTTGGTATACAATACTTTTAGTTAGGCATTTATTTTGTAGTGGACAAAGTGTACGATTTATGCAGTTACATCTTTTCTCTTCATTGCTAACGTTTTCGTTTCTATTCGGGTGGTTACTATTAATGTTTTGTTTATTTCTATTTGTATTGTTTATATTTTTGTCTTTCTTAGTGTTATTTTTGTTATATTTCTCACTTGTTTATGTAATATTTTTCTTTCTTTCATTTAGTATTTTGTTATTGTGTGCCTTAATTATCCTTTCTAGGTTTTCGCAGCAGCTGTAAGATAGTTTTAGTTTATTTTTATTGTATATTTTATGCATTTTATATATATATATATATATATATATATATATATATATATATATAAAATAGGATAGTTTTAGGTTATTTTTATTGAATATTTTATGCAGAGGATTGGTAACGGGAAAGTGGTTTTCAATCAGATTTAGGAATTTTTTGCCCAGTTTAGTTTTTAGCATCTGGTTATAGGGCGACGTATAGTAGATTATATTTCTTTTTCTTTTCTTTTTAATTTTGTTGTAATTATTAGTGTCCTGTTTTTTATATTTAATTTCGGTATTATAGTAACCACTACTTTTTTTTTTCTGTATTGTAAATGTTGATTGATTTTTCAAAAGCATTTTCATTGCTAGAATTACTGATAAGCCTACGTTCGATAGAATTCGGAATATGTTTTATGATTGATGGGAGGTGATTAAACTTTGGGTTTACGTATATTAGATTGGCGTTATCTTTTAGGTATGGTTCGTAAGTATTTTTTATTTAAGTTTAACGTGACGTCTAGAAAGTGAATAGTTTTTATGTTAGCCATTACTTCTACTTTTAGGCCTAGCTTTTTTCATTTCCATATGTATAATTTTCTTGAAGTTTTCACCCTTGACTTTGTTGGAGTCTCTTATTATCGCTAATCCATCATCTCTATAAAGGCCTATATCTGTATTATCAAATATATTTGTGAGTGTATATAAAATGAATAACCCCACAAGATCTGATGCTACAGGCACATAAAGTATAAGTATGTATATATATATATATATATATATATATATATACTTATACTTTATATATATATATATATATATATATATATATACTTATACTTTATATATATATATATATATATATATATATATACTTATACTTTATATATATATATATATATATATATATACTTATACTTTATATATATATATATATATATATATATATACTTATACTTTATATATATATATATATATATATATATATATATACTTATACTTTATATATATATATATATATATATACACTTATACTTTATATATATATATATATATATATATATATATATATACTTATACTTTATATATATATATATATATATATATATAAGGAATAGGTATAATAAATACCTTTATAAGCATTAAGATGCGATATCAATTTTTGTCCTCCATAAAAAAAAGAAAAACATTAAATCGAAACCGATTTTTTTTTTCGTTTTCTTTTTTTTATTAAAACTAGCATTTTTTTTTGTTAGTTTAAAGTGATACAGATATTATACCTATTCCTTATTAAATTTAACAATAGATGCTTTAAAAAAAAATATGAACTTTAAACACTTATATACAGGGTGGGCCAAAATAAGGGTCCTATCTTTAAATTTGAATAACTTGAATTTGAATAACTTCCACAAAATAAAAGTTAAACTCACCAAACTTTATGTGTGTGTAGACTGACCCTTCCGAGATTTTTTGAAATAAACAAAACAAATTTTAGCCGAAAAACACTTCTTAAAACTTAAGTATTGTTTTTTACACTGTTTTGAGTTTTTTAAGCAAAAATAATGTTTTCTAAATGAGGGTACGTTCCTTAGGGCTAATACGGCTCATGCTTGCTTCGGAAGGGGTCCTTTACTTATTCTAAAAAAAAAATTTAAAAAAATCAATAAATAAAAAAGTTATGAATTTTTAAAAATAGGACCCTTTTTTGCCCACCCTGTATATATATATATATATATATATATATATATATATATATATATATATATATAGAGAGAGAGATTTCACTTAGAAGATAGTTTATTCAGTGAAGACCGGGATTAGACCAACAAAAATAAGCTCGATGATACTCGATTACAGGGTACAGAGCATTTATATGTGATTTTTTGAAGGTTTACCAAAACATTCCGTTCATAAAATCATTCATCACCACAAAAGACTTTTTTTCCTTTCAAAGTTTATTTATTTATCATATATATCCAAATTAAAGAGTTTTTTTCCTACACGTGTTTCACTACCAAGCAGGTCCTTGCTTGGCAGATCATCAGGGAAATTAAGTACCTGGAGTAAGCGTTTCAACAACTGACAATACACAAAAAGAAGAGACGAACAAAATACAAATAAAAAGGAAAAATGAAAAACGTCTTAAAAAAAGTAGCTCGTAAGATTTTCGCAGTATTGTTGCTACTAAGCAAAACAGCAAAGAATTAGTCTCAAATTCATATATATATATATATATATATATATATATATATATATATATATATATATATGATAATTTTATTTACACAGACATGTACAAAATCTGCGACACTGGCATGTCGATGTTATCGATCAACAGTTACTATAAACTGAGATCTCATCAGGCAGAGTTAGAATCCGATCTTAACCTCAGATTATATTTGGAGAGAATGAAGTGGAGGGATAGAGAAAGAGAAGAAGAAGGAAAGAAATTTAACATTTCAAAAATTAAAGCCGTTAAAAAATTAAAATTAAAAATTAAAAAACCAAAAAATCTAAAAATCTAAAAATCTTTAATTTTTGAAATGTTAAATTTCTTTCCTTCTTCTTCTCTTTCTCTATCCCTGCACTTCATTCTCTCCAAATATGATCTGAGGTTAAGATCGGATTCTAACTCTGCCTGATGAGATCTCAGTTTATAGTAACTGTTGATCGATAACATCGACATGCCAGTGTCGCAGATTTTGTACATGTCTGTGTAAATAAAATTATCATATATAAAGCTCTATTTTGATATTGAGCACTTTTTATAAACCCGGTTAAAATTCTCTGGATTACCACCCTGTGGATATTTTTCACCTGGATTATTACCATTATTATATATATATATATATATATATATATATATATATATATATATATGTCTCGGAAGTTCTTTTAACCTTCAAAACTGAAAAAAAAAAAAAAAAAATTTTGTTGAAAGATTTTAGTCTAGTAAGTCAATCAATCTATTGCAATCACTATTTTAGTTTACTTCGAAGAATATACTCTAATATAAATATATTTTTATATATTTTTTTATATATAAGGGATCGTCAGTTGTTTACCATGAAAACTGTTTCGGGATTTTATATATATATAATTTACAGCGGTTGCATACGAAGTCGAGTACTGCTGATGATGATGGTGATGATTCCGTTAAAACTTGTTTCTTTTGTATGAAACAAAGTTTATTTTTTGCGCACAAAAGTTCTTTGTCTGTAATAAAATGGCAAAACAGTTCAACTATGTTTGGTCCTAAGAAAAAACGATAGATTTTCTAAACATTGAAGTAAAGTTACATTGTAAAATCTTTTTTAAAAAATTTATTTCCGGACAAAATATACAATTTAAACAAAGCGAAATGAACAATAAATAACCTTTGTTTATATCCTCCCCCATACATATAAATATTTTCAGTTAAGAAAAGAGAAAACATTTTTTTGACCCCCCAAGTTTTATAACACAAAAATCATTATTTATTTATTTATTTATTAATTTATCGTTTTCATTTGTTCTTAATTTATTTATTTAACTTTTTTTTTTCTTCTAAATTCAAAATTACAGTTCCTTGGAATTTTAAATTCAAATTGTATTTTTATTTATTTGGTTTCAAATAACTAATTCAAAGTGTAATATCTGTTCTGATAATACATTTTATTTCTTCTGTCCTCTGTCAGTAAAGGAAGAATCCCATTAGACTGAGACAATTTTAATGTTTGTCCTAATCCAAAAGCTCCCTTTTGGGGAGACGGAGCTTCCGCTTATTAAAAACTGACTGTAAACGTAGGAGTTTCACATGTTGGCCAGTCATAATTCAGGAAGGGGACATTTTGTATTCAGCGCCGTCCTCTTCCGGAAGACATGCGCACGGGGTAACTGTCATGCCTCTACACCGCCTGCTTGCCCAGAGGCGGTCTTTTCGAATCGGTCAACATGGGAGTCGGACGTTTGTTCCGCTTGTGATAGACGTTGGCTCTGGGGCAAGTAGCTTGGCAAAAATAGAGGTAAGCAACGCATAGTTCTCTAAACCTATTTGAATGTTTACTCTTTTATAATTTGCTTTGTTTTGTCTTAGAACATGTTTGTAAGACTTGTTTGTTTTCATGTATTTCCAGTTTTACGGTGAAAAGATGTTATAGTTCAGCGTTGGCCACGTGCGCGCAAATAAATACATATTCATCAGTATAATTCGTGTCCGAGATTTTTGCTCAAGTTTGTTTGCTGTTACACTGACCTTTCGTCTAATTCTGATC
>OY744555.1:20776737-20794237 GCA_963556195.1 Sepiola atlantica
CTCTCTTCCTGTCCGCCATATTGGAATTCAAAATGGACGCCATTTGAAATCTACATTTGCGCTTATCTGTGGATCTAAAATTTCTATTGACTCGATTCTGGTGCCTAAATATAAGTTTTTTGTGGGCAAGGAATCCAATGGTAACACTATTCATTGCGTATTTTTTACCACTTAGCCGCTATATTGGATTTCAAAATGGCCACCATTTGAAATCTTCATTTTCGATTACACAATGTAACACACGTTGTTTATTTGTATTTTTAAATGTTTTTATGTATGTTTTGCTACTAAATTCAAAAATCACATTCGTTTTCGCATAACATCGGTAGTTTTTTTTTTTTTCGAAATTTTATATTTTGGCGTTTTATACACAACTTTTCTCTACAAATGTTAGTTAGAACAAAACAAATCATATAACTTTGCAATGTAAATACTTTGATAAGATTAGAAGTGCTTTGACGATCGATATTTTCTAAAGTGCATACTTTCATCTTTTCTGACAAGAGACCATATATAATCTCCCATCATCGCAGTATCCCATCCTTCTTGATATCTTCTTTCCATTGTAGCGATGTCCTGATGAAATCTCTCACCATGTTCTTCACTGATATCACCCAAGTTTTCGGGGAAGAAATCTAGATGAGAATGCAAAAAATGAACCTTTAAAGACATACGACAACTCAGTTTCCTGAAGTTCTCAATAAGCTTTGATACCAGTTGTTTGTAATTAGGATCCTTGTGATTTCCTCAGAATCAACGAATCACGAAAGCTTCTTTTTCAACTTTTGTCATCGCTCTTTCAAGTTTCTCCGACTGCAACATTGCATTTACTTGGGGTCCAATAAATATACAACCATTGATCTTAGCATCTGATAGCTTTGGAAACATGAGACGAATTTCTTGAAAACCTTCTCCTCCAAAATCTAACCCCTTCACAAACTGTTTTACCAATCCTTGTTTAATATGAAGTAGGGTTAATAAGACTTTGTTGGAATCTCCTAGCGGCTGTATGAGAACATTTTTCTTTTATTCCTGGCTGCAGTTCCACTCGTACGGGCCAATGAACTTTCATCAGCTCTGCTGTCCCATAGGCAAAGGAAACATGAGTACTTTGTGTATCCCCCTTGCAAGTCAACCATCTTAAAATCACCACAAACATCCAACTTAAATTCAGCATAATTTATTTTGTCAAGAAGTTGTTTGACATTATCATAGTTGTGTTTCTTCTGTACGGAAGTGGGTACATATTTCCATTGTGGAGTAATACTGCATTGAGACTTCGTGTTGAGCTATATTAAAAAAAGTCGCCATTCTGCAGGATCATGCGTGAGTCCAAGAGTAATCGAGTGACACTCAGTTAAGTGACACTCATCATTGAAAATTTGTAGAATCTCAGTCAGCAATTTATTTTCATTTTTTGCTTTACCCCCACTTAGTCGAGTGACACTTTGTCGAGTGACACTTTGTCGAGATCAACTCATTTTCAAATATTTAGCCACTCGGATTTCTCTCTTCTGTATGAAGATGGAGCAATACTGCTTTGAGACTTTGTGTTGAAGTCGCAATTCTGCAGGATCATGCGTGAGTCCGAGAGCAGTCGAGTTGCACTCAGTCGAGTTGCACTCAGTCGAGTAACATGAGTTGATCTCGACAAAGTGTCACTCGACTGATCGAGTGAAACTTTGTCGAGATCAACTCATTTTCAGATATTGAGCCACTGGGATTTCTCTCTTCTGTACGGAGATATCTGCTTCGTGTATGAACAGTCGACATTCTGTAGGCTCATGCGTGACACTCAGTTATCATTGAAAAATTGTAGCATCTCATTCACTTTTTAGCAATTCATTTTCATGTTTGCTTTCGAAATGTCACATTCAGTTAAGTGAAAAAATTAAAAATTCTCAGTGCCCTGATTATTTTCATTTTTTGCTTTACCCCAACTCAGTCGAGTGTCACTCAGTCGAGTGGCACTTACTCGAGTTGCACTCAGTCGAGTGTCGTGGTGCACTCAGTCGAGTGGCACTTACTCGAGTTGCACTCAGTCGAGTGTCGTGTTGCACTCAGTCGAGTTGCACTCAGTCGAGTTGCACTCAGTCGAGTAACATGAGTTGATCTCGACAAAGTGTCACTCGACTGATCGAGTGAAACTTTGTCGAGATCAACTCATTTTCAGATATTGAGCCACTGGGATTTCTCTCTTCTGTACGGAGATATCTGCTTCGTGTATGAACAGTCGACATTCTGTAGGCTCATGCGTGACACTCAGTTATCATTGAAAAATTGTAGCATCTCATTCACTTTTTAGCAATTCATTTTCATGTTTGCTTTCGAAATGTCACATTCAGTTAAGTGAAAAAAATAAAAATTCTCAGTGCCCTGATTATTTTCATTTTTTGCTTTACCCCAACTCAGTCGAGTGTCACTCAGTCGAGTGGCACTTACTCGAGTTGCACTCAGTCGAGTGTCGTGGTGCACTCAGTCGAGTGGCACTTACTCGAGTTGCACTCAGTCGAGTGTCGTGTTGCACTCAGTCGAGTGGCACTCATTCGAGTGGCACTCAGTCGAGTGTCGAGTTACACTCAGTCGAGTTACACTTTGTCGAGACAAACTCATTTTCAGATATTGAGCCACTGGGATTTCTCTCTTCTGTACGGAGATATCCGCTTCGTGTATGAACAGTCGACATTTTGTAGGCTCATGCGGGACACTCAGTTATCATTGAAAAATTGTAGCATCTCATTCACTTTTTAGCAATTCATTTTCATTTTTGGTTTCGAAATGTCACATTCAGTTAAGTGAAAAAAATTAAAAATTCTCAGTGCCCTGTTTATTTTCATTTTTTTGCTTTACCCCAACTCAGTCGAGTGTCACTCAGTCGAGTGGCACTTACTCGAGTTGCACTCAGTTGAGTGTCGTGGTGCACTCAGTCGAGTGGCACTTACTCGAGTTGCACTCAGTCGAGTGTCGTGTTGCACTCAGTCGAGTGACACTCATTCGAGTGGCACTCAGTCGAGTGTCGAGTTACACTCAGTCGAGTGACACTTTGTCGAGATCAACTCATTTTCAGATATTGAGCCACTGGGATTTTCTCTCTTCTGTACGGAGATATCTGCTTCGTGTATGAACAGTCGACATTCTGTAGGCTCATGCGGGACACTCAGTTATCATTGAAAAATTGTAGCATCTCATTCACTTTTTAGCAATTCATTTTCATTTTTGCTTTCGAAATGTCACATTCAGGTAAGTAAAAAAATTAAAAATTCTGTGTTTATTTTCATTTTTTGCTTTACCCCAACTCAGTCGAGTGTCACTCAGTCGAGTGGCACTTACTCGAGTGTCACTTACTCGAATTGCACTCAGTCGAGTGTAGTGGTGCACTCAGTCGAGTGGCACTTACTCGAGTTGCACTCAGTCGAGTGTCGTGTTGCACTCAGTCGAGTGGCACTTAGTCGACTGGCACTCAGTCGAGTTACACTCAGTCGAGTGACACTTTGTCGAGATCAACTCATTTTCAGATATTGAGCCACTGGGATTTCTCTCTTCTGTACGGAGATGGGTACTTATTTCCATTGTGGGGCAATACTGCTTTGAGACTTCATGTTGAGTTATATAAAAACAGTCGCCATTTTGCAGGATCATGTGTGAGTCCAAGAGCAATCGAGTGACACTCGATTGTAGCATCCAAGAGCAATCGAGTGACACTCAATTGTAGCATCTCAGTCACCTGTTAACAATTTATTTTCATTGTTTGCTTAGTTATAACATATTTTTAACCCCCCCCCCCCGACTCAGTCGAGTGATACTTAGTCGAGTGAGAGAATTATAGAAATTGTTATGGCATCTCAGTCACTTGTTAGCAAGTTATCTATATTTTTTGCTGAACCTTAATATATTTTAACCTCCACTCAGTTGAGTACACTCGGTCGAATGACACTCTGTCACGTGAAACTCAGTCGAGTAACACTTATAGAAAAATTGTTTCACAGCATTTCAACTGTTTTCATTTTACCTCCACTCAGTGGAGTAACACTCAGCATAGTTACTTAGTCTAGTGACAGTCATCATAAAAAAACTGTAGTCACCTGTTAGCAATTTATTTCCATTGATTGCTTTGCTATGACATATTTTTACCCGGGTCTTCAGTCGAGTGATACTAAGTGGCACTCAGTCGAGTGAGATTTATCATATAAAAATTGTAGCATCTCTATTTTCATTGTTTGCTTGGCTATTACATATTTTTACCCATACTCAGTCGAGTCACACTCAGTAAAGTGACACTCAGTCGAGTGACAGTTGTAGAAATTGTAGCAACTTATTTTCATTGTTTGCTTGGTTATTTTTTTACCCTCACTGAGTTGAGTTACACTCAGTTGAATGACACTCAGTGCCACTCAGTCGAATGCCACTCAGTTGAGTGACACTACATACCGTGACACTCACCTGAGTTATAGAAAAATTGTAGCATATAAGTCACCTGTTAGCAATTTATTTTCATCGTTTGCTTGGCTATAAGATATTTTCCCCCCACTCAGTGGAGTGACACTCAGTGGAGTGACAGTAATCATAGAAATTGTAGCATGGCATCTCAGTCACCTGTTAGCAAGTTATTTATATGTTTTTGCCGGGCATTGACATATTCTGACCTCCACTCAGTTAAGTGACACTCGGTCGAATGACACTCTGTCGAGTCACAGTTATCACAGAAAAATTGTAGCATAGCATCTCAGCCACAATATTGTGCATTGAATAGCTAGTGTGAGTTCCTCTTTTCTCATTTTAAAAAATGGATGCTTGAAAAGGCCGTAAGATCGAAATAAATTATTGCACTGGTGATTATGTGATTCCGTGTCATTTTATTTTATTCTTGCTCTGTTTATTAAATTGAGCTCTCATACTCGGATGTCCTTCTGGAATTTATTTCACTCTAAAACACACACATATATATATATATATATATATATATATATATATATATACAGGGTGGGCAAAAATAAGGGTCCTATTTTTAAAAATTCATAACTTTTTTATTTATTGATTTTTTAAATTTTTTTTTTTAGAATAAGTAAAGGACCCCTTCCGAAGCAAGCATGAGCCGTATTAGCCCTAAGGAACGTACCCTCATTTAGAAAAACATTATTTTTGCTTAAAAAACTCAAAACAGTGTAAAAAACTGTGTAAAAAACAGTGTAAAAAACTTTAGTTTTTGTAAGTTTTAAGAAATGTTTTTCGGCTAAAATTTGTTTTGTTTATTTCAAAAAATCTCGGAAGGGTCAGTCTACACACACATAAAGTTTGGTGAGTTTTATTTTGTGGAAGTTATTCAAATTCAAGTTATTCAAATTTAAAGATAGGACCCTTATTTTGGCCCACCCTGTATATATATATATATATATATATATATATATATATATATATACTTTTATTCACTCCAACAAGTCATATTGCACTGAAACGAAAGGGGTTACCGTGATAAGGGGCAATAATTATAGGGTGCAACCTAAGTGGGGAGTTGGGCAGCAAGATGTTTGTTCACATTACATTTAAATTTCTGCATGTTGGTACAGTCGGAACATAGTAGGGAGGGAATTTTAAAGGCAAGCGGTCCAATGAAAGAAGCTATTTTAGTAAAAGGTTTTCCCACATCTTGGAACCTCTACAGTGAAGGGGTGGGATTTTGCTGCTTGTCGGGGGGGGGGGGGGGTAGTTATGTTGAAGAGGTACAAGTGTAGTAAGTTCATCGGAGCACATCCTGCAGAAGTACTTTTAAAACAAGCACAGGGATGCAACCTTGCGACGATGAAGCAGGGTCTGGATTTTTTTTTCTTGAACTTAAAATATTTCTTACGGTAGGGGAGAGTAAAAAAAATTTGGGGGTGGTGGGGGTGGAGGGTAAAAAAAAATTTTTTTTTTTGAACTTAAAATATTTCTTACGGTAGGGGAGAGTAAAAAAAATTTGGGGGTGGTGGGGGTGGAGGGTAAAAAATTTTTTTTTGGGGGGGGGGGTCAGGGAAAAAAATTTTTTTTTTTTGAACTTAAAATATTTCTCAGGGTTGGGGGAGAGTAAAAATTGTTTTGGGGATAGTGGGGGTGGATGGTCAAAAGCTTGCGACGATGAAGCAGGGTCTGGATTTTTTTTCTTGAACTTAAAATATTACTTACGGTAGGGGAGAGTAAAAAAAATTTGGGGGTGGAGGGTAAAAAATTTTTTTTGGGGGGGGGGGGTCGGGGAAATTTTTTTTTTTTTTTTAACTTAAAATATTTCTCAGGGTTGGGGGAGAGTAAAAATTGTTTTGGAACTTGACCAAGATGGAGAGGCTTGTGGGTGGTGCACCAGGTCAGATGTGGCGACAATTTAACAGTATTGCTCTCCCAATTCTCCGCTGGTAATGATATTTTATTTGGTCATCATTGGCTCACTTCTCTATAATGATGATGGTTCCTTACTTTGTGAGTCAAAAGAAAACGTGGCAAAGGTGCCTCATAGTTATGAACGCAAAAAGTGGTGAAAAACAAATAAGTTTTACCAAACACAAGAAAATTTTTTAAAAATTAAATTTTTTTTTTTTTTTTTTTTTTTAATTTTTTTTTTTTAAATCTTTCCAATTGCAGAATCTATATCGTTGCCGCGGGAGCAAGGTTTTTAAAAAAACAAACTGGACGACCATGTGATCCTCCAGGAGGGAAGGAAGGAAGTATTTTGAAATAATTTCAGTAAGTTAAAAGTATACAGATTGGTCGAAAATTAAATTTTCGTCCAATTGATGAAAGGTATTAGTCATAATTTTATTTCATTTTCGATTTTTTCAATTGTTAAACACACAACATGGAACCTTGACATCAATTACAACAGCCATCTTGAATCCCTATCTTTACAAGCCTTCTAGGAAACGATACAAAATCTGAAAATAAAACAAACAAACAAACAAACACTTAAAAAAGTTCCAAAACTGAAAAGCTATGCAGGTCGATAGAGCATTACATTTTCTTGCCTTTGGTAAAAGTTATTTGTTGTAAATTTGTTGGAGTTTTTTTTTTTTTAAACCCTTTTCGCGTTGTTAACTATAATAGTCTTTTGCCGCAAACTTCTTGAAGCTGTGGATTGAATATATTATTGGAATAATACATAATAGACAATAAAATCAATCAATCGATCAATCAATAAAAAGAATAAAAACCAGAAACTTTTATATATCGTTTACTTATAAAAAAAGCTTCCCAATTATATCACGGATTCGTATTTATTTATTTATTTTTTTTTTTAATTATTTATATTGATGTTATTAATGACAAGTTTATTTTAATAGTTTTTTTTTTATTCAATGTTTTTAATTTTAATTTTTCTAAATTTATGAATTAATAATTTCCGTGTTTTCAGTTGAAAAAAAGATTGCGTTTTCCCATTTTTTTTTTTTTGTCATTTATTTTTCAAATATATTTCGTCCGTTTATTTTTGTTTCTAAATTTTTTTTTTGTTGTTGATATATTTTCTTTTTTTTTTTTTGCGATTTTATGTGTACATTTATATAGTTTTGTCTTCTTTATCTCCATGTCTTTTTCTTATATGTCGTTCTTCACTGTTCTTTTTTACTCGCATGAATAAATATATATATATATATATATATATATATTTTTTTTTTGCTTGAATCCGAAACAGTTTGTAGAGGGCGCTTCAACACGTACATGCAATAATAACATTCTCTCTTTTTTTTTTTTTAATTATTTTTTTTAAAATTATTTTTTTGATTATTTGACAAACATAAATTCGTTTTGTATCGTTTTCTTATCTATAATATCGTATTGTAATGATTGAACGCACCATTGTGCACTCACACGCACCCAGCCACACACGCAGACGACTAAACCTCGTATTTAAGATGCAACAATTTAACATGATTTCCCCTGCAACACCACCAGCAACAAAAAAATAATATAATAATAATAATAATAATATTAATAATATTAATAAATAAAATAATAGTTAAAAAAATCAAATGAAAACAGCATGAGTTACTTCCCCTTTTCTCGACTCGCTGACGGACTTCACATATCTAAAATTCCACCATCACTTGCTGGTAGAAAGTAGCGAAAAGGAAAAGTAATCCCCATTCGTATGCATAATAGTTTTGAAACTTTGTGTGCGTACAACAGTATATATATATATATATATATATATATATACACACACACACGAATATATTACCTATTTATATATATATATATATGGAAATGTATAAAATTATGAATGTATATAATATCTATGCATATATATGTATATAAATATATATACATAAAATATTATCTATGCATATATATATATATATATACATAGATAATATTTTATGTATATATATTTATATATATATATATATATACATAAATGCATAGATTATCTATATATATATATATATATGTAATATGTATATATTCTCTATGAATATAAATATATATACATATGCATAAATGCATAGATTATCTATGCATATATATATATGTAATATATATGTATATATATATACATATATGCATAGATTATCTATGCATATATATATATATATGTAATATGTATATATTATCTATGAATATAAATATATATACATAAGTATATATATATATATGCATAAATTATCTATGCATATATATATGTAATATATATGTAAATATATACATATATACAGATTATCTATGCATATATATGTAATATATATTTATATATATATACATAGATTATCTATACATATATATATATATGTAATATATATGTATATATATATACATAGATTATCTATACATATATATATATATATATATATGTAATATATATGTATATATATATACATAGATTATCTATACATATATATATATATGTAATATATATGTATATATATATATATATATATACATAGATTATCTATACATATATATATATATATATATATATATACATAGATTATCTATACATATATATATATATATACATAGATTATCTATACATATATATATATATATATATATATATATATATATATATATATATACATAGATTATCTATACATATATATATATATATATGTAATATATATGTATATATACATAGATTATCTATATATATATATATATATGTATATATATATATATGTAATATATATGTATATATACATAGATTATCTATACATATATATATATATATATGTAATATATATGTATATATACATAGATTATCTATACATATATATATATATATGTAATATATATGTATATATATATCATCTATACATATATACATAGATTATCTATACATATATATATATATATGTATATATATATATATGTAATATATATGTATATATATATCATCTATACATATATATATATAATATATATACATATATTTATCATCTATATATATATCTATTCATATATATATATTTATCATCTATTCATATATATATGTATCATCTATATATATATACATATGTATATATTTATGATCTATTCATATATATATATATCATCTATTCATATATATATATATATCATCTATATATATATATATATATCATCTATATATATATATATCATCTATATATATATATATATATATATATCATCTATATATATATATATATCATCTATATATATATATATCATCTATATATATATATATATATATATATATCATATCATCTATATATATATATATATATACACATATGTATATATTATCTATTCATATATATGTATATATAAATGTATTTTTTTTGCATATATATATATATATATTATCTCTGAATATAAATTTATATTCATATACATATAAATTAATATATTATATATATATATATTATCTATGTATATATATGTATCATCTATATATATATATATATACATATATATAAATATTACCTATATACATATATATAAATAAATATTACATATATATATATATATATATATATATATATATGTATACATATACCTATACATATATAATAATAAAATAATGTACAGTTAAAAACAAGATTATCTTCTTAGTGTCCTATACACACATGAAAAGGATCTTCTCTTTTTCGTTTCCATCGAGTTTCTGGATAATAATGACATTTTCAAATATTTTTTTTTATCCTAAGTTTTATTTTATTTTATTTTTTTTAAATATTAAAAAAAAAATGTTCATTTTTACTTTTCTTAAATGTATTTCAGAATATTATATATAAAGTTTGGCATATTTTTTGATATTTTCTTTTTTAAAAATTAAATTCTTGCCAATGTTCTGAAACAATTTATCCAATACGGCTGTCGTTTTTTTTTTGTTGTGTATTAACTTAAAATCAATTATTTCTTGTTCATATATATATATATATATACACATACATATATATATTTATTTTTTCTCCTTTCTTTTCGTATTCTTTTTTTTTTTAAGTTTCCCCAAAGTAATTTTTTTCTTTTCTTTCAAGTCTTTAAGATATAAGAAGCGAGTTCCATCGGCTTCAGTTTTAAAACCGAATCAGGGTTTACCGTTTCTAAAGAATGCAAATGTGACAGTGATGTCCTTCGAAAGTGCTTCAGATGTATCTTATCAAACAGCGAACTAATGGAGACTTTTCCCCAGTCCTCACTACAGACGGGTTCCGAAGCTGGGAACCCGCACGTCATCCCCTGCCGATGGAGTATCAGCGAGGTCCCGTTTCGCATCAGGTCCGAATTGACAAGGACACGGAGAGAGACAAGGCTGACATCGCACGGCAGCGGTCCTTCTACTGGCTGAAACTTCGGTATCAGTGACTCGGCGTCCATGTTTGTGAAATAAACCACTAGGGGGCGTTGCAAGTAGTTGCTGAGGTGGACTCCCAGGAGGGATGGAAACATAAACCGGAGTTGTCGTTCTTGATGATGGAGATACGACTGATGAGGTGATATTCGATTGAACTGGTCAGCTTCGTCCGAAGAAGAGGCAAATGATTTGGGTACGTCCGGGAAGAGTTTAGTATCAGCGTCAGTGTTTTTAATTATGTTATGAAGTAGTTTGTTCTGCTCAATTTCTGGTTCGTCGTTTATCGCCTCAAGTTTTGTCAAATCGGGATGCTTCTGTTTCGTTTCTTTTAAATCAGCTCCTCGGTGCTCAATTTGAAGAACGTACTTCGAATGAATAGGTTTTATATCATCTATGCCCTCACCAAGTCCCCGTTCGTCGTCATAGCTTAATTGTCGGTCAAGCATAATTTCGAGGCAACCCTGCTCCAAGCTCGCTACACCATGCGAGTGATCCGCGTGCACCGTAAGACGTCGGCTATTGTCTTCCAACATAGCCATCGTTGTGATCGGATAATAATTAGCCTCTAACCGAAGCTGGCGTTGGTTTCGCCGTCCGATCAGCTGTAAGCCGTTCTGATCGGTATAAAAGGTTTCGTTGACGTTCTTCAGGTCCGTTTTTAGCTTCATAATGACTTCACGATCTCGCAAACCCTTTATATTCAGATTGTTGTCAATGTGCAATGCCGAGCGTTGGATTCCTGGCACATCATAAAGCCTGACGCGGTGCTGGAAAAACTGGTGCAGAACTTGCACCTCGGATACAAGTGGACCCTGGACTATTCGGGTTACTTGTTTTTTCCCTGTGATCGACCGGGCCTGTCCGTTCGGTAGGAACAGATACGCCCCACTACCCTGAGAAAAGTAAGCTTGAAAATCAATATTAATATTGGTCAAATTGTTAGAACCTTTGTCTAGCACTGACTCCAAGAAACCCCGGGAACCGGAAAATGTCGCTCTTAGCAGGCTGTTTTCAATAACTATAGGCTTTGGCCCATCATCGACTGGCTTGTCTACAAGGAAACCTGTCTCTGGTGGAACCACAAGCCGCTTGCTATTGACGATCCCAATTCTCGAACTGTAGGTGTTCTTCATCTCGCCTACGGGTTTGCGTAGACTGTATACCACAGTGGTTAAAGGTTCAATATTCGCAAGAAAGACAAGTTCGAAGACGCTGCTTGAGACGGTAATATCGTCGTCCCAGACTGGGTTTAACTGACACGGGATAACTTTCTGGTTTTGATCAACAACTTCGATCGCGTTCGTGGCAACCAGGACAGACACGACATCTTTTCGTTGCTGTACGAGCGGGTTAAAGATGACCAGCTGCAAACCTAGTTTGTCAATCTGAAGGATCTGCTTGCTCGGAGAAGTTGACGGAGAGACGCGGACAGTCTCTGGAATAAAAAAATTCGAGAATCCAGACTTACTACGGTAGAGCAGAACTTCGAGGGTGTTGCTGATCACAGTCTGCGTGATGTTGTACGCAATTGCGAGTTTTTCTTCGTAGTCCATGACAACATAGTCTTTGGCGGTTCCAGTGATTGCATCATGGTGTTGAAATAGGCCTAAATAGCGACGGGCCCTTTTAAGCATTCCGGCCATTTCAAACGATTTTTCATACGGGTTTCCCCATCGGCCAGAATGAGAGCAAGCAAGGAAATATAAAATGTCGGCTGCTCGTAGGTTGGATTCAAGATTCCGACTGAATCGTTTGTCGAAAGGTCTAGTTGTGTAAAAGCCGGTCCAATATGCATTACTTTGGTCAGAATACGGAAAGAAATCCCCGCTTAAGGTTGGCATGTCTGTGTATTGCTCTTTCGACGTATTTCGGTTTCGATTCTGCCGTTTTTTGACTACGTTGAAATAATCATTGGGTGTGCCGAATTTGAGGTGGATGTTCCAGTCGCTTCTGGAATTCATATATTCGAAAAGCATCGCATAATTCTTGTACTGCTGGTCCCATTCGATCTCCTTGTCAAACCGGAAGTCGTCACCCAGGGGAACTAAAATGGCGTTGTACTTATAAAGAAAGTTTTTCTTCTTGTACTCCTTATACAGGTACTCCGCTTGAACTTCGATGTTCTTCAGGCTGATATTGCGCGATTTACCTTCACGCTGCTCCCCGGGAATGTTTCGGAAATCATAAAGCAGACAAAGGAACCGGTCCGGACCGCACGTGAACTTAATACTGTAAAGCATATACGGCATCACATGGCACAGGATATCCGTGGAGCCTTTCGGGTCCCAATACTGGCGCCACTTAAACTCAAGGCTCTTATGTTTGGCTAAATAGTTCTTAACGGCACCGTGGATCCTCTGAATAACCATGTTTTCTAACCCAGCCTCTTTCAATAGATACGGCATGGTGCCTGAATGACCGAACGGGTCGATAGACCAACTGTTTTTTGGCACAATATGTAGATTATCCATCACCCATCGGTGACCCTCAATTAACTGGTCAATTATTGCATAATAATGTGTAGTAGCTTCATCCGGCATCACCCAGCTCCCTAAAACGATTTCTAGCTGACCACGACGTAATAATCGTCGGACTTGTACCTTAACAGCATCCTCCTGATCATTCCACCACATGGCTAGATAAATAGTCTCGGCCCAGACGAACGTCATGTTTGGATAGGTAGTTAGCTTGCGGACCATGTTGTCGAGGATATGTTTCGTCTGATCAGCATAATATTCGTCGACCGTTTTCAGCCAGCCCGGATCGTTGTGTGAATGCGGTACGACGATCACTGTGAGGATGTCATCATTGTTTGATTGTCTCGCACCGTTTCGCGAAGACGCTGCCGCCGCAGCGGCAGCTATCGCTGCAGCCTGTTCCATAGACGTCGCAGACACCGCTGCTGCTCCAGCCTCGACCGACGATGACAACGGCGATCTAAATGAGGAAGATGATAATGAGGATATCGAGATGGCCTTGTTGGGGTTCGGCAGTGGGTAGGAGCCGTCGGCCAATACTTCGTAGACAAGCTTCGGCGCCATGTCGAACGTGGAGAAGTTAGCGGTGACAACAAGGTCTGTGGACGGAGAGGCGTGACAGTCTCCCTTCCACGGTGACTGGCGACTTTTTAACTGGTGCGGCCATAGCTTGACGGCCAGCATCTGTGTTCGACTGATCTGGGCGTGTGTCCAGGGCATACCCGTGTCGAAGAGGAGGAAGAAAGCGAAAGAGAAGAATGTGGCACCAAAGAGAATGAAGAGGCGCTGGTTAAATTTCATCCTGCCCGGGATGCGACCAGTGGATAGGTTGACACTTGTGGTTTTCATTGCTGCAGTGTCGCCGGTGGACGATTCGTCCAATATAGAACTATTGGAATTTATCGACGCCAGTCTTGAATCAGTAAGGGTAACCTGAAAGAAGAAAAAAAAAAAAATAAAGCCATTAATTACATTGGTAGGCAAAAATAACATAACAGTTATAATGTTGTAAATATTGTTATATTTATGACGTCTTATTCGATTTTGGAACAATTTATTTTAAAATATGATATTAGATAATAATTGCTTTTTATCTTTGGCATTCAGACTTAAAATGGGTGTGAAAGGTGATAATGTACGTATGAACGAGAGTAGCAGCCTATTAATCAAGGGAGGCGCGAAAGCGCTCTATCCCTTCAAAAACGGCTTATGCTAGAAATCTCATTTCTTTGATCAACCATCACTCAAAAACAAATAAACCAAATTAGTTAAAACTTTGCACAAATTTTTTGCTTGATAGGTTCTATAAGTGCGTAGAATTTCAGCATCATTAGTCAAGGCAACCCAGAGATCCAGAAAGGTCAGGCATGATTTTGTGTTATCCGTGTGTACGTACGTGTGTGCCACCCTGTATCTCATCAACTATTTGATGGATTCAGCTGATTTTTGGCAGAGATAGAGGTTCTAGGGTCTAGTTGATGGCATTTTAATTTCAGTTTACCATATACCTTAGTTTTCCATAAAATTCCAAAAAACCTTAAAAATTACCATTATCTTGACGCATAGCCTTTACAAAAGTAGTGGCATCCCATGATAAATGCCAGTATACTGAAATCATATGCGCTTAATAGGGTTAAGATGAAAATTCATATACACTAAATGTACAAAAGCAAGGAAATTCCCAAATGTTTACACTTTTATTGTCATTAAGGGTATGCGAGCACAACAGGGCTATGTATTTTACTATTAGGAATTTTTCTTCAGCGCACCTCACACACTTCATCCACTCATGCATAGAGATTTATACTGTAGTGATGTGATAATGAAATGGTTTGGTTGATATGTAGTCATACCCTTAATGACAATAAAAGTGTAAAAATTTGTGAATTTCCTTGCTTTTGTACATTTAGTGTATATGAATTTTCATCTTAACCCTATTAAGGGCATATGATTTCAGTATACTGGCATTTTTCATGGAATATATATAATGTAATGCTATCACTGATAAGTTAAGAATATTATACTTTGTGGGCGTCTTTATTATGCTAAGTATCCAAGTGCATGGTTCCGAAATCAACCTATTCTAATTAACTATCTCAAACCAAAGTTTTATTTTCATTATATCTAAAAAAAAAAATTTTAAAAACTGAACGTGGGAACATATATCTTTGCAAAACATAAACAAATTTATTTTTGTAGCACAATTATGTTTCTGACAAAGGGGGAAAATTGCTGTTTTCTGGGTCAGAATCTATCCATCTAAAGCTTATCGTTGGCTAGTTTTTTGACCTTGAAGTAGTATTTTTTTTCTTCTTTAGCTCCTTACATCATGTGGCTTAATGCCTTGTCTCGAGCGATTTTCATTAAAAAAAAAAAAAAAAAAATTTCGTTGGAAATTAGAAAATTTGCTGCGTTGTGTGCTATTGGTCCAGAAGTAAATTTTCACAGTGAATAACTAAAAATGCAGGCTTCAAACAAGTGAAAAATTATTATAAACGTATTTTTTTTATCGTGTGCTAATATTAATCATAAAAAAAGCAATAATTCTATTTATCTTCCTCCCACAAGGTAAGATGTGACACAAGGTCGGGAAAGTGGGGAAAAAAACCAGCGCTCGAGAATTTGAGCACTCTGGACACTTAAAAATTGCCTGGGCAGCCCCGTCGGCATTCCCCGGTAGCGGCGCCTCAGGCGATTAGCAATAAACTAACCCCCTCTCAAAGGGTGAGAAGGCAAAGCCTGGGAGGGTGCACCTCCTAGAACTGTACAAGACGGACAACCGATACACCGGCGTAAATCCAGACCCGAAGACCCAGACGATACCGGTTTATTGGGCGGGGTAAGCAATAATTATTAGATCAAACCAGCCTAAATATTTGGCAAAAAAATAACACGCAAACTAAACTTTATCTGTTCATATAACATTCATTATAACAGCTAACACATTGAATCTTCTTAATACGATTCATAGCACATTAGAGATTACGTTAGATTTTTCTTTTAATACTACATAAAAAAAAAACCCTCAAATTTGTCCAGAAAGCAGACAGAAACAAAATTAAAGTTTTTGATTTTTTTTAATGGAAAACAACTTAAACCCTGTATTAAGCCCACCATATTGACGAGTGCCCCTTTTTCGTTAAGATGGGATTATCTTTATATGCATAAAAATACGTGCACATAAAATTTGAAAAATACCAACATTAACAAGCCGCGCGTGCGTGCGTGCGTGCGTGATCACCCTCTTTATTTGACTCGATGTGGCGAGTGTAAAATGGAATAAATTTGGGCAATTTGGGGCATTTTTGACCCCCCTTTGACCCCCTGGGGGCGCGAACCAGAATCTTTCTGAGGTCAAGGATGCTCATTTTATATCCATAACAATTGCCTCTACATTTTGGCCAAGTTTCAGAAAAATTGAATGGATGTATCAAACGTTATGGGAGAAAAGGGTCATTTTTTGCCATTTTGGGGGCTTTTGACCCCCTGGGACGCAAACCAGACTTTTTCCAAGGTCAGCGATACTTATTTTCTATTAGGAACAATTGCCTCCACATTTTGGCCAAGTTTCAGAGAAATTGAATGGATGGATGGATGAAAAGTTATGGGGCAAAAAATGTCATTTTTTGCCATTTCTGGGCCATTTGACCCCCTCGGGGGGCAAAACAGATTATTTTTTCAAAAATCGGAGAATGTCACTTTCTAACCTGACCAAAGTTACAACTTCATGCAAAATTTCAGAGAAATTCAATTGATGATTGCGGAGAAAAATCCGGACGGACATGCCTCAGAAACATAAGTCCCCCGATTTTATAAATCGGGGGACCAATAACCTAACTTGCAGGTAGCCTGGAAAAAAAAACTATTAATGACATAAGAGAAAGAATTGTACATTATATAGATATCTTTAAATTTTGTTTACATTTAAATTTCATTAAAATAACCCCACACAATTTTATTAAAATCACCCCTATTAAATTTATATATATATATATATATATATATATATATATCCGGCCTCAAAAAAATTTCACACCTGACCACAACAAAAATCTCCCCTCTCCCCCCCTTTTGACTATTTCCTTCACACTCTTACCCACCCCGCCCATTTTCAAGTTATCTTCATTTCTTCAACTCTTTTTCTAAAACTATGATACCACCTACATGCTAAACACAGAGTTTTCTCCCTTCTCTCCTCTTTCTCCAGCCTCTCAAAATCCATGCCACACCTTACCACGACAAAAATCTC
>OY744555.1:20799237-20804237 GCA_963556195.1 Sepiola atlantica
TATATATACATTATATATATATTAATATATATATATTTATATCTTTATTCGTTTATTTATTATTTATTTATTTTTTTATTCATTTTTTATTTCTATTATTATTGTTATTATTATATATATATATTTTTTTTGTTATTATTTATTAATTTATGGTTTTATTTTTGGTATATCTAATTATTTGCATATGTGTATATACATATATATATATATCTTTATTCTTTTATTTACTTATTAATTTATTTATTTATTAATTTGTTTTATTTATTTCATATTTTTTATCTATTATTATTATTATTATTATTATTATTATTATTATTATTATTGTGTATTAATTATTGAAGACTGATAGGGTGTTAGTACCGGTGGTGAATGCTATTTTATTAATTGTGTGTTGTAATTTTTTTATGGGTAGGGTTTCGAAGATTTTTAGTCCGTTGGTGCAGTTGTTTTTATGTATGATCTTAGTGTTAGTTGTTAGTATTTGTCTTAGTTCGGTTGATTTTATGCTTTTTTATGTGTGGTAATGTGTCGCTGGATGGCACTAGTGTCATTTAAGTGATGCGTAAGGCGCCGGGAGAGGGTTGTAGTCGTATGGCCAATATAAGTACTGTGTTTGTCTGTTTAGGTTTTGGGGAAACATTCCTCGGATGGGCATTGGAACAAATACAGTACGTTTGTTTGGTTTATGGGGGAGTTAGTAGTGTTATTATCTATCTATTTATCTATCTCTATCTCTCTCTCTCTCTCTCTCTCTCTATATATATATATAATTCGAGTCCGTGTCGATTTTGTATAATGTTTCTGATTTTTTAGATGAGGATTGATAATATGTATTATTTGGATTGTTCGGACTATTGCTCTCATCTTGGGTGTTGTTCTCACAACGTTTCGGCCGATATAACCCACGACATTCGTCGGGAGAGGGTTGTAATTGTATGGCCAACATATATACATATATATATATATATATATATATATATATATATATCCATCCAGCTCTCTTCAGCTTCTGTTGTCATATATATATATATATATATATATATATATACATATATTTCTTTTCCACCCAATCAATCTACTATACAGCAAAGAAATGAAAGAAATAGGAAGGAGGGAAGAAAACCGGTTCCAGACGATGTGGAATCTGAACCGCCCAAAGTCGATTCTCCGAATCACGCGGTACTTGTGGCATCTCGTTCACACAAGACACACGCTATGTTCTTTTTCGTTTGTTTGTTTTCCACCTCTTATCTTCAGACTTATCTTTAGACATTTTACATGAGGAAGTCTTTTTTGTAAAGACGAAACGTTGATGGATACATATATCACATAGTTTTTGGCTTTCCTTGTTTCTCATTTTACATCACGTCAAATAATTTTATTCCCATTTTTCTTTCACGCGCATATATACATATATAACTGCCTAAAGTCGATTCTCCGAATCACGCGGTACTTGTGGCATCTCGTTCACACAAGACAAACGCTATGTTCTTTTTCGTTTGTTTATTTCTTTGTTTTCCACCTCTTATCTTCAGACTATTTTCTGAACACCACTCGATGTCTACTTGAGTTGTACAAATATTAAACATTTTACAGAAGGCAAATGCAAAAAATAAAATATATTCAACTGAATACCATTTCCAGACGCGGTCTTTCCCAATACGCTGTATCCAAGGCATCATTTTCATTCAGGCGTGTCTAAGGAGAGGATTCAATGTTTTCTTATGTCTGCACAATTCAATAACTCGACATTTACTAAATACATCAACTGAAAGACATAATTAGCAAACATTGTTTACATACCAATTCCAGCGACGACGATTCCTTTTAAAATCGAATACATAAAGTTATCTTTTCGGATTTTTAAAGTCAGACCTAAACAGCAGTAAAGCTGACAAATAAAACCTTTCTTCTGACTAGCCAATTTTCATTTGTCATCGTTCAACCGTGTTATCTAACATAAAAAGTTATCTCGTCGGATTTTCAAAGTCAGACCTAAACAGCATTTAAGCTGAGAAATAAAACCTTTCTTCTGACTAGCCAATTTTCATTTGTCATCGTTGAACCGTGTTATCTAACATAAAAAGTTATCTCGTCGGATTTTCAAAGTCAGACCTAAACAGCATCTAAGCTGACAAATAAAACCTTTCTTCTGACTAGCCAATTTTCATTTGTCATCGTTGAACCGTGTTATCTAACATAAAAAGTTATCTCGTCGGATTTTCAAAGTCAGACCTAAACAGCATTTAAGCTGAGAAATAAAACCTTTCTTCTGACTAGCCAATTTTCATTTGTTATCGTTGAACCGTGTTATCTAACATAAAAAGTTATCTCGTCGGATTTTTAAAGTCAGACCTAAACAGCATTTAAGCTGACAAATAAAACCTTTCTTCTGACTAGCCAATTTTGCTTTGTTATCATTGAACCGTGTTATCTAACATAAAAAGTTATCTCGTCGGATTTTCAAAGGCAGACCCAAACAGCATTTAAGCTGACAAATAAAACCTTTCTTCTGACTAGCCAATTTTCATTTGTTATCGTTGAACCGTGTTATCTAACATAAAAAGTTATCTCGTCAGATTTTTAAAGTCAAACCTAAACAGCATTTAAGCTGACAAATAAAACCTTTCTTCTGACTAGCAAATTTTCATTTGTTATCGTTGAACCGTGTTATCTAACATAAAAAGTTATCTCGTCGGATTTTCAAAGTCAGACCTAAACAGCATTTAAGCTGACAAATAAAACCTTTCTTCTGACTAGCAAATTTTCATTTGTTATCGTTGAACCGTGTTATCTAACATAAAAAGTTATCTCGTCTGATTTTTAAAGTCAGACCTAAACAGCATTAAAGCTGACAAATAAAACCTTTCTTCTGACTAACCAATTTTCATTTGTCATCGTTGAACCGTGTTATCTAACATAAAAAGTTATCTCGTCGGATTTTCAAAGTCAGACCTAAACAGCATTTAAGCTGACAAATAAAACCTTTCTTCTGACTAGCCAATTTTAATTTGTTATCGTTGAACCGTGTTATCTAACATAAAAAGTTATCTCGTCGGATTTTCAAAGTCAGACCTAAACAGCATTTAAGCTGACAAATAAAACCTTTCTTCTGACTAGCCAATTTTAATTTGTTATCGTTGAACCGTGTTATCTAACATAAAAAGTTATCTCGTCGGATTTTCAAAGTCAGACCTAAACAGCATTTAAGCCGACAAATAAAACCTTTCTTCTGACTAGCCAATTTTCATTTGTTATCGTTGAACCGTGTTATCTAACATAAAAAGTTATCTCGTCGGATTTTCAAAGTCAGACCTAAACAGCATTTAAGCCGACAAATAAAACCTTTCTTCTGACTAGCCAATTTTCATTTGTTATCGTTGAACCGTGTTATCTAACATAAAAAGTTATCTCGTCGGATTTTCAAAGTCAGACCTAAACAGCATTTAAGCTGACAAATAAAACCTTTCTTCTGACTAGCCAATTTTAATTTGTTATCGTTGAACCGTGTTATCTAACATAAAAAGTTATCTCGTCGGATTTTCAAAGTCAGACCTAAACAGCATTTAAGCTGACAAATAAAACCTTTCTTCTGACTAGCCAATTTTCATTTGTTATCGTTGAACCGTGTTATCTAACATAAAAAGTTATCTCGTCGGATTTTCAAAGTCAGACCTAAACAGCATTTAAGCCGAAAAATAAAACCTTTCTTCTGACTAGCCAATTTTCATTTGTTATCGTTGAACCGTGTTATCTAACATAAAAAAGTTATCTTGTCGGATTTTCAAAGTAAGACCTAAACAGCATTTAAGCTGACAAATAAAACCTTTCTTCTGGCTAGCCAATTTTCATTTGTCATCGTTGAACCGTGTTATCTAACATAAAAAGTTATCTCGTCGGATTTTCAAAGTCAGACTTAAACAGCATTTAAGCTGACAAATAAAACCTTTCTTCTGACTAGCCAATTTTCATTTGTTATTGTTGAACCATGTTATCTAACAGAAAAAAGTTATCTTGTCAGATTTTCAAAGTCAGACCTAAACAGCATTTAAACTGACAAATAAAACCTTTCTTCTGGCTAGCCAATTTTCATTTGTCATCGTTGAACCGTGTTATCTAACATAAAAAGTTATCTCGTCGGATTTTTAAAGTCAGACCTAAACAGCATTTTAGCTGACAAATAAATCCTTTCTTCTGGCTAGCCAATTTTAATTTGTTATCGTTGAACCGTGTTATCTAACATAAAAAGTTATCTCGTCGGATTTTCAAAGTCAGACCTAAACAGCATTTAAGCTGACAAATAAAACCTTTCTTCTGGCTAGCCAATTTTTATTTGTCATCGGTGAACCGTGTTATCTGACATAAAAAGTTATCTCGTCGGATTTTCAAAGTCAGACCTAAACAGCATTTAAGCTGACAAATAAAACCTTTCTTCTGACTAGCCAATTTTTATTTGTCATCGGTGAACCGTGTTATCTAACATAAAAAGTTATCTCGTCGGATTTTCAAAGTCAGACCTAAACAGCATTTAAGCTGACAAATAAAACCTTTCTTCTGACTAGCCAATTTTCATTTGTCATCGTTGAACCGTGTTATCTAACATAAAAAGTTATCTCGTCGGATTTTTAAAGTCAGACCTAAACAGCATTTAAGCTGACAAATAAAACCTTTCTTTTGACTAGCCAATTTTCATTTGTTATCGTTGAACCGTGTTATCTAACATAAAAGTTATCTTGTTGGATTTTCAAAGTCAGACCTAAACAGCATTTAAGCTGACAAATAAAACCTTTCTTCTGACTAGCCAATTTTCATTTGTTATCGTTGAACCGTGTTATCTAACATAAAAAGTTATCTTGTCGGATTTTCAAAGTCAGACCTAAACAGCATTTAAGCTGACAAATAAAACCTTTCTTCTGACTAGCCAATTTTCATTTGTCATCGTTGAACCGTGTTATCTAACATAAAAAGTTATCTTGTCGGATTTTCAAAGTCAGACCTAA
>OY744555.1:20809237-20846737 GCA_963556195.1 Sepiola atlantica
CCGGATGAAAGTGTTAATTAATTATTATAATATTTGTTAGTTATAATTACCTTACTCCCCCCCAGAATTTTGTCATTTAGAACTGATTCCTGTTTTTAATCTAAATCCATTAAATGATTTTATTCTAGGAAAATGTCTAAAATTTTAGGATTAAGCTTAAGAGTTCTTGGGAAAAAAAATAAAATTCAGGGAATCTTGCTCAATTGGTGTCTGATGGATGAAATTTAATGCAAATCTGAAATATTTTAATTTTCAAAAAGGCGATTGTGCTCCTAACAACCCTTTAAAATGCTTCACAGAAACTGACATCTGGGGAATATTTATTAATTTTTTTTTTTAAACTTAAAATATTTCTTAAGGTAGGGGGGGGGAGTAAAAAAATTTGGAGAGGGGGGGGGGTCGGTGAAAAAAATTGTGATTAAAATTTCATAAAAATCGAAGGTATTTTGAATTTTTACGACGGGCTTCCAGTCCCTTTTTGCACACGATTAAATTAAACTAAATATAGCCAACTGTACCCACTCTTACGCCTCACATGTGTGTTCCAAAATCCATAATGATCGGCTAATTAGTTTGGGCGTGTGTACCCGACGCAAACAGGGGCAGACAAACAGAAATCGGTGACAGACACTTTATTTTATGAAAAGAAGGCAAAAAAACCCAAAAAGAATTGCTTAGCTGTTTAATCTCTTTCAGCATTTTCAATTTTTACCTTGCCCAAGAAATCTCTATTTCGAAAGGAATATCAACTGAAACATGTATGCACATGTGTAGCCTATAATGTTTGTATTAATAAAAGTATTTATATTAAAATACAGCTCTACTTGTTATTGAGCACTATTTTATGAACACCGGAGTTTTATTGGATTAACATCTCGGAAACATCAGTTGACTTCATATTGAAAAGAATAGCAGCTGAAACATGTATGCACATATGTAGCCTATAATGTTTGTACTAATAAAAGTTATAATAATAATAATGCTATTTTTAGTTTTTCTTCCAAAGCAAAAATTGTAATCATGACTATGTTTTAAATTATTTTTCTGACCGGCAACGCCCGGTGAATACCGCTAATATATGCATATAATGAAAGATAACCTTTTTTAAACACACAAAGTTTGCATGGAATTTCAACACTGCTAACACCAACTAGAAATGTGCATACTTCACTTTAAAATGCACACTGTTATCTTTGCATCTGGGTGGGAACTGTTCAGTTATCGACGGATGCGGGCATCTTATACGGGAAGACGTCATGTCGGAGTTAGGGTTACAACTGACTCGAACGCAACGTCTTGAAATGCCTGAAGGAAGGAACATTTCAACACATCATCAAAAACGAAAAGGAAAAAGTTCTTAAAAAGATATGAGAATGATTGAAAACCAGTTATTTGCGAAAAAAAAACTAATCTCACACATAAAAAAAGAAAAACCATTATATAGAGTGTTGCAGCAAAATCCGACACTTGACAAAATATAAACGATCTACCAGGAGATTCTGAGAAGTGTGTGGAAGCCCTGGATAGACGAGATTGGCACCAGACGTCCATATATCTACCAGGACGTGCTGAGAACCGTGGTGAAGCCCTGGATTGTCGAGATTGGCGCTGGACGCCCATATATCTACCAGGACGTGCTGAGAAGCGTAGTGAAGCCCTGGATTATCGAGATTGGCGCTGGACGCTCATATATCTACCAGGACGTGCTGAGAAGCGTAGTGAAGCCCTGGATTGTCGAGATTGGCGCTGGACGCCCATATATCTACCAGGAGGTGCTGAGGAGGGTGGTAAAGCCCTGGATGGACGAGATTGACACCAGACATCCATATATCTACCAGGACGTGCTGAGAAACGTAGTAAAGCCCTGGATTGTCGAGATTGGCGCTGGACGTCCATATATCTACCAGGACGTGCTGAGACGCATAGTGAAGCCCTGGATTGTCAGGATTGGCGCTGGACGCCCATATATATACCAGGACGTGCTGAGAAGCGTAGTGAAGCCCTGGACTGTCGAGATTGGCACTGGACGTCCATATATCTACCAGGACGTGCTGAGAAGCATAGTGAAGCCCTGGATTGTTGAGATTGGCGCTGGACGCCCATATATCTACCAAGACGTGCTGAGAAGCGTAGTGAAGCCCTGGATTGTCGAGATTGGCGCTTGACGTCCATATATCTACCAGGACGTGCTGAGAAGCGTAGTAAAGCCCTGTATAGAGGAGATTGGAACCAGACGTCCATATATCTACCAGGAGGTGCTGAGGAGGGTGGTGAAGCTCTGGATGGACGAGATTGACACCAGACATCCATATATCTACCAGGACGTGCTGAGGAGGGTAGTGAAGCCCTGGATGGACAAGATTGGCGCCAGACGTCCATATATCTACCAGGAGGTGCTGAGGAGCGTGGTGAAGCCTTGGATGAACGAGATTAGCGCCGGACGTTTATATGTCTACTAGGAGGTGCTGAAGAGCTTGTTGAAGCTCTGGGTAGACGAGATTGATGCCGGACGCCTATATGTCTTCCAGCAGGACTCCACACCTGCACAAAATGCCAAAACGACCCAAACATGGCTGCTCAACAATGATCCTCACCACTGATTGCCGGACTTGTAGACGCAACCCTTCTGACTATTTGTTCTGGGGCATGATGATGCATCGAAGTTAAACGTGGCCAGTGTAATGCAAGTCTTGAAGACAGGATTAGTTCTTATGACGTCAGAAGATTAAATATGGATAATATAAGTGGAGAAGAGTAAACTTTGATAGAATAAATGGAAGTTTTACAGTTGAGGTATCCGGTTCTGTTCACAGGATAAGGCCAAGGCAAACATGGGAGGAGGTGATAAAAATGAACATGAGGGAAAGAGGAATAAATAAAGGCCTGGCCAGAGATAGGTTATCTTGGAAATCAATTTTTTGAAAGTCGTCCAACGTATGCCTGCCAGCATGTAAAACGGACGTAAACCAAATATGATTATGGTGAAAATTCTTAGTGTCACGGTACGGTTGAACCAGCTTTTTCCCGAACCCTAACCCCGAACCATGGAGACCCACATACAGTAATCCTGAGCATTCTTTCTAAATTGGTGTCTAAAAGTTACGGCAGACATTTAATTGAAATCAAAAGTGTTTGAATTTTCATAAGGATGTTGTGTTTATAATATGGCCCCCTAAAAACTCCTTAAAATACAAAAGAACCCTAACATTTGAGGACATTTATTAATTAATTTTTACGATCTGTTGTTAAAATTTCATACAAATCGATGGTATATGCATTTTCATGAAGGGTTCCGAACCCTTTATGTCCCCTTTTTATAAAAGTAAATCAAACTAAATATAAGCCACATTACCTACACTGTGTAAGTGTAGGTAATGTGGCTTCCAAAAATCATAAGTTAAGGATTGAAACTTATATACACATAACTATATATTATTCAAATAATATGAACCTTAGAATAAGTAGACAAACGTGTACTCACATTTCATAACGACACTTTCGGACAACCCTGTATATTATTTGAGTAAGTAAACCTTAGAATAATTAGACAAACGTGTATTCACATTTCATAACGAGACTAGACAATCAGGCCCCACCCTCATCAGAGGATTAATTGTGGCCTGATTCAACAAATAAACCGGTTGATAATGATGATGATGATGACTTTCGGACAACCCTGTATATTATTTGAGTAAGTGAACCTTAGAATAAGTAGACAAACGTGTACTCACATTTCATAACGACACTTTCGGACAACCCTGTATATTATTTGAGTAAGTAGACCTTAGAATAACTAGACAAACGTGTACTCACATTTCATAACGACACTTTCGGACAACCCTGTATATTATTTGAGTAAGTAGACCTTAGAATAACTAGACAAACGTGTACTCACATTTCATAACGACACTTTCGGACAACCCTGTATATTATTTGAGTAAGTAGACCTTAGAATAACTAGACAAACGTGTACTCACATTTCATAACGACACTTTCGGACAACCCTGTATATTATTTGAGTAAGTGAATCTTAGAATAATTAGACAAACGTGTACTCACATTTCATAACGACACTTTTGGACAACCCTGTTTATTATTTGAGTAAGTGAACCTAAGAATAATTAGACAAACGTGTACTTACATTTCATAACGACACTTTCGGACAACCCTGTTTATTATTTGAGTAAGTGAACCTTAGAATAAGTAGACAAACGTGTACTCACATTTCATAACGACACTTTCGGACAACCCTGTATATTATTTGAGTAAGTGAACCTTAGAATAAGTAGACAAACGTGTACTCACATTTCATAACGACACTTTCGGACCACTTTGTGCATTAGAAATGAAGACATAGCACCGACTGTCGACACGTTGGTCTTTTCCTTTTTTTTTAAGAAACAAGGAAAAATGATCAGAATATTGTGGAAGCTTGCAAACGCAGCACTGTTCATCAAGGCAGGTGGAAAATCGAAATAAACACAACGCATTGTCTCCCTCGGAGATAACAACGGAGGAGAATGGAGGCAGTTTTGATTTATGATCGCAATAACTCCCCCTGTCGGAAGGTCGTTTTGCCTTAGAGCAAAACAAAAACGTAAAGAAAGGAAAACCGAAAATAACCAGAGAATAAAAGGGGTTCACTTATCTTGTCATCTATATGTCTTTGGCTAAGATCAAAGTGTAGTATCTGTTCCGATGGATACTGCACCCCATACTGGTCAATACTTGGCCTTCGGGTCTTGATTTACGCTGGTCAATGGGTCTGCCCTGTGCAGTTCTGGGAGGTCCATCTTCCCAGGCTTTGCCTCCCCTGTTTGGGGAGGAGTAAGTTTATTGCTTACTGCCTGAGGCGCCCCCTACAGGGGAATGCCGACGGGCTGCACAGGCAATTTTTAAACCCCACTTTCCCGACCCGACCTTGGGTCACATCTTACATGTGGGAGTAAGATAAAAACTGGCCTTGTGCCTAACTCTTGGAGAGGAGTAAATAAATACCCGTTAGTCCTTTAGAAAATTACCTGTCACATTACTACCTTTATCATAGTTTCATGAACTCCAACATATTTCACCTATCTGGCATGATAATTACTCATCCGAAAATCAGTGGGATTCTGTCGTAGGCTTTCTTGTAGTCAATCCATGCCATAGCTATTTTTTCTGCTTTTGACCACTTTCTCCACTTTTTGATTCATATGTGATAAGTAATCCGTCCCATCTTTTTCCTTTCTCGCACTTTTTTCTTCCTCACGATGTAGTCCACGATTATAAGGGGGTTGTAGATCTGTTCGCTCGGTTGTGCTGGTAGAATTTTCCACATAGTTGCTAAACAGGCTATTGGTCTGTAGTTGCTTTCTCAGTGTCTTTTCGTATTAATGTAGTTCATCTTTGGTCATCCATTCTTATATATATATATATATATATTAGTAGAGAATGGTAGTTTAGTAGTAGTAAGTTACTCGCCTTTATCTTATAGTAAATATATCAAGTTAATAAGTTTATTCGTTAATCTAATTTGACGAAACTCACAATTAGTAACACTTCTTTAATAGATGATAATCGATAAGTTTGATAGATCTAGAATATTTAAAATATGAGACTAATTACTTTACTTTATATTAAAATTCTTAAAATACGAAAGAAAGATAAACAAAATAAAAATATGAAGATAAAACAAAGTAAATATTCAAATATAAGCTTGATAAAAAAAAAAATTTTTAAAATAAAAAAATAAAAAAATTATATATATATATTATTAAAACTAACAGTTTATCGAACACCATACACCTAACCAACATTACACAAATATTTTTAAACACCAAATCATATATTTAACATATTAAAATAAAACTTAATTTAATTTATATTCCCTGCGAAACTGCTTTATTTGCTGCGGTCTATATCTGGCAGCCATTTTGTTTTGTAATATTCTCTACACAGTCGGAGAAGAAAAATATTCTTCTTCTGGTTTAATTCTTTTTGACAAAGGGATGTCTTTTCCCGAAATATCAAATAGTGATTTTTAATCACCCGGACATCACACGAACAACTAAAAACACTCTTGCTTTTATGTAAGAAAAAAAAAAGGAAAAATAAATAGTAAGTCTTATATCGTATTCGATTTATTGTTATTGTTTTTGTTCCTTACAACTTGCATCTTACCCGGAATTGCATTGCCCACAGCCTTTCAAAAACTTACTACTAATATATATATATATATATATTGTGAATAAAACTTCTTAGATTCTGCTATTAGCTTTTCATTTTTAACAATTATACATCTATCTCATCATGGTCTGGTGCTTTTCGAATTTGACATTTGGCCTTAGGGTTATCTTAAGCGTTTCTTCAGTAAGTTATGTTTCTGTCGCTTGTTCACTTTTCTGAATCACTTCTTTATTGTTTTTCAGCCATTCGGCATTTCTGTAATAGGTGTGGTTGTGATTGCGCAACCGTTGCTTCAATATAGATTTGCTGCGCAGGCCAAGCTTACAGGGAAATTCTAACGTCTGTCAAGACTGAACAGAGGATTTTTATAGATATCTACACGGTAACTAAGACACAAACGCAGAGAGGTAAGCGAGTGAAGTCGACGCGCGAGCAAAGTAATTTTTCTTTTTTCGTAAGATGTCTGTCAGCTCATGTTGTAAGATGAAGGATCGAAGCCGTGCTGTCTTGGAGAGACATACCATTCTGTTGTAGTATTTGTTTCCAATGCCAGTTAATTTCGGTAACCTGTCTTCGAGACAATGCGGAAGGGGGGTTGGGCCACGAAAGCTGCCAAAAAGCCGGCATGACAAGATAATTGATGTTAGAACAGAATGTGGCGGATACAAAAAAAAAAAAGAAGATACGCCATCTAACGGCCAACCTTTTTCAATCTGTACCCGACTCGCCCTTCTTTTTTTTTTTCCTTGCCCAAGCGCAAAACCATTCGGTTAGTTACCCAAGATGCTTGCATCTACAAAACTGTAAGTTGTAGTTCAATGCTTGACACAGGGGGTGGGGGTGGGGTGGGGTGGAAGAAAGATACTAATGGATATGTAAATGCTCACACATCCATACAGAAACACAAATATATATATATATATGAACACATCTTTACACATGCATCTATATATATACACACATTCCTACACACACATATATATATATAAACACATCACCACACACACATATATATATAAACATATCCATGTATGTGTAATATGTATATATACAGATCGATAAACACACACATATATATATATATATATATATATATATATACATACACATATGTCTATACACACACACATATATATATATATATATATACATAAACACACACATATATATATATACATAAACACACATATACATACACACACACATATATATATATACATAAACACACATATACATACACACACACATATATATATATATATATACATAAACACACATATACATACACACACATAAATATATATACACACACACATATACATACACATGCACTCACACATATATATATACAACTCCATACAGACTTATAGATATATAAACATCGATACACATATATACATATAATATATATATATATATATATATATATATATATATATATATATACACACCTATGCCGAGATAAGCAGAGAGCACATACAGCACCTGGTATTCCCAAATGGTCACCCATTTAGTACTGGCCAGGCTTGACGCCGCTTATATATATATATATATATATATATATACATAAACACACATATACATACACACACATGTACATACACATGCACTCACACATATATATATATACAACTCAATATGACTTATAGATATATAAACATCGATACACACATATATATATATATATATATATATATATATATATATATACACCCCTATACACGCACACATATATCTACACACCCATATAGACACACACATGTATATATGTGTACATATAACTATACACACACATATGTATGTACATATTCATACACACACACACACACACATATATAAGTTGGCAGGGGTATATTCAAAATTTGAATTTTTTTTTTTTAATTCAAATTACAAAAGTAATAGATTGCATCCTAATAAGCGCTTTTAATCTACAGTTGAGCTGAACATAATTCTATTGGATTTAATAAATTTTGACCATCGCTAACGCAGTCTCCACGAAATCCTTTTCCATCTTTAAATTTTGCGTCACCAGAGACTTTGTCAACGGACATTCACCAACTGGACGAACTCCATATTTTGATAACCTTTTTACACACACTCTTCCATTAATTTACATTGTTTCTTAATTTTTTCAAATTTTGAATTTTGGCTATTCCACTGCCAACTAATCCATCTATGTAATTCCTCTGAGGATAAAATTTTAATCTTTGAAAAGCCTGGTTTAAGGAAAGAAAAATAAATAGGTTTTTATTGAATACACCTTGCATTGAGCAATCCAAGTTGAAATAAATTTGTTATTCGCACATGTTTATCCCTCTTCTTTCATTCATCTTTATAATTGCTCTATCTCATATATTGAGCCTCAACCATTTCTCTATAGGTTCAATTCTCTAAAAGTATATTTTTAGTCTCATATTTTATATATATATATATATCCATATAGACACATATGCGTATATTTACACATCCATATACATAAATATATATGTACACATTCGTATACACATATATGCCTCTGTACATACACATGTACTCATCCATACACACACACACACACACATATATATGTACTCATCCATATTCACACACACACACATATATATATATGTACTCATCCATATACACACACATATATATATGTACTCATCCATATACACACACACACATATATATATGTACTCATTCATACACACACACACACATATATATATATGTACTCATTCATACACACACACACACATATATATATATGTACTCATTCATACACACACACACACATATATATATATGTACTCATCCATACACACACACACACATATATGTACTAATCCATACACACACATATATATATGTACTAATCTATACACACACATATATATATGTACTAATCTATACACACACACATATATATGTACTAATCTATACACACACACACATATATATATATATATATATATATATATATATATATATATATATATATATATATATATATATATATATATATATATATATATATATATGGACACACCAATAAATACACACACATATATGATTTTCATTCTATGCTTGTTCACGCCAACAGCCATGCAGAAGTCTGGACACTTTCTGACAAATGAAAATTAATATTCTGCATGATTTTTTTTACATTGCTTTCTTCATCCTGAGAAAGTCTTTCAATAAAGACGAAACGTTGATGAATACATAAATAACAGTTTTCAGTTTTCCTTTTTTTCATTTTACATATGGTTAAACCATCATAAGATAATCACTTAAATATAGTCAAGCTTGCTTGCTATATTTAAGTGCTATGGAATATTTAACAAATGTCCGCTCAACCATCAAATTCTTTCTCTCTGATAGTTTATGTTTAGGTGAGAAACTAAACATATTGAGGTTTAAAGATACAAAGAAAATAAATTAGGATAACTATGTAAAAAAAAACTAATGCACTTAAAAGAAATTAGTTCAATATCAGTCTATTTACTAATGGCTCGGATATGCCTTGTTTACTTGTAATTTATAGTAGAAAACATAAACATTATAATATAACGAGCACTTTCTCTGTCTGTCTGTCTGTCTGTCCGTCCTGGAGAATTTTTGTAAACAGAAGATAGAGAGGGGAGGAGGGGGGCTCGAGTAATGAACATTTAATTAATTAAGCTTTTCGACTCAGCGTTCATAATATTTGTATACCTGTAGAATTAGGAAACTATTATTAATCAATTAAATTTACATTAGATAACATTAAATACCATTATTAGATTAGGGAAGAACGAAATTTCAAGATGAGGCTGCGATTAGAAGTGGAAACGTGTCAAGAATCTTACTTAAATTCATAGATTTCAACAGCCTTATATACCGTTAGTAAACGTCGTTTAGACACTAGACGGGTTGAGTCATTTACATAATACATTACTTTTAACCTTCAATTAAATTCAGATTTACAAATATACACTTATAACTGCTATTATCAAGTTTACATATGTATTTACAATATTTTCCGATAACGTGATATTAATAAAAATTATTCATACAATTAATTAAAGCCATTTTCTTCATCAACCAGCGTGTTTTCTGAACCATACTTCCAATGGCGATTTTCTTTTCTTTTTCGGTGGGGTCGATCGCTTCGGCTAAAATGCGTTTAAATAGATAAGATTCAGTATAAATGTCTACTTCACAAGCTTGCTAGCTATGGAATATCTGGAAATCTCCTCTCAACTATCAAATTCTTTCGCTCTGATCGGTTTATAAACCATTTCTCTATAGGTTCAATTCTCTAAAAGTATACTTTTAGTCTCATATTTTATATATATATATATATATATATATATATATATATACATCCATATAGACACATATACATATATTTACACATCCATATACATAAATATATATGTACACATCCGTATACACATATATTCCCATATACATACACATATATATGTACTCATCCATATACACATATATGCCCATATACATACACATATATATATATGTACTCATCCATATACACATATATGCCCATATACTTACACATATATATATATGTACTCATCCATATACACATATATGCCCATATACATACACATATATATATATGTACTCATCCATATACACATATATGCCCATATACATACACATATATATATATGTACTCATCCATATACACACACACATATATATGTACTCATCCATATACACACACACACACACACACATATATATGTACTCATCCATATACACATATATGCCCATATACATACACATATATATGTACTCATCCATACACACACACACATATATATATATATATGTACTCATCCATATACACACACACACATATATGTACTCATCCATATACACACACACACATATATATATATGTCTACTTCACAAGCTTGCTAGCTATGGAATATCTGGAAATCTCCTCTCAACTATCAAATTCTTTCGCTCTATAAAAGTAGTCGTTGATCGGCAAAAGTCTGAAGCACAAAATATCAATGTAGGGTCAACAATGATCCCCCTGAACACATTCTCAGATAATTCGTCGACATTTATGCAGATGACACAACCATCTATGGCAACACTTCGAAGTGCATTAATTATGCATCGGAAACCAAGCGTCTCTCCTTTAACCACCAATGCTCAGATCCTCACTTTACTCCAATTGAAATGAATGGCTTTTTGTTGTTGAAGAAGCTCCTTACTTCTGGGACTGACCTTCACTTCAGACTTGAAATGGAAGACTCACATCAAATTCATTCCGGCTAGGAAAACTGTTAGAGTGGAAACATTTTCTCTTACTCGTAGAAACGGATTTATGGGAAGTTATCGTGTGCAATTATACTGATGTCTCTACACAGAATTGTTCAAAAATAAATATATATCTTAATTAAACTATCTGGCTTAAAGCGTGCCCGTGTATGTATGTGTGTATGTATGTCTGTGTATGTATGTGTGTATGTATGTATGTCTGTGTATTTATGTATGTATGTCTGTGTATGTATGTCCGTGTGTGTATGTATGTGTATATATGTCTGTGTGTATGTGTGTGTATATATGTCTGTGTGTATGTGTGTGTATGTATGTCCGTCCGTGTGTGTATGTATGTATATATGTATGTATGTCCGTGTGTGTATGTATGTGTATGTATGTCTGTGTGTGTATGTATGTGTATGGTAGTTTGGTAGGTAGTTTTGTTTTACGGCATATCAACCCTTTTTGGGTTATTTAATGCCGAATCTGGTCATTATAGTGAAAGTTTTTATGCTTCAAGTTCTTTATATCTTCAAATGTTTAATCATGGTTTTTGGTTTGGTAGTTTTGTTTTACGGCATATCAACCCTTTTTGGGTTATTTAATGCCGAATCTGGTCTTGTTTTCTTCTCTTTTTTGTTTCTTTCCCCTTTTAATATCTGTTTCTATTTAACCCATAGTTGGGACCCTAACAGGTACTACCACTCCGGGTCAGGATGGACCTGGGAGCAATGGTAATTAAGAGGAGGCTCCACATTCCCCAAAGTCCGTAAGCCGGATCTCACCATCGGATGTAGTTTAAGGTCATATCCAGGACCGGGAGTAGGGTAGGAAAAATAAAAATAAAAAAGGGGAGGGAGAAAGGGAGAGGGGCTGTTGTTTTTGGTTTTGGTTTTGTAGAACATAATTAAGTTTTACAAAAAAAAAAAAAAAAGACAAAAAACGTCAATGTAGGTGAATTTCGTCTCAGGGAGCCACAGGGCAGCCTGATCTGGTATCACCAGGTGTATGTGTATGTATGTCTGTGTGTGTATGTATGTGTGTGTATGTATGTATGTGTATGTATGTATGTGTGTATGTGTATGTATGTCCGTGTTTGTATCTATGTATGTGTATGTCTGTCTGTCTGTGTATGTATGTCCGTGTGTGTGTATGTATGTATGTGTATGTCCGTGTGTATGTGTATGTACGTATGTCCGTGTTTGTATCTATGTATGTGTATGTCTGTCTGTCTGTCTGTCTGTGTATGTCTGTCCGTGTGTGCGTGTATGTATGTATGTGTATGTATGTCCGTGTGTATGTATGTGTATGTATGTGCGTGTTTGTATCTATGCATGTGTATGTCTGTCTGTCTGTGTATGTATGTCCGTGTGTGCGTGTATGTATGTGTATGTATGTCCGTGTGTATGTATGTGCATGTTTGTATCTATGCATGTGTATGTATGTGTGTTTCTCGCCTGTTTTTGTTATTTACTATTAATCAATTAGCGACAAGTACTAAATGAACTTTTGAAAAATTCCGATTTGGCAAAATTTGATTACAAAATTAAAGTCATCAAAATTAATTTCCATTTCTTCATTAAAATATTACTTATTTATTTTTATTTACTCCAGGGCAACACCAGGTAGGTGCAACTAGTCTATATACGTTATATATATATATATTTAAAATAATTTACCTTTAAAAAATTTACAAAATAAACTTTAAAACAATTAACGAGTACATTTATCAATGCAATTTATCTAAATATATATATAATATATCTAATATATATAAATATATCTATATAAAAATTTACGAGTGCATTAATTTACCAATTAATAATTTAAACTTTAAAAATAATTTACCTTTAAAAAAATTGTAAAAAATTTACCAGGTAGTCTATATATATATATATATATATATATATATATATATATAAATATATAGTTACACATATATTTATAGAAACACATATTCGCAGATATATATATATATATATATATTCACACACAGATATATACACACCCACACATGCATTTATATATATATATATATCCATACACACACAGCTTTATTTGCACATACACATACACACGTATATAATATATATAAATACACACAAACCTGCACATATATATCTTCACACACATACATTCACATATATATATCCACAAACACGCATATATATCCACACACACATACATTCACACATATATATCCACAAACACGCATATATATCCACACACACATACATTCACATATATATATCCACAAACACGCATATATATCCACACACACATACATTAACATATATATATATATATATATATATATATACATTCACACACACGCATATATATCCACACACACATATCTATATATATATATACACACAAATCAATATGTTCTATAAATTCTGTCTAAATCCTATACATGCACACCCACATGTATACATTCACACACACACGCATATAAATATGTTCACTATTTGTAAAAAGTTAAATATCCAGTGTATCAACATGTCCTGGGAGCATATACTAGAAAGAACAGTTGGAAATAATTTATACACCATCCACTATGACTATGCAATCTCTACAGCTACATATCTAGAAAACGGAGCTGTTAAACCTGACATCGTGATATGGGACAAAAGGGAGAAAGTAGCAACCCTACTTGAAGTCAGTGTCCCTAATGATGCAGGATTAAACAGAGCTGAAAGGGGAAATATTACGAAATACCAAGGTCTTATGTACGACATTAAAAGAAACTGGAATCTTAGGAAATTTCCATCATACCAGTAATTATAGGAGCAACAGGACTAATGAAAAAGAATTTAAAAAGCTATCTGGCGAGTATACCCGGTGAACCGAGTGCAAGAGAAATACAAACAATTGCATTTAAAGGGACGGTTAGAATCTTAAAAAGATCTCTCGGTTGGAGTGTTTGAAATAGCCGGTGAGTGTCTGGCATTCAGTAGGATGCCCCATCTCCAGCAAAAACGGAAAGAAAAGAATATATATATATATATATAACACACACCCACATACATACATGTGCACACTACACATATATACACGTACATGCACACACACACACATATATACACGTACATGCACACACACACACACACATATATACACGTACATGCACACACACACACACATATATACACGTACATGCACACACACACACATATATATACACGTACATGCACACACACACACACACATATATATACACGTACATGCACACACACACACACATATACACGTACATGCACACACACACACACATATACACGTACATGCACACACACACACACATATACACGTACATGCACACACACACACATATACACGTACATGCACACACACACACATATATACACGTACATGCACACACACACACACATATATACACGTACATGCACACACACACACACATATATACACGTACATGCACACACACACACACACATATACACGTACATGCACACACACACACATATATACACGTACATGCACACACACACACATATATACACGTACATGCACACACACACACATATATACACGTACATGCACACACACACACACATATATACACGTACATGCACACACACACACATATACACGTACATGCACACACACACACACACACACGTACATGCACACACACACACACACACGTACATGCACACACACACACACACACACGTACATGCACACACACACACACATATATATATATATATATATATATATATGTGCACACACATATACACCTTTGTATATATATGTGTAACTGCATGCTATAAATGGCTCAACAGATCGCCAGGTTAAAAAAAAGAAACGGATCCTAAAACGTTCTTCCGGCTCCATAGCAATTGCCAAAAGTGAGGAATGCGTTCGCGAAACTCGTGCCACTTATCCACCTGCGCGTTCAAAGAAAATGATGAATGACGTTACACCCCTTCCCGCTCCTTGCCTAACAAACAAAAAAATGAAAACTCAACGAATAAACAATTTTTCATCTTGTTTGCTGCTCAGCCCCCCCCCCCCATCCCAATCCCCCCCCCCCCGTCGGTCCTCTACTCCAAGACGTATAACAACCCGTTTAAACTCCTGTGAAAAAAAAAGGGAACCGCTATTTGCTTTGTGGCTCATAAAATATTCAATGTGTGCGCACCGGTCATGTAAACAAGGACGGGTAATAACGCAGTTAATTCAAATATTATGACGACTAAACAAATATGAGCCCTCCGGATGCAAATATTTGATCACGTTTAGAAATTCACATGAAAAAAAAAAAGTTGTTTGTTGTTTTTTTTTAGATTTAAATAGCTTTCTCATAAAATGCATAAATAAAGGAAGGCAGAGGAGTTATTACCCTCACAGTCAAAAGTCCTGATACTGTCACCCTAATCACCGGATACTAATTTTATTACAACTATTTTTTTCAATCTTCACTGGTGAAAAAGAGTGATTTGCTTTAATTTTATTCTTTCTTTCGTTGCCTTTGTCTTTTTTTCTCTGTCAGCTAAAGTAAAGAGAAAGAGAGAAAGAGAGAGAGAAAGAGAGAAAGAGAGAGAGTAAGAGAGAGAGGGTGAGACACGAAAAGAGTGAACTGATAGTTGTTTCTTTGAGTTTTTTTATATTTAAATAGCTTTCTCATCAAAATGCATAAATAATGGAAGTCGGAGGAGTTCTCATCCTCACAGTCAAAAGTCCTAATACTGCTACCCAATTCACCAGATACTAATTTTAAACTGTGAAAAGGAGTGATTTGCTTTCATTCTCATTCTCTCTTTCTTTTCTTATCTTTGGTTGTGTTGGCTGACATGAAGGGAAAAACAGAAAGAGTAGGAGAGGAGGGAGAAAGAGAGGGGGGGAGAAAGAGAGAGAGAGAGAGAGAGGGTGGAAGAAGACATAAAAAGAGTTAACTGATGACAATTGTTTCTTTGTTATTATAATTTCAAAAGCTTTCTCATAAAGCTGCTTATTTATTATACTATCTTATAGATAAAGCAAAGTTAGTTTTCCTCATACTTAAAAAAAAAAAATTAAAAACTTTTTATACACCCTAAACTAGGCATAGTGCTACTAAAACGTTAGGGGCTATTGTGATTAGGGACAACATTTATAAGGGGCACCCTAAGTGAGGAGTTATGCAGTAAGGTGTTTGCTCCCACGACATTTAAAGTTCTGCATGTTGGTACGGTGCGAGAAACAGAGAGCAAGCCTTCTGGCATCTGGGGACCTCCACAGTGAAGGGGTAGGATTTTGCTGCTTGTTGAGTTGGTCCGGGGTATTTACGTTAAGGAGGCACAAGTGCAGCAAGTTCATCGGAACACATTCCATTGAAGTACTTGTAAAACAACCACAGGGATGCAACACTGCAGTGATGAGGCAGGGGCTGGAGGTTAGTAGACAGTGCGGGACCGATTTGATTAAAATCAGATAATTCTCCCGATTTTTTGGTGGATGATATTTTACTATCAGGGTGATTCAGTTATTGGTTTAAAAAACAAATCAATTTCACTTTCACTTCCCGTCCCTAACTATTTGAAAGCCATGCATAAATATCGATACGTGCAGATCGATGTTGGTGCGATTTGGATTAACATTTGGGTTCGAGGGTTTCTTGTTTCTGATTTTAGATCACGTTTTTACCTGCGGAGTATTTGACTTGTAACAATGCACCAACAGTCTTTTCTCAGAATATGCACATCTCAATATTAATAAAATTATGAGACAACATCAAGCGCGTGTATATGTATTTCTCGTGTCAGTGTAACTAAAATGGTCGGATCATTCTATCTCTTCAGTAGGTATCTTACTCCTGACGCAATCCTTTACCTGTATAAGAGCCAAATATGTCATAAGATGGAGTGCTGTTGCTACATCTGGGGAGGTACTGTTGCCACATTTGGGGAGGTACTGTTGCCACATCTGGGGAAGTGCTGCTCTGAGCACCCTTTTCATACCTTGACAGGGTACAAAACCGACTTCAAAATCTAATGTGCAATGTCCTCTTCTCATCTGGGGAGGTACTGTTGCCACATCTGGGGAGGTACTGTTACCACATCTGGGGAGGTGCTGCTCAGAGTACAAAACTGACTTCAAAATGTCCTCTTCTCATATATATATATATATATATATATATATATGAAATGGGAAATGAAAAAAGAAAAAAACCAAGAGATATTTTTTATATATTCATCAACGTTTCGTCTTTATTGTAAGACTTCCTCAGGATGATAATTTGAAGAAAAATGTCATGCAAGCACATCGAAATGTTCGGTTGACATGATGGAGAGATAAAGGAAAAGTAGTAGCCGTAGATACTGTGAGCGCTGGAGGAGAGTCCAGGCTGTGAGAAGTCAGTGGTGGCAAAGAAGGAAATGAATATGGAAAGCTTTGAGTGGGTACCGTTAAGGTAGCAGTGAAATAGGGAGGGGTGAGAATATTAGTGAATTTGCCTTAGGGTGGGAGAGATGAAAGGAGGGGTCTAAGATTTTTGTCGTGGTGGGGTGTGGCATGGATTTTGAGAGGCTGGGGAAAGAGGAGGGAAAGATGAAACGTTGATGAATATATAAAAAATATCTCTTTGTTTCTTTTCCTTTTTGATTTCCCATTACGTCGGATTACTATCATCCTTCCTTTCTCATATATATATATATATATATATATATATATATATATATATATATATTTTATTTTATTATTTATGACGTAATAAAAAAATGCTTACATATACAAAAGAATGCTCACGTTTTCGTTATTCTGAGATTAAATAATTTAAATGAATTGAAATATTCTAATAAAAACCACAACAATTACAAAAAAATCCATTAAGGAAATATATTGTAGAATCCGTATTTCACAAAGAATTTTTCTCACATTCATTTTTGTCTTCCAGGGAAATCTATTGGAACGACCAGCTTTTTTGATTCTCTCAGATTCCATTAATTTGACTTGCTTGGAAAAATCAAAAAAGAGAAACTTCTGCATCCCTTAAAGGGTGCGACTGAAGATGAAGAAGAAGAAGACGAAGAAGAAGAAGAAGAAGAAGAAAAAATAAAAAAGAAGGAGAAGAATAAGGAGAAGAAGAAAGAAATAGAAGAAAAAGAAGAAAAAAATCAATTTGTCATCTTTTTTTTATTTTACTTAAAAATGAAATAATCATATTTTCAAAATAAATTATTATCTTTCCACTTCTTCGGGAAATCCATTAAATCAAGATTATTTTTTTTTTTGAAAAGTGTTGCGGAAGGATTTGTATTCTCCGGGTGAATATAATCGACAGTTTACTTAGCATTAAAATAATGCATTCCTTATGTTTAGTAAAACGTTTTTTTTGTCCCGAGAAAAAAACAGGCATATATATGACTATATATATATATATATATATATATAGTCATTTGCAAACGTACCGCGGTTTCATCCAGATGGGCTGACTTTTTACATTTAAAAAATAAATCTTTATGCCCAGTTGAATCGTTGAATAATAATAACGCCATTTTTCATTGTGGTTTCACCTCATTCAGAACGCTGACGATTCCACTGGGCATAGACATTTTTTTTTAAATGTAAAAAGTCAGCCCATCTGGATGAAACTGAGGTACGTTTTCTGAAATATGGAACATATAGTTATCAAATAAATTATATTAGCTCTCACTCCTCTGCGATCGAGCAATTTATTGATTTCTTTTCAATATAACCTCACACACATACACACACACACATATATATATATATATACACAAAATGTAGTAACACGAAATTACATAATCATCGATGCAATAATTTTTTTCAACCTTGTGGTATTGTCAAGCATCCAATTTAGATGATTACATTTTTGAAACTCTTCAAAAATGTAATCATCTGAATTGGATGCTTGAAAATACCACAAGGTTGGAATAAATTATTGCATCGATGATTATGTAATTTCGTGTTACTACATTTTATTCTTGCTCTGTTTATTACATTGAGCTCTCATACCCGGATTTCCTCCTGGAATTATTTCATTATAACACAACTATATATATATATATATATATATATATATATAATTATTAATGACAATATATGCATAAGCATATACTATCAGTGCCCTTTTATTTTGCAGTCTTTTTAAGAGATTCAGCTCGACGATTGTCAATGAGTACCAACATATATATATATATATATATATATGAAGAGTTCGAACGCAAAACGCGATAAATCCAATGTGTTTAAATTGAGAGCTTAAACAATAAAAATACGAATATATTAAATCTAGTTTCCGAATGATAGCTGATTTAATTGAAATGAAAAATAAATTATTTCGGTATCATATAGTTTTAGGGTGTTGTCGAGTGTTGAAATACAACACTTTTTGTAGGGACAGTTTTGTGATATATATATATATATATATATATATATATATATGGGAAGAGAAGGATGAACGTAATCCGACGTGATGGGAAAATGAAAAAGGAAAACCAAAAAATGGATGTTTTTTATGTGTACATCAACGTTTCGTCTTTATTTATAAGACTTCATCAGAGAAAAAATGTCATGCAAGTACAGATACATGTAGGGTAGACATATTGGGAGGAAAAATAAAATGAAATATATATATATATATATATACACACGGCACAATCACGTTGACACACCGGTTCCCGTTAGATCACCCAAGTTAATCGGCGTCGAGCCTTGCCATTACTAAATGGGTGACCATTTGGGAATACCAGGTGCTGTATATGCTCTCTGCTTATCTCGGCATTGCTTCCAGTCGTCTTGTCTTACTACTTGCCATTGGAATCAAACAATGCCGACTCAGGAGAGTGGTTGTTGGGAATTGCGCAACCCTTGCAATTACAAATTCACGTGCGGGCAGCCCCTGGTGGAGCACTCATACGTCGAAATCGACGGGAGAGTCCATCATATATATATATATATATATATTGTGTGTATTTGGGCAGCATATTTTCATTTAGGCAAACATTATTGAATAACACAGTGTTTTTACTTTTTTTAGTCTTTTCATTTTCCGAATAGTCCATTTTGTATTTAGATAAAATTGGTGTATGTAAGTTCCGTGGGTTTCTAATTCAAATGCTGTTGCCTTTGAGTCGAGTACTTCTCTGGTTTGCCGGATTCGTTATTTCATGATGTTTTATTATTTTATGTCGATTGTATGCCTGTATTTTGATTCGCTTTGTTAACTAGTCTGTATTTTTACCTAACAATGTAATAAATACCAGGAACTAAATCTGATCGAACACCGTTTGCTGTTGACTGAGTCGGGTACTCTTCTAACCAATAAGCAGAAAGTGGTGTGGGACTCGTCCTAGTCAGATGTATCGCCATGATATGCACTTGTTCTAAAAGAACGAACTTGTACGAGTCTTAGGTGGCCCAAAACATACGTGATTCGGTCAAGTGAGGACTTCTTTCTTGGCCTTTTGGCTAAGATCAAAGTGTAGTATCTGTTCCGATGGATACTACACCCTATAGATTGGTATCGTCTTGGCCTTCGGGGCTTGATTTACGCCGGTCTGTGGGTTTGTCCTGTGCAGTTCTAGGAGGTCCACCCTCCCAGGCTTTGCCTCCCCTCTTTGGCGTGGAGTAAGTTTATTGCTTACTGCCTGAGGCGCCCCTACCAGGGAATGCCGACGGGGCTGCCCAGGCAATTTTTGTAGGCCCGAGTGATCACCCTCTCGGACGCTGGCTTTTCAAATCCCACTTTCCCGACCTTGTGTCACATCTTACCTTGTGGGTGGAAGATAAATAGAAAAGTGTAGTATCTGTTTTGATAGATACTACACCCTATAGACTAGTATCGTCTTGGCCTTCGGGTCTTGATTCCGCCGGTCTGTGGGTTTGTCCTGTGCAGTTCTGGGAGGTCCACCCTCCCAGGCTTCGCTTTTTCACCCTTTATGAAGGGGTTAGTTTATTGCTAATCGCCCGAGGCATCCTAACGGGGAATGCTGACGGCTGCTGGCTTTAAATGTCACAAAGACCCTCGACCCCCAGCTTTCCCCCTTCCGCAACGGGCGTTATGCCTAAGGTGTTGTGCATTCCGAGGGATGTAATTTTCATTTAATATAGAAATGAATGTTTGCGAGGAATGCACCAGCCTAAATAGATTCTCGCCCTTTGATAAGGGGTTAGTTTATTGCTTATCGTCTGAGGCGCCCCTACCGGGGAATACCGATGGGGCTGCTCAGGCATTTTTTGTAGGCCAGAGTGCCTTCCCTTCTCGAGGGTGCTGGCTTTTCAAATCCCACTTTCCCGACCTTGTGTCACATCTTACCGCTGTGGGTATGGTTTGGTATGGTTTGGTATAGTTTTGTTTTACGGCATATCAACCCTTTTTGGGTTATTTAATGCCGAATCTGGTCTTGTTTTCTTCTCTTTTTTGTTTCTTTCCCCTTTTAATATCTGTTTCTATTTAACCCATAGTTGGGACCCTAACAGGTACTACCACTCCGGGTCAGGGTTGACCTGGGAGCAATGGTAATTAAGAGGAGGCTCCACATTCCCCAAAGTCCGTAAGCCGGATCTCACCATCGGATGTAGTTTAAGGTCATATCCAGGACCGGGAGTAGGGTAGGAAAAATAAAAATAAAAAAGGGGAGGGAGAAAGGGAGAGGGGCTGTTGTTTTTGTTTTTGGTTTTGTAGAACATAATTAAGTTTTACAAACAAAAAAAAACAACAAAAAAAACGTCAATGTAGGTGAATTTCGTCTCAGGGAGCCACAGGGCAGCCTGATCTGGTATCACCAGCCGCTGTGGGAGAAAGATAAATAGAAAGAATGTTGCTGGTAACTCAGGGATAGTGTCTCGATAAAACACACGGAACCCTGATCTGTAACAGGTTGGCATTACAAAGGGCATCCAACTGTAATTAAAACTATAACTGTTTTGAGGGGGGGGGGGATTTTTTTTTATACATAGAGAAATTGACTTCGTACCACCGGGCCATCCAATTCCCCTTTAATAATAATAATAATTGGTACTTCTGCAGTTTACTGACCGTGCTGTTTTTTTTTTATAGGATTTTCAAGTTAAATTCAATTTTTACGGTATCTTTTGTTTATTAAAATGTTAGGTGAGAGTACAGAATAGTTAAACAAAGGCCGCCCCCTCGCTCCCCATGTTAAGAATGGGTTTCTAAATAATAACCTAATTCGATGATAAATGACCTTTCGTGGCATTAAAGGACCTGACATGATCGATGAGCCGTTAAAAACCAACCAATCAACCAATCATTATATAATTTTGATTCTAGAAAATGTCTTAAATTAAAGGCTTAAGCTTAAGGGATTTTAAGAAGAAATTGAAATTCAGGGAATCTTTCTTAATTGGTGTCGAATGATTATGAATGTCAGCTTAAGGGATCTTAAGAAGAAATTGAAATTCAGGGAATTTTTCTTAATTGGTGTCGAATGATTATGAATGTAAGTTTAAGGGATCTTAAGAAGAAATTGAAATTCAGGGAATTTTGCTTAATTAGTGTCTAATGATTATGAATGTGAGCTTAAGGGATCTTAAGAAGAAATTGAAATTCAGGGAATCTTTCTTAATTAGTGTCGAATGATTATGAATGTGAGCTTAAGGGATCTTAAGAAGAAATTGAAATTCAGGGAATCTTTCTTAATTAGTGTCGAATGATTATGAATGTAAGCTTAAGGGATCTTAAGAAGAAATTGAAAATTCAGGGAATCTTGTTTAATCGGTGTCGAATGACTATAAATCAAATTTAATGCAAATCTGAAATATTTTATTTTATTTTTTAGAAATAAAATACCTATTGTTAAAATTTCACAAAAATCGGAGATATTTAAATTCTCGGGAAGGGCATCAGCTCCCTTTTCATCCTGTTTGCATGAAATCAAATTAAACTGAATATAGCCCACATTACCATCGCTTACCCCTAGAAACTGTGTTCCAAAGTTCATAATGATCGGTTAATTAGTTTAGGAGTGAATCCTGTAAATACGAATATATAAACGTATACACATACGTAAGCTTATATAGAGGTATAATCTTTGTAGATTTCAAGTCTTGAATTATACGCAGGCGGATTTACGTGTATGTTTTGCGTATTAGTGAGTGTGTACTTTTGATTGCCTTCGTACGATCAAGAAATAGAATACACAAACATTTACTTTGTTTTGTCTTCATTCCAGCATAGCAAGTAAGAGAAAAAAGACAAGAGATTCCTATGAGAAAATGGTAAAAAATTTATATACATATATATACATAAATATATACAAACATAAATGTATACGTATATATATATATATATATATATATACGTGTGTATATATGTAAATAAATAAACTAAGCGAAAATAAACAAGCAGGAAAGCGAAAAAAAAAAGAAAAATGTTGAAGTTGATGGGAAAGACAGTTGGCTTTTAAAATGGGAACGGCCGAAGAGAAAATTAATATTCCGAAGCTAAGGAAAGCTCTTTGTTTAAAACGGAGCGAAAAAAAAGTAAGCGTCCTATTATTCGGGCCCGAGCGTCGGAGTGGGGAAATGTCTTCAAATGGGAAGATAAAGAAACAAAACTAACATAATTGTTGCTAAAGATAGACGCAAGAAGAACACATTCACATTATATAAATATATATATATATAAGTTAAAGACACAACCAAATTTAGTTGTTTGCAGGAAATTTGCATTAGTTGTTTTATACAGGGTTTTGCAGCAAAATCCAACAAACTTCACTGTACAAGGTTTTGCAGCAAAATCTAACCACTTCACTGTACAAGGTTTTGCAGCAAAATCTAGCCACTTCACTGTACAAGGTTTTGCAGCAAAATCTAACCACTTCACTTTACAGGGTATTGCAGTAAAATTCAACCACTTCCATATACAGGGTCTTGCAGCAAAATCGAACCACTTCTCTATACAGGGTCTTGCAGCTAAATCTAACCACTTCACTGTACAGGGGTTTGCAGCAAAATCTAACCACTTCACTGTACAAGGTTTTGCAGCTAAATCCAACCACTTCACTGTACAGGGTCTTGCAGTAAAATTCAACCACTTCACTGTACAGGGTTTTGCAGCAAAATCAAACAAACTTCACTGTACAAGGTTTTGCAGCAAAATCTAACCACTTCACTTTACAAGGTTTTGCAGCAAAATCTAACCACTTCACTGTACAAGGTTTTGCAGCAAAATCTAACCACTTCACTTTACATGGTTTTGCAGCAAAATCCAACAAACTTCACTGTACAAAGTTTTGCAGCAAAATCTAACCACTTCACTTTACATGGTTTTGCAGCAAAATCCAACCACTTCACTGTACAGGGTTTTGCAGCAAAATCTAACCACTCCACTGTACAAGGTTTTGCAGCAAAATCTAACCACTTCACTGTACAAGGTTTTGCAGCAAAATCTAACCACTTCACTGTACAAGGTTTTGCAGCAAAATCGAACCACTTCCCTTTTCAGAGTCTTGCAGCAAAATCAAACCACTTCCCTTTTTAGGGTCTTGCAGCAAAATCTAACCACTTCACTGTACAGGGTTTTGCCGCAAAATCTAACCACTTCCCTTTTCAGAGTCTTGCAGCAAAATCAAACCACTCCACTGTACAGGGTCTTGCAGCAAAATCTAACCACTCCACTGTGCAGGGTTTTGCAGCAAAATCTAACCACTTCCCTTTTTAGGGTTTTGCAGCAAAATCTAACCACTTCACTGTACAGGGTTTTGCAGCAAAATCTAACCACTTCACTGTACAGGGTTTTGCAGCAAAATCTAACCACTTCGCTGTACAGGGTCTTGCAGCAAAATCTAACCACTCCACTGTGCAGGGTTTTGCAGCAAAATCTAACCACTTCGCTGTACAGGGTCTTGCAGCAAAATCTAACCACTCCACTGTGCAGGGTTTTGCAGCAAAATCTAACCACTTCCCTTTTTAGGGTTTTGCAGCAAAATCTAACCACTTCACTGTACAGGGTTTTGCAGCAAAATCTAACCACTCCACTGTACAGGATTTTGCAGCAAAATCAAACCACTTCCCTTTTTAGGGTCTTGCAGCAAAATCCAACTACTTCCCTATACAGGGTCTTGCAGCAAAATCCAACCACTTCCCTATACAGGGTCTTGCAGCAAAATCCAACCACTTCCCCATACAGGGTCTTGCAGCAAAATACAACCACTTTTCTATACAGGGTCTTGCAGCAAAATACAACCACTTCCCTATACAGGGTATTACAGTAAAATCCAACCACTTCGCTGTACAGGGTCTTGCAGCAAAATTCAACTACTTCTCTGTGCAGAGTCTTGCAGCAAAATTCAACCACTTCACTGTACAGGGTTTTGCAGCAAAATCCAACCCCTTCCCTGTACAGGTTGTTGCAGAAAAATCCGACACTTGACAAAAATAAAACGAAATAGGCAATAAAAACAAAAGTTGTATATGCAGAGACCTGACAGTTTATTTAGCAACAGTTAGAGTTATAACCTATAAAGACCAAAAGGCACTCGAGGATAAGGGTTAATGAGATGAAAGGATCGCTAATTGAAAGGTGGTGAACCTCAAGAAAAGACTAGGGATGTGTAATGGAATGAACATAGTCATATACTTCCCCACAAGTAAGCAAACTATGTTGTAGTCTGCAGAGAAGCAGTTCAACTGCAATGTTGTTCACAGACAGGAGGCCCTTGCAACGAAGATCCGTTTGTGAAAATTCTGCCTGGCGTTAGGCACACGTAGAACAAAACGAAAGTTATTTTTCATTGTGGTAAAAAAACGAGTTCTTGCTGTGAATGTTTTAAAAGGGGCAAACAGAGATTGGAGCTCAGTTGATATAGATCTCATCCGGGCTGGTTACTTTTTCGGCACGGAAGCTAGGATGAGAATTTGAAATCGTGAAGTTGAAGGAAGGGCGAAATGCACCTAGACACCTGACATTAAAATTTAACAAAATCTTACCAGCAGCAGTGGCTGCAGCAACTACGCTGGTTGCAAGAAGAATGCTAGCGTAAATGCATTTGTTCTTAGCGAGCAACGACAGGAAGGAGGTTGTTGGATGAAGAAGGGTGAAGGAATCAGCGGAAGGATGCGGTGACGAAAATTTGGATCTTCTCCTGAGTGAAGGGAGAAGGTGCGTGTGTGTGTACATGCATATATGCATTTTTTTATCTGTATATATATTTGTCTCATGCGGTGTGTGTGTGTGTGTGTGTGCGTGTGTGTATGTACATGCATATATGCATCGTTTTATCTGTATATATATTTGCGTCACATGCAATGTATGTGTGTATGCATGTGTACATGCATATATGCATCGTTTTATCTGTATATATATTTGTCTGATGCGATGTATGTGTGTGTGTGTGTGTATGTACATGCATATATGCATCGTTTTATCTGTATATATATTTGCGTCACATGCGATGTATGTGTGTATGTACATGCATATATGCATCGTTTTATCTGTATATATATTTGTCTCATGCAATGTATGTGTGTGTGTATGTACATGCATATATGCATCGTTTTATCTGTATATATATTTGTCTCATGCAATGTATGTGTGTATGTGTGTACATGCATATATGCATCGTTTTATCTGTATATATATTTGCGTCACATGCGATGTATGTGTGTGTGTGTATATACATGCATATATGCATCGTTTTATCTGTATATATATTTGCGTCACATGCGATGTATGTGTGTATGTACATGCATATATGCATCGTTTTATCTGTATATATATTTGTCTCATGCAATGTATGTGTGTGTGTGTATGTACATGCATATATGCATCGTTTTATCTGTATATATATTTGCTTCTCATGTGATGTATGATTTTATGTGTGCACCTACGTATGTGTATATGTATGTACGATTGTATGTACATACATATATATATGGGAAGAGAAGGATGAAGGTAATCCGACGTGATGGTGAAATGAAATATATATATATATATACTTGCATGTGTGCATATGTATGATTGTACATAAGTTTATGTATGCATGTGTATATCTATGTGCATATGTATGCTGGTACATATGAGTGCGCGCATGTGTGTATAGATATGTGTAACTTGGTTTGCATGTGTGTGTTGATTTATTATATGATTGTATATATATATATATATATATTTAATGTATTTTTATGTAAATACGTCCTATAAAGTCAAGGGCGACTGATAATGCAATTTTCTGCATCTTAATCACTTAGGAAATGAGACAATCAAAGTAGTAGTGAGAAAAAAAACAACGAACGCTGCAGTTACCAATTTAAATAATTACATAAAAATACATTAAATATTCAGGTGATAAAAATCGTACATATTTCTAGACAGGGCGTCTTGGTCCGATGGTAAAACGCTGGACTATAGACATCAATATCGAAGGTTTGATCCTTGTTCAAGTTAGCCATGCTGATGACAGCTGTGAGCCAGAAACACGTGTCCATGGATTACTTTTATGTACATATAATATATATATGTATATATTGATTGATTGATTGTTCCAATGACCCACAAAAACCGTTAGTCCATAATCATAATTTTCTTTTTATTTATTCTTTTACTTTTGCGAATGTTTATATTTTTATCATCTTACGATCGTTTCGCAACATGTAGTATTTAGTTGTCACACCCTGCTCGTCAGAGACCTTAATTTAATTATTAAAAAAGAAAAATGGTCCAAAGCAAATAAGAAGATGAAAAACATCAAGGAAAAAACATGCAAAACTCACATTGAAGAAGATTATTAGAGATCCCCCCTCCCCCATAAAAAAATTGAGTAAAAGGCTATTTGGCATCTGGGGACCTCCACAGTAGATGGACGGGATTTAGCTGATTGTCGAGTTGGTCTAGTGTATTTACGTCAAGGTGGCATCAGAGCAGTTCATCGGAGCACAATCAATTAAGGTATTTGTAAAACAAGAACAAGGATGTGACATTGCAACGATGGGACAGGAGCTGGAGCTTGGTTGACAGTGAGGGACCTATTAAGTTGGCGGCTCTTCTTTTTTTTTTTTTTACATAGGCATTTTGTTGGAATGTGTCATATTTGAAACAAAAAGAATTTAAGCGTTCAAAACAAATAAAAAACGTCGTCATTTTTAAGGGAACTAGTGGTACCCGTGGAAAGTCCACAGTTATTTTATCTATTATCTGTTGTATATTGCCGCCATGCGTAAAAGTATTCCTATTCCACGGGCATCCGGCGCAAACACAACCCTAACTCTTACCCTAACATCCGTTACTAAGAGAGATGGAAAGATTGCGTGAGAGAGACCGTAGCTGAGAAGGGCAGAGAAAAAAAGAGAGAACGAGAGAGAAAGCGAGAAGGCGACAGAGAGAGGGAGAGTTTGAGAGAGAGAGTTTGAGAGAGAGAGGGAGAGATGGAGATAAAGAGAGGGAGAGTTTGAGAGAGAGAGTTTGAGAGAGAGAGTTTGAGAGAGAGAGGGAGAGATGGAGATAAAGAGAGGGAGAGTTTGAGAGAGAGAGTTTGAGAGAGAGAGGGAGAGATGGAGAAAGATAAAGAGAGAGAGAGATAAAGAGAGGGAGAAAGAGAGAGAGAACGAGAAAGCAACTAGTGGGGCCCATGGAAAATCCACGGTTATTTTATTATTCATCTTTTGTATATTGCCGCCATGCGTAAAAGTATTCCTATTCTATGGACATCTGGCGCAAGCAGAGACCCCCTCCCCTGATATTATTGTACAAACTAGAAACATATTTATTTAAGTACTTTGATCAATGTGGTTCAGAATATATCTCCATGGTAGGAGTTTGTGACATATTTCCCTTTCATAAACGTCCGGCGTGAATGCAAACCCAACGATATTATTACACCAACTTTGTTCAAACTTAAACATACTTGGTATTTATCGACCTCCCACAGCGGTAAGATGTGACACAAGGTCGATTTGATAAGTCAGTGCACTAGAGGAAGAAGAGAACTCTGACCGTCAAAAAAATGCCTGGGCAGCCCCGTCGGCATTCTCTGGTAGGGGCGCCTCAGGCGATTAGCAATAAACTAACCCCTTCTCAAAGGGTGAGACGCCAAAGCCTGGGAGGGTGGACCGCCTAGAACTGCTCAGGACAATACCCCAGACTGGCGGAATCAAAATCTGAAGGCCAAGATGGTACCGGTCTATAGGGTGTAGCATCCATCAGAACAGATACTACACTCTGATCCTAGCCGAAAGGCTTTTATCAAGTGTCTATCTTCCTCCCACAGCGGTAAAATGTGACACAAGGTCGGGAAAGTGGGATTTGATAAGTCAGCGACTTAGAAAAAGAAGAGCACTCTGACCATCAAAAAAATGCCTGGGTAGCCCCATCGGCATTCTCTGGTAGGGGTGCCTCAGACGATTAGCAATAAACTAACCCCTTCTCAAAGGGTGAGAAGGAAAAGCTTGGGAGGGTGAACCTCTTAGAACTGCACCTGGACAGTATCTCAGACCGGCGGAATCAAAACCCGAAAGCTAAGACGATACCGGTTTATAGGGTGGTCATCCATCAGAACAGATACTACACTTTGCTCTTGGTATTTATTGACCTCCCACAGTGGTAAAGTGTGACACAAGGTCGGGAAAGTGGGATTTGATAAGTAAGCGCCCTAGAGGAAGAAGAGTGCTCTAACAATCAAAAAATGCCTGGGCAGCCCTGTCGGCATTCCCTGATTAGCAATAAACTAACCCTTTCTTAAAGGGTGAGAAGGCAAAGCCTGGGAGGGTGGACCACTTAGAACTGCACAGGACAGTACCTCAGACCGGCGGATTCAAGACACGAAGGCCAAGACAATACCTGTCTACAGAGTGGTCATCCATCGGAACAGATACTACACTCTGATCTTAGCCAAAAGGCCAACGAGGATTTTGTGTCAAAGTTAAACATACTTATCTAAGTACTCTGGTTAATGTAGATTCAGAATACATCTGGTTATGGGTGTATCATTATCTTAATGCGAAGAGCTGCTCTTAACATTTCCTGGAGACAGCACCCCACGAGAGCCCAACTCTATGAACACCTCCCTCAGATTTAAGCCCTGATCAGAGAGAAGAACCATATTTGCTGGTCACTGCTAAGGGTTAAAGATCAAATCATCAGCGATGACACAACGAGATACGTTGCAAGTCTACTTCACTGTCTTGAAGAAACGGCAAATTGTATTGGGCTTTGTTTGTCAACACAAGCAACACAGAGCACATCTCCTGTGTCAACATGGAAATATATCTCTTCCCTAAGTTGAACTTGTCTAAAAGATGTCGACGAGTTTACTTATCTTGGCAGTAAAGTTGAAAAAAAAAAACAAATTACGAAGAGCGTGAACTGAAGGTGCGACTCGGGCAGGAGTGGACAAGATGAAAGCAATCTGGAAGTCAAGTCTTCCTACCATTATTACACGTGACTTCTTTGAAGCCATTGTTGAATGGGCACTCGTATATGGAAGTAGTACTTGAACTTTCACAAAAAAGATTTGAGATTTTAACATCTACTCTATGGAGAGAGAGAGATAGAGAGAGAGATAAAGAGAGATAGAGAGATAGAGAGAGAGATAGAGAGAGAGAGAGAGAGATAGAGAGAGAGAGATAGAGAGAGATAGAGAGAGAGAGATAGAGAGAGAGATAGAGAGAGATAGAGAGAGAGAGAGAGAGAGAGAGAGAGAGATAGAGAGAGAGAGATAGAGAGAGATAGAGAGAGAGAGATAGAGAGAGAGATAGAGAGAGAGAGAGAGAGAGATAGAGAGAGATAGAGAGAGAGAGAGAGAGATAGAGAGAGATAGAGAGAGAGAGATAGAGAGAGAGATAGAGAGAGATAGAGAGAGAGAGAGAGAGATAGAGAGAGATAGAGAGAGAGAGATAGAGAGAGAGAGATAGAGAGAGATAGAAAGAGAGAGAGATAGAGAGAGATAGAAAGATAGAGAGAGAGAGAGAGAGAGATAGAGAGAGATAAAGAGAGATAGATAGAGAGACAGATAGAGAGAGAGAGATAGATAGAGAGAGAGAGATAGAGAGAGATAGATAGAGAGAAAGATAGAGAGAGATAGATAGAGAGATAGATAGAGAGAAAGATAGAGAGATAGAGAGAGAGATAGAGAGAGAGAGATAGAGAGAAAGATAGAGAGAGATAGATAGAGAGATAGATAGAGAGAAAGATAGAGAGATAGAGAGAGAGATAGAGAGAGAGAGAGAGAGAGAGAGGGAGAAGAACCAGATTTGCTGGAAATTGAGGGAGGGTTAAAGATCAAATCATCAGCGATGTTCTTTTGTGGATGGAAACAGGGATGTGGCTCCTCAGTGGGGAGACAGCACAGAACCTACATCTAACAACTAACAAAAGACTCACAATGCACCCTGGTGATACCAGATCAGGCTGCCCTGTGGCTCCCTGAGACGAAATTCACCTACATTGACGTTTTTTTTTTTTTTTGTAAAACTTAATTATGTTCTACAAAACCAAAAACAAAAACAACAGCCCCTCTCCCTTTCTCCCTCCCCTTTTTTATTTTTATTTTTCCTACCCTACTCCCGGTCCTGGATATGACCTTAAACTACATCCGATGGTGAGATCCGGCTTACGGACTTTGGGGAATGTGGAGCCTCCTCTTAATTACCATTGCTCCCAGGTCCACCCTGACCCGGAGTGGTAGTACCTGTTAGGGTCCCAACTATGGGTTAAATAGAAACAGATATTAAAAGGGGAAGGAAACAAAAAAGAGAAGAAAACAAGACCAGATTCGGCATTAAATAACCCAAAAAGGGTTGATATGCCGTAAAACAAAACTACCAAACCATACCACAATGCACCTATGAAGACCTACAAGGTGTGACGCAGGATAGAACGAGATGGCGTGAGAGAGTCAGGAGGATGCACCACACCACCACGACTAGATGATGATGATGATGATGATGAGTCTTCACCGGTAGGGGCCCCTCAGGCAGTAAGCAATAAACTTACTCGATAAATACCAAGATCAAAGTGTAGTATCTGTTCTGATGGATGACCACCCAAGAAGGCCTGGAGAGGAGTAGACGAAATGAAAGCGATCTGGAAGTAAAGTCTTTCTACTAAGATTAAACATTATTTCTTTGAAGCCATTGTTGCATCGGTACTCGTATATGGAAGTACTTTTCTTGGCCTTTAGGCTAAGATCAAAGTGTAGCATCTGTTCCGATGGATACTGCACCCCATAGACTGGTGTTGTCTTGGCCTTCGGGTCTTGAATTACGCCGGTCAATGGGTCTGTCCTGTGCAGTTCTAGGAGGTCCACCTTCCCAGGCTTTGCCTCCCCTCTTTGGGGAGGAGTAAGTTTATTGCTTACTGCCTGAGGCGCCCCTACCGGGGAATGCCGACGGGGCTGCCCAAGCAATTTTTAAATCCCACTTTCCCGACCCGACCTTGGGTCACATCTTACTTGTGGGAGTAAGATAAAAACTGGACTTGTGTCTAACTCCTGGAGTAAATCAATACTCGTATATGGAAGTAGCATTTAGACTTTCATTAATAGATTGGAGAAGAAAATTGATAAGAGCTGCTCCTAATATCTCCTGAAGATAGCCCCCCCACGAGAGAGAAACTCTGTGGATACCTCCATGATATTTCAGCCCTGATGAGTGAGTGAGTGAGTGAGTGAGAGAGAGAGAGAGAGAGAGAGAGAGGAACCAGATTTTCTGGACATTGCTTCTGTGGATGCCAAAACAGGGATGTGGCTCAGTGAAGACCTACCAGAGAGAGGGAGAAAAAGATAGAGAAAAAGAGATAGAGAGAGAAAAAGAGAGAGAGAGAGAGAAAGAAAGAGAGAGAAAGAAAGAGAGAAAGAGAGAGAAAGAGAAAGAAAGAGAGACAGAGAGAAAGAGAGAGAGAGAAAGAAAGAAAGAGAGAGAGAGAAAGAAAAAGAGAGAGAGAGAAAGAAAAAGAGAAAGAGAGATAAAGAGCTAGAGAAAGAGAGAGAGAGAGAAAGAAAGTGAGAGAAATAGAGAGGGGGGAAAGAGAGAGAGAGAAGATCCAGATGTTTTGGTCACTGTTGGAGGGTTAAAGATCAAATCATCAGCCATGTTCAGTGAGTAAACCGCACAGAACCTACGTCAAGCAACTAGCAGAAGACACACACGAAGACCTACCAGGTGTGACAGAGGATCGAGCGAGAATAGCGTGAGAGAGTCAAGAGGATCCGTGACACCACCATGACAAGATGATGATGATGATGATGATGATCTCCTAAACCCTTGTAGGAGTTTGTCGCGTATTTTCATTCTATGGAGGTCCGGCGTGAACGCAGACCCCACAATATTATTGTACTACCTTTTATCAAACTGAAACATTTTTATCTAAGTATTCCGGTTAATGTAGATTCAGAATATATCTAGTTATTGGGGGGGGGGGGGGAGTCTATTTCCAAAACCTTTGTCAGGATTTGTGACTTATTTCAATTCTATAGACGTCTGGCACGAACGATATTATTGTACAATATATGGACAGAACAGATACTACACTTTGATCGTAGCCTGACGGTCAAAAAAATTGTATTTTAGTTCAAGTTTAACGTTCGACCCAACAGTGACATCACATGAAGTTTTTTTTTTAAATTACATTTTTTTCATTGCATCTTCATCAATTGGGCGATGCCATGTTTTAAATAAGGGGGTGGAGGGTGATAACGTATGAACGAACATGAAATTTACTCACATAGTATTATTATTATTGATTCTAGCAATATTTTGTTTATTCCGATTCATTTTTTTTTTTTAATTAAAGTGAATAAATATTTAAGGGCGTTTATCTGCCATTTTATTTACCCCCCCCCCCCCCCCGCAAGTTTGATAATTATTGAGGAAATCTTTGGAACAGCTGCGAGTGAGAGCCGAAATATTTTTTTATTTTTTTTTTTTTTTTACTCAAATTTGTTTACGAGTTTCGCCGCTAGACAGAAGAAGGTCGGACAAAGTTAATGAAGAAAATGTTATCTACGTATTTTTTTAGATAAACTATCTTTCATCCGACTTCTTCTTTCTATCTAAATGAATAAATTCGAAAGTTTTTTATTTTATTTTTTATTTATCACGCCTATATTACCATCAAAACGGGTTACTGTCATTTAAATCAATAATCCAACATCATATTTTTAAATACTCTATATATAGTAGAGACGAAAGGTCCAAAGACAATTATTTGAATATCTAATTAGCATAACTATTTTTTAAACACTTCATACTAAATTAATGCTTAATTTGTATAATTTTGGTTATTTGGACTACATTTCTCATCTTGAGTGTTATTATCACAACGTTTCGGCTGATGTAACCTCCTCTTCTCGCTTTTGCCTGTCGGTAAGAATTCTAGCAAGCGATGTTAGAAGAAAGGTGTTTAGTAAGTTATCTATTTCATTATTAAATCATTTTAATTAATTACTGTTAACATCGACAAAACTATTGCATATATAGAGACAAAATAGAACAATAACATTACAAATGTATAACACCAAAGATTAAATTTCTTAATTTTTGAGATAAGGGTTGATAATTTGTATAAATTGGTTATTCGGACTACATTTCGCATCTTGAGTTTTATCATCGCAACGTTTCGGCTGCTGTAACCTCCGGCCTTCTTCAGATGTATTTCTCTGAACTCGGGAATATTTTTGTCGAACTCGGGAATCTGGACGTAGGTAGACTAGTTGTAAAATCTATATCCATGGGTCTTTAAAAGACGGAACAACCGTATATATATATATATATATATATATATATGATGGACTCTCCCGTCGATTTCGACGTATGAGTGCCCCACCAGGGGCTGCCCGCGCGTGAATTTGTAATTGCAAGGGTTGCACAATCCCCAACAACCGCTCTCCTGAGTCGGCATTGCTTGATTCCAATGGCAAGTAGTAGTACAAGACGACTGGAAACAATGCCGAAATAAGCAGAGAGTACATACAGCACCTGGTATTCCTAAATGGTCACCCATTTAGTACTGGCCAGGCTTGACGCCGCTTAACTTCGGTGATCTAACGGAAACCAGTGTGTCAACATGATTTTGCCATATATATATATATATGTGTGTGTGTGTGTGTGTGTGTGAAAAAATGACAAACGGAACACAAGTTAAAGTGCAGGAGAAAAACAAAGACAAGAGATTTTTTGACCGGTTTTGTTCGTGGCGAACGTCTTCAGAAAATGAAGATATGGAAATAATTTTATTTTGAAGACACACACATGGGATGAGGGAAGGATGAGCTGATTGGACCATATGAGAAGACATTAAGTGATGTTGGAATATGATAAGTGGGTGACATGCCACTGTTGGAGGGTTAAAGATTAAATCATCAGCCATATTCAGTCGCCGCCTCTACCCCTGCGCTATCATATGACATATAAGTGATATCTCAATGTAAACATTGTCAAGTGCCGAGAGCTCGAATTATAGTAATCCAGGTAACGTAAACATCCAAAAATTTAAACCGGGCTTATATAATAGTGCTCAATAGTAAATAGAGCTATTTATATTAATATTTTTATTCATAGAGACATGTACAAACAGCCGCTACACTGGCATGTCGATGTTATCGATCATTAGTTATTAGAAACAAAGATCTATTACAACAGAATAAGAAACATAGCAGAATAGAATAAGAAACATGAAAGAATGTGTCATGACACATTCTTTCATGTTTCTTATTCTTCTGTTTATATTTTTATTTATTTTCTTTCTCTCTTTTACTATCACACCTAATGAGATAGTATGGAGAAGGCGGTGGGGGAGGGGGAAGGCGACAAGAGGGAAGAATAGACAGAGAAGCTGGCTATGGTAAACAAATTGGGGTGGGCATGAAATTGATACACTGGATGTCATCGTGAGTGTTATCACTACAACGTTTCGGCCGCTGTAACCTCCGGTCTTCTTCAGGTGTATCTCTCTGAACTCGGGAATATTACATCACTAAACCATTGTAAGAGTGTGATGGCAGCAGCTAAATATAGCTATACAGAGATGACAACAAACGATGAGTCGCAGAAATTAGGAACTAGCGATTTCTAGTGAATCTATAATTGTGTGCTGAGCAATTTTTCATCAAACCCCCCCCCCTATTATCTAACCACCATGAATGTTTTCTTTGGTATCTATAAATAATTTTCCGTATTCGGACTACATTTCTCATCTTGAGTGTTATCATTACAACGTTTCGGCTGTTGTAACCTCCGGCCTTATTCAGGTGTATTTTGTCGAACTCGGGAATATTTCTGTTGAACTCGGGAATCTGGACGGAATTTCGAACGGGGGTAGCATGCTCTCGTTCCATCTGCCATGACTGGGAAGAAGTCTTCAGTAATTCGCAATTCTTCGTATCGCCCGCACTGAGGATTGAACCTTCAACCTTCAGATGACTGTCACTTAGAACTGAATTTTACTTATTATTATATACATCGGCCGAAACGTTGTTATAAAACACCCAAGATGAGGATAGTAGTCCGAATATACCAAATTTTACAAATAAGAGGTGGGAGAAACTGGAGAGAAATGAGGAAGGTGGAGGTTACAGAGGCCGAAACGTTGTAGTGATAACACTGAAGATGAAAAATGTAGTCCGAATGACCAAAATTATACAAATTATTAATCCTCATTGCAAAAATTCTGAAATTTAATCTTTGGTGTTATACATTTGTAATGTTATTGTTCTGTTTTGTCTCTATATATGCAATAGTTTTGTTGATGTTAACAGTAATTAATTAAAATGCTTGATAGTTTTCTCTATCTCTCTCTCTCTTCTTCTTTATTCTCTCCCATTAACAATGCCATATTTTGCTCAGGTCATAGCAAATCCAACTGATCATGGATCTATTATTGTGCTGTCATCTATAATATAAAACGCAGTTGTCTGTGTGTGTGTCCAGCTATAAGTAAAGAAGAGCTGCAAAACAAACACGCACAAAGTTCGTATATTCTTGATCAGCGTTGCCCTGGTAGAATAACATCTAAAAAAAATTTAAGATATTAATTCTTTGGGAGTAAACTGGGCCAGGTTTCATCAGAGAGGGGGTGCGGGTTTCTCTCACCTCTTCTCTCACCGTTCCCCATTTCTCTCTCTAGTTTATCCCACCTCTTCTCCA
>OY744555.1:20851737-20866737 GCA_963556195.1 Sepiola atlantica
TTTTTCATGCCGATTTCGATGGGGGTAAGAACATAATGAAGAGAAGAATCGTTCGAGGGTAGATTCTGAGTTCCAAGAACTTCCATCTTTGTTCCTTATTTTGGCCAAGTTCAAAACGGATTTCTTTTTGTACATTTATTAGAAATTGACAAAATGCCAATATCTGAAATAAAGCAGATCTTACATATAAGTAACGTACCACCAATGTTTATATAGATTTTTAGAAGTGATACGAAGCACAAGAGCAGGTAAAATAAGCCGGAACTAGCGATGCTTAAGTTTTCATCCACAAATATGTTTGGAAATGAAAATGTATTGAATTTTCTTTATGAAGTTTTTCGTATTTTAAAAATAAAACATTTTTTATTACATATTTAAATTATAAAGACGTTCTATTTAAAAAAATCGATTAGAAAAATTACTTTGAATTAAATTTATAGTATCTAAAGTGCATTGGTGTCTTTTCCGCTACTAAACACGTACGTGACTTTTCGTCTACTAAACACGTATGTGACTTTTCGTCTACTAAACACGTACGTGACTTTTCGTCTAGTAAACACGTACGTGACTTTTCGTCTACTAAACACGTACGTGACTTTTCGTCTACTAAACACGTATGTGACTTTTCGTCTACTAAACACGTATGTGACTTTTCGTCTACTAAACAGGTAAGCGACTTTTCGTCTACTAAACAGGTAAGCGACTTTTCGTCTACTAAACAGGTACGTGACTTTTCATCTACTAAACAGGTATGTGACTTTTCATCTACTAAACGTTTACCTGACTTTTCATCTACTAAACATGTACGTGACATTTCTATTCATTAAACATGTATGTGACTTTTCATCTACTAAACATGTACGTGACTTTTCATCTACTAAACATGTACGTGACATTTCATCTACTAAACATGTACGTGACATTTCATCTACTAAACATGTACGTGACATTTCATCTACTAAACATGTATGTGACTTTTTATCTACTAAACATGTACGTGACTTTTTATCTACTAAACATGTACGTGACTTTTTATCTACTAAACATGTACGCGACTTTTTATCTACTAAACATGTACGTGACTTTTTATCTACTAAACATGTACGTGACATTTCATCTACTAAACATGTATGTGACTTTTTATCTACTAAACATGTACGTGACATTTCATCTACTAAACATGTACGTGACTTTTTATCTACTAAACATGTACGCGACTTTTTATCTACTAAACATGTACGTGACTTTTTATTTGGAACAATGCCAAAACGTTCTATGCGCGTTTCTCTGCTGTTTTTTTAAATTCTCTTATTTCTCCAGCTTTTTTGTTCATTTCCTTTTAACACCTAAGGATGATTCTGACAGAGAATCGAAAACGTTTGTGAAACATGTGAAACTTCTGGAACATTTATTAACATTTTTTATTTTAATGCAAAAAAGACCATCAGAAAAAATAAAAAAGGTATAATTAAACAGACGAATTATGTTATTTTAACAATGGTTGCATAAATATATATATATATATATATATATATATATATATATATATATATATATATATATATATTACTATTTAATGTATCCACATAAAATTTTATAAGGAGATATAATTTTTTATGTATCAATTTTCAGTATTTACTTTAACAGTTGTCGATACGTAAGTAGAGCTAGGTAGTAAACTATGAAAATATATTTATGGGAATTAAGCTACACAGAGGTTCCCCCGTTTCATCCCCGAGAGGAATCTTCAGGCTAAAATGCATGGAGTTATTTTTGCCGGGTGTTTTTATATACAACCAATCAGATTCTTTGTTGTCCTCTAAGCCAATCGTTGGGCTTCCCACGAAAGAGAGAGAGAGAGAGAGATAGAAAGAGAGAAAGAGAATAAGAGAAAAAGAGAGAGAGAGAGAGGGAAAGAAAGAGAGAAAGAGAGAAGGAGAGTAAGAGATAGAGAAGGAGAGATAGAGAAGGAGAGAGAGAGAAGGAGAGTAAGAGAGAGAGAAGGAGAGAGAGAGAAGGAGAGTAAGAGAGAGAGAAAGAGAGAAAGAGAGAGAAAGAGAGAGAGAGAGAGAAAGAGAGAGAGAGAGAGAAAGAGAGAGAAAGAGAGAGAAAGAGAGAGAAAGAGAGAGAAAGAGAGAGAGAACATTTATTGTCTATAAAATGGAATGAAAAATGAGGGAAACCAATTTTCGATTCTAGAATTTCGGAGTTCGAAAATTAAATTTTATTTTTATATTTCAATTTTGTTTTTTTTGATTTTCTTGAATTGTCCTGCAGATTGAGAGCATAGAAAGGAAAAAAACCGTGCGATAATGATGGCTTTCGGTTCAATCCCCATTCAAAGAGACCATTCCACCGCCTCTTCAACTAAATTCTTTATTCTTCTCAGGTGTCAGTTTAGTTTGAGTTTTGTCTTTTCCAAAGACTCAACTCGCTTATTTGTTTCTACACACACACATATATATTTTTACATTTTACGGCAAAAACAGTGAAATTCATGATTCATTCTTCTTCGTCATCAATTAATTCGCATTTCAGCTTTCAAATATGGACTCCGTTGACAGCATAGCACTTAAAATTACCGAAAAAAAAAACCGAAATGAATATTTTTGGTTTTACTTTTTATTGGAGATATTACATAGTCACAAATCTAGTTACCACCCTTCATAAGGTCTACTGGCCACTAGAAACCGATTTCATAAGATCTACTGGAAAAACGAAACCCTTTTTTCCATCTTTAAATCTCCTTTCACCGGATACCTTATACACGGACATCCACCAACTGGACGGACTCCATATCTTTTTACACGCACACTCTACTCTCCATTATTTTACTCTCTTGGCCTTTTGGCTAAGATCACCCCATAAACTGGTATTGTCTTGGCCTTCGGGGCTTGATTTACGCCTGTCTGTGGGTCTGTCCTGTGCAGTTCTAGGAGGTCCACCCTCCCAGGCTTCGCTTCCCCTCTTTGGGGAGGAGTAAGTTTATTTCTTACTGTCTGAGGCGCCCCTACCGGGGAATGCTGACGGGGCTGCCCAGGCAATTTTTAAACCCCACTTTCCCGACCCGACCTTGGGTCACATCTTACTTGTGGGAGTAAGATAAAAACTGGCGTTGTGCCTAACTCCTGGAGAGGAGTAAATCAATACTCTCCATTACTTTATATTTTTTCAAATTTTGAATTTTGGCTTTTCCACTGCCAACTTATCCATCTATCCTTTGATGATAAGATTTTAATCTTTGAAAAGCCTTGGCTTAAGGAAAGAAAAATAAACATGTTTTTACGGAGTACACCTTGCATTGAACAATCGAAGTTGAAATAGATTTGTCATTCGTACATATTTATCTCTCTTCTTTCATTTATCATTATAATTACTCTATCTCGTATATTGAGCTTAAACTATTTCACTATAGGTTCTATCCTCTAGAAGTATACTTTTAGTTTCATATATATATATATATATATATATATATATATATGGGAAAGGAAGGATGAAGGTAATCCGACGTAATGGGAAATGAAAAAGGAAAAACAAAAAAGGATTTTATTTTTATGTGTTCATCAACGTTTCGTCTCTATTTGTAAGACTTCTTAAGGATGATAATATTAAGAAAAATGTCATGCAAGTACGTGAACATATTGGGTTGACATGATGGGAAGAAGTAGTAGTCACAACTGGAAGCAGTAGGACCGATGTCCGGGCTTGGTAATGTCAGTCGCGTGGAATGAAATAAATGTTGATGGTGCTGAGTGAAAGAAGTGGAAGGGTGGGGGGGTATATATATATATATATATATATATATATATATATATATGAATAGATGAAAGGATAAAATAATCCGACGGTATGAAATTAAAATGGAATAAGCGGAAGACCTAAAAAGCTCAACGTTTCGCCCAAATGTTATATGGGCTTTGTCAAGAGCGAACGAAAAAATGCAAAAAATGACAGAAGACGAGAAAGTCTATAAATTATGAGAAATATATATAGTGGTAGGGTTCATGTAGAGAGGGAAGATATGTGAATATGTATAGAGTCAAAGATAAATACATAGCAATAAAAAAAAAATTAAAAGTTAGTAACGGGAAAGAAAAGAATAAAGAGTAGAAAGGGGGTCCAAAAGAAGACGATTCCTTGAGTTTTGAATTGTCTTCTTTCGGACCCCCAAAGAAGTAATGTTTTACTAAGAGTAATGTTCCCACTTTCACTGTGAAATTTCCTTCTATGAGCAATCTATTCTGGTTATCCAAGAGCAATGTATTCTAGAAATATAAATAATTACCCTACCTATGGAATTATAACTTTATTGCAAACGTCACAAAACTAACTAATGCAATTTGTTTGTGGTTTGAGGGATTGTCAGAGTCTTTTCCCAGCTTGGGTGTGCGCATTCTCAAGGAGTAATGTCTTCAAAGAGCAATGCATTCTAAGAGCAATGTATTCTAGGAATATAAATAATTACCCTACCTATGGAATTATAACTTTATTGCAAACGTCACAAAACTAACTAATGCAATTTGTTTGTGGTTTGAGGGATTGTCAGAGTCTTTTCCCAGCTTGGGTGTGCGCATTCTCAACGAGTAATGTCTTCAAAGAGCAATGCATTCTAAGAGCAATGTATTCTAGGAATATAAATAATTACCCTACCTATGGAATTATAACTTTATTGCAAACGTCACAAAACTAACTAATGCAATTTGTTTTTTGTGTTTGAGGGATTGTCAGAGTCTTTTCCCAGTTTGGGTGTGCGCATTCTCAAGGAGTAATGTCTTCAAAGAGCAATGCATTCTAAGAGCAATGTATTCTAGGAATATAAATAATTACCCTACCTATGGAATTATAACTTTATTGCAAACGTCACAAAACTAACTAATGCAATTTGTTTGTGGTTTGAGGGATTGTCAGAGTCTTTTCCCAGCTTGGGTGTGCGCATTCACAAGGAGTAATGTTTTCAAAGAGCAATGCATTCTAAGAGCAATGTATTCTAGGAATATAAATAATTAACCTACTTATAGAATTATGTTTGACAACTTTATTAGGCATTTAAATAACCCATAGATGTTGATATACCGTAAGACAAACCAAACCAAACCATGTAATAGCTACATACTTGAGTCATCATAGTTCCGTTTTAACCTACCATTTTGTGGCCTGGTGATACCAGATCAGGCTGCCCTGTGGCTCCCTGAGACGAAATTCACCTACATTGACGTTTTTTTTTTTTTTTTTTTTTTTTTTTTTGTAAAACTTAATTATGTTCTACAAAACCAAAAACAAAAACAACAGCCCCTCTCCCTTTCTCCCTCCCCTTTTTTATTTTTATTTTTCCTACCTTACTCCCGGTCCTGGATATGACCTTAAACTACATCCGATGGTGAGATCCGGCTTACGGACTTTGGGGAATGTGGAGCCTCCTCTTAATTACCATTGCTCCCAGGTCCACCCTGACCCGGAGTGGTAGTACCTGTTAGGGTCCCAACTATGGGTTAAATAGAAACAGATATTAAAAGGGGAAAGAAACAAGAGAAGAAAACAAGACCAGATTCGGCATTAAATAACCCAAAAAGGGTTGATATGCCGTAAAACAAAACTACCAAACCAAACCATTTTGTGGCTATTAGCTTACTCCAGAGAATAAATCCATCCAATAGATACAAATTAGACGAAAAATAGGTATTAAATTTAAAATTTAACGTGTCAGTCGGCCATCTCTGCATATCAATTAGTCAATAAGAACTATCTTGGGCTGTCAATTTTTTTTAGCATTTGTTAGATTAAAATAACAAATAAATAAGTGGTGCACTTAGAGACGCGGGAACACTTCCATTGTGTTCTCCGGTAAATTTTACATAAGAATACGTTTTTAGATTTTATGTAGTTTCATACCGTCGGATTATTTTGCCCTTTCATCTATTCATATATATACAGGGTGGGCAAAAATAAGGGTCCTATTTTTAAAAATTCATAACTTTTTTATTTATTGATTTAAAAAAATTTTTTTTTTTAGAATAAGTAAAGGACCCCTTCCGAAGCAAGCATGAGCCGTATTAGCCCTAAGGAACGTACCCTCATTTAGAAAACATTATTTTTGCTTAAAAAACTCAAAACAGTGTAAAAAACAATACTTTAGTTTTTGTAAGTTTTAAGAAGTGTTTTTCGGCTAAAATTTGTTTTGTTTATTTCAAAAAATCTCGGAAGGGTCAGTCTACACACACATAAAGTTTGGTGAGTTTAACTTTTATTTTGTGGAAGTTATTCAAATTCAAGTTATTCAAATTTAAAGATAGGACCCTTATTTTGGCCCACTCTGTATATATATATATAAAATAATAGAAACAGTGTATTTTCATGTTTATGAAGATTCACTTTTCTTATGTAATTTAAACTAATACAAAAACTTGACTATTTTTTTGACATACATACAATGGTCTTCTAACTTAAGCTTGACTCAACCAATTGTGATAATCTTGTTATCAAAGCTAACAATAAGTCGAGTGGCGATCGATTTGAGCGCCGATGATATTAAAGATTGATTTCGTCGGATCGCTTTAAATTCTTGAAATCCAATTATCTCAAAATGGAATGCGATGACCCGTAAGTTTTAATTGATGTTCAGATTTGAGATAAGGACCATTCCAAAAAAAGAAAAAAAAAACAACAAATAAATTTGGCCTAAATTTAGCCGAGAATCACTTCACAAATGGTTCAAGTAATACATACCCACATTCCATGAGTCCTGTGTCAAAGACACAAGAATATCTAAAAGAACTCAGACAAATCTTCAATTCTTTCATAAAAAAAAATACGATAAATTCCAATACACACAGAAAATCCGTAAGGGGTTAGGGTTATTCTACTAGCATATATATATATATATATATATATATATTAAAAATAACCGGCAATTTTTGTCTGGTTATTTTAGTGTTGATCCCTTCGATTTTCCGGATTAAAATCTTAATCTCGGAAGGAAATTGGCTGATGAAACTGCCGTAATGTACATGTTGGTCCAGAGTACTTTCTGACCCGTCTGGGTCCATCGTCAGTGGAATAATGACAAACAATGGAATAATGACACTGACGATGGACCCAGACGGGTCAGAAAGTACTCTGGACTAACATGTACATTATGGAAGTTTCATCAGCCAATTTCCTTCCGAGATTAAGATTTTAATCCGGAAAATCGAAGGGATCAACACTAAAATAACCAGACAAAAATTGTCGGTTATTTTTAATAACACGTGTCTTAAAGAAAAAATGCTGCCTCGATACACATATATATATATATATATATATATATATATATATATGAGAAAGGAAGGATGGGAAAGAATCATGTCAACCCCAAATTTCGATGTACTTGCATGACATTTTCTTTCTAAATTATCATCCTGAGGAAGTCTTACAATAAAGACGAAACGTTGATGAATATATAATAAAAATATCTCTTGGTTTTTCCTTTTTCATTTCCCATATATATATATGACCCGTTTTAAGTCTCCAAGCATAGTTTTGGGACAATTGAAGTCAAAAATCACTGATCAGTCACACAATGATCTACAAAGCTATTCTTGTGATATGTGAGGCAAAACTAAATTGTCTTTCAGAAAATCATAGGTTTATATGGTTAATATACCTGTTTTCAACCGGAAAAAAACGATATAACTGAAAAAAAGGCCTAAAATGGAGATATTTTAGTGACAATTTTTGTTACCTCACCACAAAGAAGAGCCAAAAATCACTTTTAGACATGAAACTAAGGGAAGTAAATAATCATTTTCGTTCAACAATAGTATAAAATTGCATTTGTGCAAAAAAAAACGCTGCTCATAGAACTCTCTTCGAATTTTACCCATTCTCCTCAATTACAGGCTGTGACAATTTTTTCCCGATTTTGGTCAAAAAATGCGTCTTTTTGGCAAAGATCCCTATAAAATTATGACAAACGAAGCAAACACTGTCCCTATGGTCATTTCTCAGTAACCTTGATCAGTTAGCTTTCATTTAAGCTTTAGAACAGCAGCAACCGGCTAGCGGTTCCCAAAATATTGCACGTTTTGTTTGACCGGGTGAAAAGTGAAGCCGAAAATAATTTTTTCTGTAAAAAAAGAAACCTGCCTTCAATTTTCGAAAAATCAAAAATCCCTTCTATACAACTTGTCACAAATATCAATCTGAACAACTTGTATATCAGGAATTTTTGATTTTGGCCAAATTGAAGACGTACATTTTTTTTTACAGTAATATTTTTTTTCTCCAAATTTGTCCCCCAGCAGTATTTTTCACAGTTGATACCAAATTATGTGCTAACAAAGTGGTCATATCACTTCTGATAGGTTTCCACAACTATTCCCTCCAACAGGGTTGAAAACTAAGTGACTCACCCTTCATTTTTGCTTTGAGGGTTTCCCTTGTGAAGGATTTATATGTCATGGTAGGCAGTATAGGTTGGATGTATAGAAGTAACACTTCACAGCTCCATCGTATTGTTTGAAGTCAAGGAATACCCTCATGAATTATTCAAGTGTTATGGGTGAACTGAAAAGAAGGTTTTCACGTGGAGCAGGTGTGAAAAATCCTCCCCTTAACATGAAGGAAGTTGTGCGATTCCGGCCGTCATGAAAGAATTGCTTGAAAACATGGTTTCCCATCAAAATTTTGTATTCGTTTTTGTTTTATTGGATTCCTCGTGAAATTTTGGTTTAGAAAAATGGTATAACACTTATACATTATCTGTTTTGAAAATTGACCTAAAATGGCAATTGTGTCCCAAAACTATGCTTGGAGTCTTGAAACGTGTCATATATATATTAAGACAGGCTTCATTAAAATCCACGGAGTTCTGCTTTTTTGAGATTTTCTTGGTTAGTCGTTCGACTCTTCGAGCGATTTTACGATCGTGTGGTTACTACCACCGTTATGGTTTGGGTCAAATCTCGAGCGCTTTCGGACGTCTCGTCCATCTTCAGGAGGTTGATTTTAGTTAATATGGGTCTTTTTCCCCTTCCATTTTTATAGCTTTTTTTCTTCTTCATTCTTTAATTTATTTATTTTAAGGAGAAAAAAAAAAATCTATACATATGTAAATCAATAAAACATAAATAAATTAAAGAATGAAGAAGAAAAAAAAAGCTATAAAAACGGAAGCGGAAAAGACCCATATTAGCTAAAATCAACCTCCTGAAGATGGGCGAGACGTCCGAAAGCGCTCGAGATTTGACCCAAACCATAACGATGGGTGCTATACTGCACCAGCTTCTACCACACGATCGTAAAATCGCTCGAAGAGTCGAACGACTAACCAAGAAAATCTCAAAAAAGCAGAACTCCGTGGATTTTAATGAAGCCTGTCTTAATAACAATTTGCTGCCAAACTATACGTATATATACATATATATATATATATAAGTATAAATTTTTATTTATACAAACATTATTGGTTACATATGTGCATACATGTTTCGGTTGCACTTTTCCCAGAAAGTCAACCTCATCAGACCAAGAATTTCAGAGAACTAAGATCAAAGTGTAGTATCTGTTCCGATGGATACTACACCCTATAGACCGGTATCGTCTTGGCCTTCGGGCCTTAATTCCGCCTGTCTGTGGGTTTGTCCTGTGCAGTTCTAGGAGGTCCACCCTCCCAGGCTTTGCCTTCTCACCCTTTGAGAAGGGGTTAGTTTATTGCTAATCGCCTGAGGCGCTGCTACCGGGGAATGCCGACTGGTGTGCCCAGGCATTTTTTGTCTCCCCTCTTTGGGGTGGAGTAAGTTTATCGCTTGCTGCCTGAGGCGCCCTGACCTGGGAATACCGACGCAGCTGCCCAGGCTACTTTTGCTAGGCCAGAGTGCTCCTTCTTTAGGGGCGCTTGCTTGACTCCTCCCCCACTTTCCGACCTTGTGTCACATATTCATGCTGTGAGAAAGAAATAAGATATCATCGTCTTGGCCTTCGGGGCTTGATTCCGCCGGTCTGTAGGTTTGTCCTGTGCAGTTCTAAGAGGTCCACCCTCCCAGGCTTTGCCTTCTCACCTTTTGAGAAGCGGTTAGTTTATTGCTAATCGCCTGAGGCGCTTCTATCGGGGAATACCGATAGGGCTGCCCAGGCATTTTTTGTAGGCGAGAGTGCTCTCTTTTCTTGAAGTCCCACTTTCCCGACCTTGTGTCACATCTTACCGCTGTGGGAGGAAGATAAATACCTTCTAAAAGCCGTCTATATGTCCGGGTGATAGTACAGGACACTAGACTACGGGGTAATTCCGTGATAGGTTGTACTATCTACACTCGCTAAATATCAGGGTTGGCTAAAGTGTTATGTTGCGCGTGGATATTTCCGGTGTGGATGACTGGGTCCATTACTGCTAATGTTTGGGTTTTGGTTCGATTTATTTTGCCTCTGAATCTGTCAGTAAAAAAAAATACCTTCTTCTCCCTTTTTGTTATTATATGGCACGATGCGTGATCTTTTGGGGAGCTAAGTGTTCCCCGTTATATTCGTAATCCTTATGCCAGACTTATTTCAAAAACAATAATTCTCTGCGTTTTGAGATCACTGAGATCGGGGCTTGATTTACGCCGGTCTATGGGTCTGTCCTGTGCAGTTCTAGGAGGTCCACCTTCCCAGGCTTTGCCTCCCCTCTTTGGGGAGGAGTAAGTATATTGCTTACTGCCTGAGGCGCCCCTACCGGGGAATGCCGACGGGGCTGCCCAGGCAATTTTTAAACCCCACTTTCCCGACCTGACCTTGGGTCACATCTTACTTGTGGGAGTAAGATAAAAACTGGCCTTGTGCCTAACTCCTGGAGAGGAGTAAATCAATACTCACAATCGAATATTTATCAACATCAAAAATGCAATAACATAAAATAAAACTAATTTTTTTAAAAATACTTGACTTATTTCACTTTTACTTATTTGTGTACTCCAGAGAGCTTCACCATATGCTGGAAAACAAACTCTGTCACTTATCACGGTCTGAGACATTACACTTGAAATTTCTGTCGGGCATAGGTTATCACAGTTGAAAATAACTCCGACACGGAATATCACACCTGAATATATTTAGCCCAGTATATCACACCTGAAAATCTATCGGGACAAGGATATCACACCTGAAAATCTATATGGCTCAGGATATATCACCTGAAAATCTATCTGGCTCAGGATATATCACCTGAAAATCTATCTGGCTCAGGATATATCACCTGAAAATCTATCTGGCCTAAGATATCACATCTGAAGATCCGCCGTCTCAAGAAACCACACGTGAAGATCAGTCACCTCAGGATATCACACATGAAGATCAGTCACCTCAGGATATCACACATGAAGATCCACTGCCTCAGGATATCACACATGAAGATCCACTGCCTCAGGATATCACAACTAAAGATCAGTCACCTTAGGATATCACACCTAAAGATCAGTCACCTGAGGATATCACACATGATGATCAGTCACCTTAGGATATCACACCTAAAGAGCAGTCACCTTAGGATATCACACCTAAAGATCAGTCACCTTATGGTATCACACCTAAAGAGCAGTCACCATATCACACATGATGATCAGTCACCTCAGAATATCACACCTGAAGATTAGTCACCTTAGGATATCACACCTAAAGATTAGTCACCTTAGGATATCACACCTAAAGATTAGTCACCTTAGGATATCACACCTAAAGATTAGTCACCTTAGGATATCACACCTAAAGATCAGTCACCTTAGGATATCACACCTAAAGATCAGTCACCTTAGGATATCACACCTAATGATCAGTCACCTTAGGATATCACACCTTAAGATTAGTCACCTTAGGATATCACACCTAAAGATCAGTCACCTTAGGATATCACACCTAAAGATCAGTCACTTTAGGATATCACAAATGAAGATCCATTGCCTCGGGATATCACACACAAAGATCCACTGTTTCAGGATATCCCACCTGAAGATCAGTCACCTTAGGATATCACACATGAAGATCCACTGCCTCAGGATATCACACATGAGGATCTGCCACCTCAGGATACCACACCTGAAGACCTCAGGATACCACACCTGAAGATCAGTCACTTTAGGATATCACACCTGAAGATCCACCACCTCAGGATACCACACCTGAAGATCAGTCACCTTAGGATATCACACCTGAAGATCCGTTGACTCAGGATATCACACATGAAGATATATCACCCCCGCCTGTTAGTGAATACAGTTTATATTTAAAAAGTATATCATTTTCACTTATGCCTGCATGTTATAAAAAATAGGCTTTGTTGAAGACACTGAATTGATTTTGTGGAATCATCCCAGGAATGTTGTTGGAAAATGGTTCGGAAATTATTGTAAGCATTGGAAAACTAATTTCTGTGATAGACAAGAACTAACATAACACAATGTATCAACCTTGGCAGATCAGCCTGGCATCGGCCTACCCTTCTTTACAGGGTAAAACAATCCATTTTTAAAGAGTAACATCACCTCCTCCTCTTCCCACCTTTAAATTTAAGGGGAGATCCCGTTACATTTCGGCTACCCCCCTTGTACATCATCTTACCCAGATGTACCTCATGGCTCTTATATTTGTTTTCTATTTTGTTCACCTCCGCTAACCATGGCCTCATTATTATCACTTTTCGTCCGCAGGGACGTGCACCGTTTGTTTTGGAACTATCTCCCTAGGCTCGCGTCTTCATGTACGGAGGAACTTGATATATCATCTCATTTTCCTTCCAGATTGTGGATCTGTGGATGGGAGACGGCGGGATGAGTGTGTTGATACAGAGATGTTCTTAGATAAGGATCTTGTTTTAATCTATTTAGGGGGGGGATTCACATGTACTGTAGAGAATTCATTGCAATTATGGACCAACCATGGCAGTGGATACACAGTTCGAGGAGGTTGGGGGAGTTTATGGATTTGTTTCATGTTGAGAAACTTATCAGACTTATTGGAATTCCTTCTTCACTATCATGGCTTTGTTAATTGGTGTATATATATATATATATATATATATATTTAGATTTTTCACTTATAAAATAGATCATTCAGTGAAGACCGGGGTTGTTCCAATAAAAACAAGCTCGATGATACTCGATTACAGAGTACAGAGCATTTATATGTGATTTTATGAAGGCTTCATAAAATCACATATATATATATATATATATATATATATATATATATATATATATATATATATATATAAAGTTAAATGGACGAAGAGTGATAAACATGCACGAATGTCCAAATTTATTTCAAACTTCAAATGTTCAAATCAGAGTATATTCTGTAATAAAATTATGTTTATTATTCTTTCCTTAAGCCAAGGCTTTTCAAAGATCTAGATCTTATCATCAGAGGAATTATACAGATAGATAAGTTGGCAATAGAAAAGTCAAAGTTCAACATTTGAAAAAATATGAAAAAATATTTAGAAAAAGATGGGTCAGAAAAAAAAGTTTGAGTAAAAAGATATTGGGTTTTTCCGGATGGTAAATTGTCCGCCGATAAGGTGTCCAATGGAAGAGGGTTTCAATGGAGAAGAAAAAGTTTCGTAGAGGCATCATGGGTAGGCGTTCAAAAAATAAGTAAATCCAATGGTGAAAATTGAGTTCAAATTCGTAGATAGAGCGTACTTAAACGGAATTAAAATGAAGATATCTGGCCATTTAGAGAAAGCTTCCAAGGCCGAAGAGAATTCCATTATAATTGCTCTATCTCGTATATTGAGCTTTTACCATAGGTTCTTTCTACTAAAAGTTTTACTTTTAGTTTCTTTCTTACTTATATATATATATATATATATATATATATATATTGGTATAGAAAAATTAGTACAACATTCGTACCGTCGGTTTCAAGAACACAGAAGAACTTAGCCATCCGGCTCTCTTCAGCTTCTGTTGTCATCTGTTTCGTAAATGTGAAGTCAGGTGTCACTCTCGTTTGGACGCGTTATTTGCTTAGAGTGTTATGTATGTTTGTTTAAATTTAGTGTAAGGAAGGTTTAATAAGGTTTGAAAAAATGGGCAAGGGTGAAAAGTAACAGTTGAGATTTAAATCGGAGAAAATTTAAAAAGATATAAAAAATAAAAAAAATATTTCTATATAAATCCCGTGAGTGAATATTTATGAGTATCGTATATTTGGCCGTTACTGTTTTGGGGTTTAATTATGTGTGTTCTAAAGGAATTAGGGAGAGAAAATGGGTTTAAGGATTATACAGATGAAGAGATAAAAAGGTTAAAGGAACAACATTAAATTCAAAATAAAATCCTGGATTAAAGGACTTTAAATCAATCATAAAGGAATTTATATATATATATATATATATATATAAATTCCCGAAACAGTTTTTCATGGTAAACAACTGATGATCCCTTAAAATAGTGTTAGAAACAAACTAATATAATAACTGTAAAAAATAAATTGACTTACATAAGTGATTTTCCACTGAAAGACTTGGGACTATAAGTTTTTTTTTTATATAGTTTTAATGGTTGAGAAACTTCCGAGAAATATATATATATATATATATATATATATATATATATATATAAGGTTAATACAACAAAATATATAAGAGGCAACTAATATCTTTAATTAGTGAACATCCGGATAAAAACAAAGCTCAATATACTGGATAGAGCATTAATAGCAATAGATGAAGAGAAAGAATAGAATAAGGTGCGGATCAAATTTTATTACAGTTCAATCTTCAAGCAAAGTTCTTTAAAGTCCTTAACTCATGAGTTTTCAAAGAAAATCTTCTCCTCAGAGGACCATTACCGCAATGACATTACTGCAGGTAATAAAAATTAAACTTTGAAAATATATAAAAAAAATATATATGAAAATACATAAAAGTATATAAAAGATCAAATATATCGGCCCCAAAAATACTACAGTTCATCTAAGTCAAAAAGTTCAAAATAGCTCCAGGAAAGGTATCAAATAGGTTGATTAAAAAATAATCCAAGTGGTGAAGGT
>OY744555.1:20871737-20879237 GCA_963556195.1 Sepiola atlantica
AAAATAATTTAATATATATATATATATATATATATATAAAAGGGCGACTGGTTGCAGAATCTAGGCTGACTCTGTGAACCGGGTTCGCACCCCTTGACTGTCTTATATTGTTACTTTTCCACACTGACGAGAGCTATAAGCTTGAAACACTAGCGTCTGTAGGTAAAAAATAATTTAATATTCATATATATATATAAATATATATATATATAGTCATCCACATACAGCCTGTTTCGCTGTTTCACAGCTCATCAGTGCGGCTAGACCAGTATGTGTCTCAAGCCGGGATCGAAACGCGACCGTCGAGCTGACAGTCATAAATATATATATATATATATATATATATAAAAGGGCGACTGGTTGCAGAATCTAGGCTAACTCTGTGAACCGGGTTCGCACACCTTGACTGTCTTAAATTGTTACTTTTCCACACTGACGAGAGCTATAAGCTTGAAACACTAGTGTCTGTAGGAAAAAAATAATTTAATATTTATATATATATATATATATATATATATATATATATATATATAAGTCAGGTTCATATTATATTCCAATAACCATGTTTTTATTTTATCATTTTGATTTTTTGACATTTCCAAAAAGCATAAAATTTCTGTGAGATTTATTTTTGAAGGTCAATAGTCAATATTTAAATCTTTAAATAGTTCCTTCAACAATGACGATCTGAGAATTCCTTTTTGTAATTTCTTAATTGTTTTAAGTGAGTTTGCCTTGGATTTTGAGGAGCTTTTTCAGTGAGCCTTTTTTATATGAATCCGAGTTTTTTGGTTTGGTTGTTTGGTTGTCTTGTTTTACGGCATATCAACCCTTTTCAGGTTATTTAATGCGAAATGCAGTCATTTTGGTGAAAGTTTTTATGCTTCAAGTTCTTTATATGTTCAAATATTTATTGATGGTGTTTGGTTTGGTTGTTAAATCTGTTTCTATTTAACCCATAGTTGGGACCCTAACAGGTACTACCACTCCGGGTCAGGGTGGACCTGGGAGCAATGGTAATTAAGAGGAGGCTCCACATTCCCCAAAGTCCGTAAGCCGGATCTCACCATCGGATGTAGTTGAAGGTCATATCCAGGACCGGGAGTAGGGTAGGAAAAATAAAATAAAAAAGGGGAGGGAGAAAGGGAGAGGGGCTGTTGTTTTTGTTTTTGGTTTTGTAGAACATAATTAAGTTTTACAAACAAAAAAAACAAAAAACGTCAATGTAGGTGAATTTCGTCTCAGGGAGCCACAGGGCAGCCTGATCTGGTATCACCAGCGAGTTTTTTGGGGTTAGGGTTAATCAAGTTTTGTCTTTTGGTACCGCTATTTCGCCATTGACGTTCCTGTTTTTTTTTTCTGAACATTTTCTTAAGGCTTCTTTGCATGAAGTTTCGCTTTGATATATATATATATATATATATATATATATATATATATATATATAGATAAAGAGAGAGAGAAAGATAATATACACACATATGTATATATAGATAATATACACACACATATGTATACAAACGCATATATAGAGAGATAATATACACACACATATGTATACAAACACACACATATATATAACATTTATTAAATATTTTAATACCTACAGACATCGATGTTTCATGCTAACGCAATCTTCAGTGTAGGAACTAATTCTCAACGGTCGGTGGGCGCGAACCCCGATCACAAATCGCCACTGATTCGTAGTCTATATATATATATATAGGTAAATACACAGACATACACACACAAATACACAGATACATATGTGCATATATATATATATTTAAAAACAAAAATTGATATCGCATCTTTAATGCTTCTTAAAAAAAAATAATATGAACCTTAAACACTTTATACAAATCACGTGCGCATTCACGTTCTCATATTTGAAAGTGGGGAAACAACAGCTAACCCCTTTGGCCCGGCTAGAACAACAAAAGCCGGTAGGAAAAAAATACAAATCCGATGACATCAGGATATATTACACACCGAGGATGCCAAGTTTTTGGCGAAATATCTGTATCACTTTAAACTAACAAAAAAAAAATGCTAGTTTATAATAAAAAAAGAAAAAAAAAATCGGTTTCGATTTATTATTTTTCTTTTTTATAAAAAAAATTGATATCGCATCTTTATGCTTCAAAAGGTATTTATTTTACCTGTCCCTTATTAAATTTAACAATAGATGCTTCTTAAAAAAAAAAATATGAACCTTAAACACTTATATATATATATATATATATAATGGTTTTTATCTGGCAACTGACATAGAACAACTGACACAAAAGTATTGAAAAGCAGTTGATTTAGGAATTTTGAAAACGCAATTTCGTATAAGGATTTTGTTCATGACAACGGTTGTTAGGATTTGGTAAAAAACTGAAATCCTGACCAAGTAGACAGACTATATCCAAATATGTAAATGATGATGATGATAATGGTGATGGTGATGATGACGATGGTGAGGATTACGATGGTGAGGATGACACGACGATGATGATGATGATGATGACAATGTGATGACGATGATGACGGTGATGATTATGACGATGATGGTGATGATGATGCCTTGCGCCAACCTGATGTGGCACTAATTAACTCTGCTGATGTGTATTAGTTTTTTTTTATGACAATGTGATGGCGATGACAGTGATGATGACGACGATGATGACGATGGTGATGATGATGATGACGCCTTGCGCCAACCTGATCTGGCACTAATTAACTCTGCTGATGTGTATAAGTTTTTATTTTTTTGATGATGATGACGATGATGGTGACGGTGATGATGATGATTATGATGATGATGGTGACAGTGACGGTGACGATGACGATGATGATGATGATGGTGACGGTGACGATGACGATGATGATGACGACGTGATGGCGATGATGATGATGACGATGATGATGGTGACGGTGATGATGATGACGTGATGGCGATGATGATGATGACGATGATGGTGATGGTGACGATGAAGATGATGATGACGTGATGGCGATGATGATGATGATGACGATGATGATGATGTCGATGATGATGGTGACGATGATGATGATGATGATGATAGTGATGATGGTGACGGCGATGGTGACGATGTTGATGATGATGATTATGGTGACGGTGATGATGATCATGATGATGACGTGATGGCGATGATTATGATGACAATGATGATGATGTGATGGCGATGATGATGATGACGATGACGATGACGTGATGGCGATGATTATGATGACGATGATGATGACGTGATGGCGATGATGATGATGATGATGATGATGATGACGGCGATGATGATGACGGTGATGATGATGATGACGTGATGGCGATGATGATGATGACGTGATGGTGACGATGACGATGATGATGATGACGTGATGATGATGACGTGATGATGATGACGTGATGATGATGATGATAATGGTGATGATGACGATGATGATGATGACGGCGATGATGATGATGGCGATGATGACGTGATGGCGAAGATTACGATGATGATGATGGTGACGATGATGATGATGATGAAAATGATGATGATGGTGATGACAATTACGATGATGGTGACGACGATGATGATGATGCCGGTGATGATGATGATGATGATGATGATGCCTTGCGCCAACCTGATGTGGCACTAATTAACTCTGCTGATGTGTATTAGTTTTTTTTTTTTTTTTGTATGTTTCTGAGTTCTGTGCAAGGGAGTCTAGTTGCTTTCGGGAACCTTTTGATACTAAAAACGAATTAATTATGCGTTCTAACCAGCATGTCATTACGATATGAAGTGGCCAATTACTCAGCATGGCACGGGTACTTTAATTAATATGGGTTTAACTTTTTACGCATATCTATTTCCCCTGGAAAAATTGATGGGTTTTTTTTTTCTCTTTCTGTTTTAGGGATTTGAACTAATATTAACTTTTGTTTGGGCCTCCCCTTTGAAGGGGAGGTAGATGAAACATTACTACTAAATCGTTTAGTTGCTCACGGATATTTTATCACCCAAAGCATCCCTGGGCAAAGTCGGGTATCTCCGCTAGTACCTATATATGATCCAGTTTCAAAGTATATACAATTATAGGTGTTATTAGAATTTAAAGTTGGGGTTAGGGTTAGGGTTACACATCACATGTATTCTTTGAAATAACAATATTTACACGTGACCAGTTTCAGTCCGTATAATTATAAGTTACCTCTTTTCAAAGATATCTCTTTTTTTGGGGGGGATGCAGAGTTTTTGCCCCTTTGGAAAAAGGGTGAGTTCCGAAAATTTTGTGACCTGATCTCGACTCTCGCAGTGTCTGAGAACGATACTTATTTTCCCCTGCCCAACTTTTTTCACTGGCTGTTTACCGAACAAAATACATGCAAGGTCTCAGGTCTGCTCATAATAAGAAAGTCCCATGTGTCGATTGCGAGTAAATTCTTCATTTGTTTTAAGCAGTTTTTTCTGTCACAATTATATCGGTACAATTGTTTTGGAACATGTATTAATTGTAGTTTTTTTTTTTTACTTTCTGTTTTATTATATTTATATGTAACTAGTCCCTTTGTATCGTCTTTTAATGATGACGTATATCTAGATGTTCATATAAAACCATAGAATTACGTCAGTAATTTTATTTTTCATCTGGCCTCTGGAACTCCCTCTCTGCCCCCTGTTTCCCCGTCAGTACTGACATGCAGAAATTTAAAATTAATGTAAACAGACATCTCGCTGCGCAGATCCCAATTTAGATTGCCCCCCCTCCCCTTTTCTTTCTTCTCAGTAGCCCCTTACGTCTACAGTGCTGGCCTGCCTTGTTTGGGGTGAACTACGTTAAAAAAAAAAATTATTTGTATCATTTTTGATGATCTACAGAGAAAAAAAAACACTGACCGTTGATGTTTTATTATAAAGTGGGGCATTTCTTGACATAAAACTCCCCGCTAAACATGCGACATAAAATTCTAATTTTTGGAAATACATGATTATGGTAATTAAAAACTGGTAACAAAAATTTTACAAAAAACAATCCAATATTTTTTTTTTTTATTCAATTTTTTTCCGTTGACTCAGTATTTGAGTTAAGAGACACCATTTCTGTTACTTATAATGGCGATCAAAGGACATCAATCACATAGTGACCCGTTTCTCATACCAGGTATCATGCTTCTTGACCGTTGATTAGAAAGAAGTCTCAAAAGATTTTTTTATTTTATTTGAAAGCATCACCCATACTGAGAATTGAACCTTCAACCTCCAGAAACCATTCACGTTAAAGTGATTATTGCTTAACACTTTATCCGTTGCACAAGGTTGCCGGGTTAGTAGATGTAGAACAGTTGAGGTAGCAGGTTCAGTTCACAGGGGAAGGCTAAGGAAAACATCAGAGAAAGTGATAAAAATAGGCTCCAGGAAAAGAAGGACAAATAAGTACCTGGTCAGAGATAGGTCAATTTGTAAATCAATTTCTTAAAGCCGTCCAGCATGTAAAACAGACGTTTTACCGAATATGATGATATCATGAATATGATGAGGATATCATGAATATGATGATGATATCATGAATATGATAATGATATCATGAATATGATGATGATATCATGAATATGATGAGGATATCATGAATACGATGATGATATCATGAATATGATGAGGATATCATGAATATGATGAGGATATCATAAATATGATGATATCATGAATATGATGATGATATCATGAATATGATGATATCATGAATACGATGATGATATCATGAATATAATGATGATATATGAATACGATGATGATGATATGAATATGACGATGATATCATGAATATGATGATGATATCATGAATATAATGATGATATATGAATATAATGATGATATATGAATACGATGATGATATATGAATATGATGATGATATCATGAATATGATGATGATATCATGAATATAATGATGATATCATGAATACAATGATGATATCATGAATATAATGATGATATATGAATACGATGATGATATATGAATACGATGATGATATATGAATATGATGATGATATCATGAATATGATGATGATATCATGAATATAATGATGATATCATGAATATAATGATGATATCATGAATATAATGATGATATATGAATATAATGATGATATATGAATACGATGATGATATATGAATATGATGATGATATCATGAATATGATGATGATATCATGAATATAATGATGATATCATGAATACAATGATGATATCATGAATATAATGATGATATATGAATACGATGATGATATCATGAATATAATGATGATATCATGAATACGATGGAATATATATATATATATGAAAGAGAGAGAGAAAGAGAGTGTATGAAATAAAAGGAGGTGGGGGAAAAGGGAGGTAGGAGGAGGTGGAAACATGAGGGACGAAAGAGAAAGAGAGAGAGAGGGTGAGAAAGAGAGAGAGAGAAAGAGACAGAAAGAGAAAGAGGGATAAGGAGAAAAAGAGAAAGAGAGAGAGCAAAAGAGAAAGAGACACAGAAAGAGAGAAAAAGAGAAAGAGTGAGAGAAAGAGAGAGCGAGAGAGAGAAAGAAAAAGAAAGATAGAAAGAGAGAGAGAGAAAGAGAGAGAAAGAGAGATAGAGAGAGAGAGAAAAAAAAAGAAAGAAAAAAAGAGAGTGAAGGAGAAAAAAGAGAGAGTGGGAAAGAAAAAGAAAGAGAGGGAAAGAAAAAGAAAGAGAGGAAGAGAAAGGAAGAGAGGAAGAGAGAGAGAAATAGAACGAGAGAGTAGGAAAGAGAGAGAGAAACATAAATAGAGAAAGAGAGAAGAAAAAAGAGATAAGGTTTAAAAAAAAAGATTTGACACAGACCTATTTAACTCTTCTATTTTACTGTCACTATTCCCGGGCAATGCCGGATGATCATGCTAGTTCAAATAAATACGTGTTAGCAGTTCGCTTTACTGCTCGTTAGATGGTGTTGAAATGAGAGATAAGATCATCGTTGTCTGTTGTGACGTTAAAGGACAGACGGTTGCCACACAGGGATGCTGTCTTATCATTCACAGTTCCTGCTTTGAAAGATCTTCCTTTAACACCGTCCACCAACTGTGACACAACTACGAATCCCCAGCTGCATGTCATCTCGTAAAATAAATAAATATCACATATATATATATATGAGCTATTATAAATTATATATATACACACATACATTTGTGTGTGTGTGTGTATGTATATATATATATATATATATATATATGAGCTATTATATATTATATATATATACACATACATTTGTGTATATATATATATGAGCTATTATATATTATATATATACACACATACATTTGTGTATATATATATATATATACAGATATACATTTGTATATATATATGATATATATATACCCACATCCATTTGTATATATGATATATATATACATACACACATACATTTGCATATATATATGATATATATATATATACACACATACATTTGTATATATATATGATAT
>OY744555.1:20881737-20886737 GCA_963556195.1 Sepiola atlantica
GAAGTCTGGACACTCTTTGACAAATCAAAATTAATATTCGGTATAAAGAGGTTCTGAAACAATTGTCGGATACTCAAACTATGTTTATTTTAATATAAAAAGCTCTAACATATATTGAACACTTTTAAAATGTATTGTTTTTTTTTCATTTCATTAACTTAAAAAATATATATATATATATAAGTCGAAGCCATCAATCCCATTCATCTCGCGTCCTTTGAAGGAGACAGGCCACTGCTGATAACGCTACTACTTATATCATGTTTTTCATTCGTTGCTTATTCAATTAAACAACCATGCCGAAGTCTGAACACTTTCTGACAAATCAAAATTAATATTCTGTATGATTTTTGTACATTGTTTTCTTCATCCTGAGGAAGTCTTTCAATAAAGACGAAACGTTGATGAATACATAAATCACATAGGTTTTGGCTTTCCACTTTTCCTTTTACATTACGGAAGGTCATTTTATCCTCACTTTTCTTCATATATATATATATATATATATATATATATATATATATATATATATATATATATGCCGTATTTCTTAATTGGGAGAGTTTCCCAGCAGAGTGCTCAATTATTAATGCAAAAGTAAAATTAACTAGATAATTAATAACAGCATGATATTTATTAATATTAAACAAAAAGTTACAACAACATCCGGACCAAGGTTTCAGATCCGAGAAAATAGGACCTTCATCAGCGGAGTCGTATGGCTTAATGAGTGAGAGCAACCGCCAGGAATTTCAAAATATTGTCTGTTGGAAAGATGGAACACTTTCAGATTTAAAATTGTCACGTGCGTGGAAAATACGTAGTCAGTTATGGAAAGGTTTCAGATCAAAACGACAGCGACGCTGTACATTGAAAAAGCAAGAAATTAAATGGGAATAACGTTAACAGTTGGACAGATGGGAAACTAGCAGGTTTAAATTGTCACGTGCGTGGAATTACGTAGCCCGTTGTGGAAAGGATTCAAATTTAACTAATAGAGACGCTATATATGTTATCGAAAGTAAATGGAGATAACGTTATATAATATATAATAATATATATATATATTTATTTATATATATATATTTATTTTCCACCCAATCAATCTACTATACAGCAAAGAAATGAAAGAAATCGGAAGGAGGGGAGGAAACCGGTTCCAGACGATGTGGCATCTGAACTGCCTAAAGTCGATTCTCTGAATCACGCGGTACTTGTGGCATCTCGTTCACACAAGACAAACGCTATGTTCTTTTTTGTTTGTTTGTTTTCCACCTCTTATCCTTAAACTTTTTTTTTTTTGAACACCACTTAGTTGTTAATATTTTGGATCGCACCACGAGACTCCCTCCAGATTCATCAGCTGCTTATCTACGGACATCAAAACTGACTGACAACAGGGACCCACCATCTACTATAAACATTTGTGGTCTTTTCTCTTAGCTAAATATTTCTCCCATTACAGGTCTGCCACCCGCAGCATGCCTCTGTTAGGATTGCCTTTATTTCCCTGGACTAACCTACGGAGAAACACAGACCTTCTAGATAACGCTATGAGGAAACACGAAATAAGGGAAAATACACCCAAGTATCTCTACAAAACCACCATCCACCCATGCATGAAGTATTGTTGCCACATCTGGGCTGGTGCATCATCTACTAGTCTCTCCCTCCTTGACAAGGTCCAAAAAAGAGTCGCCAACCTAATAGGTCCCTCACTGTCAACCAACCTCCAGTCCCTGTCCCATCGCCGCAATATAGCATCCTTATGCTTGTTTTACAAATACTTCAATGGATTATGCTCCGATGAATTGGCTAATCTGGTGCCAGTGTAGTATCTGTTCCGATGGATACCGCACCCCATACTGGTGTTGTCTTGGCCTTTGGGTCTTGATTTATGCCGGTCAATGGGTCTGTCCTGTGCAGTTCTGGGAGGTCCACCTTCCCAGGCTTTGCCTCCCCTCTTTGGGGAGGAGTAAGTTTATTGCTTACTGCCTGAGGCGCCCCTACCGGGGAATGCCGACGGGGCTGCCCAGGCAATTTTTAAACCCCACTTTCCCGACCCGACGGTGGGTCACATCTTACTTGTGGGAGTAAGATAAAAACTGGCATTGTGTCTAACTCCTGAAGAGGAGTAAATCAATACTCTGGTGCCCCCATCATCATCTACTAGTCTCTCCCTCCTTGACAAGGTCCAAAAAAATTATTAATATGTATTAATTTTTAAAGACTGATAAGGCGTTAGTACCGGTGATGAGTGCTATTTTATTAATTGTGGGTTGTAATTTTTTTTTGTGTAGGGCTTCGAAGATTTTTAGTCTGTTGGTGCAGTTGTTTTTATGTATGATCTTAGTGTTAGTTGTTAATATTTGTCTTAGTTCGGTTGATTTTATGCTTTTTTGTGTGTGGTAATGTGCCGCTGGATGGCACTAGTGTCATTTAAGTGATACGTGAGGCGTCGGGAGAGGGTTGTAGTTGTATGGCCAACATATATATATATATATATATCCATTCAGCTCTCTTCAGCTTCTGTTGTCATATATATATATATATTATTATATATATTTCTTTTCCACCCAATCAATCTACTATACAGCAAAGCAATGAAAGAAATAGGAAGGAGGGGAGGAAACCGGTTCAAGACGATGTGGAATCTGAACTGCCTAAAGTCGATTCTCCGAATCACGCGGTACTTGTGGCATCTCGTTCACGCAAGACAAACGCTATGTTCTTTTTCGTTTCTTTGTTTTTAACCTCTTATCTTCAGACTTATCTTTAGACATTTTACATGAGGAAGTCTTTTTGTAAAGACGAAACGTTGATGAATACATATATAACATAGTTTTTGGCTTTCCTTTTTTCTCATTTTACATCACGTCAAATAATTTTATTCCCATTTTTCTTTCACGCACATATATACATATATAAACACACATATATAAACACACGCACATATATATACACATAAAAACGCACACATATGTACATATAAAAACACACATATATATATACATATAAAAACACACACGTATATACATATATAAACACTTATAAACATATGCATAACACACACACACACACACATATATAAACACTTATAAACATATGCATAACACACACACACATATATATATATATATATACGTTCATAAGTAAAACACACATACATATACATATAAAAGCACACACACATATATACATATAAAAACACAGACACACATGTATATAAACACACACACACACATATAAACATACACACACATATATATACATATGCATAAACACACACACACACACCCGCACATATATACATATGCATAAACACAGATACATATATACATAAACACACACATATACACATAAACACACACACACATATATACACACACACATATATATGTATAAAAACACACACACATATATATAAACACACACACATACACATATACATATACATACACACGCGCACATATATACATATGCATAAACACACATATACATATACACAGACATATACATATAAAACACACACATATACATATGCATAAACACACATATACATATACACACACATATACATATAAAACACACACACATATATATACATATAAAAACACACACATATATACATATGCATAAACACACAAACACAAACACACGCACATATACATATTCATAAACACACCCACACATATACATAAACACACCCACATATACACAAAGTATATATATATATATATATATGTACATAAGTATCTTTTCCTCACAAAATTAACTATTAACTGTGTGCATTTCCCTAACCCATAATAAATAATGAAAACGTATAAATATAGAAAATATATATAAAACAAATGTAACCAAACTCTCATCTTATGATGCCACCATTTTGTCCCCTCTCCGTTCTTTTCTCCCTCTGGTGAGGGGGTTCGGTGTGCCTCCCCTCCCCCACTCCCCTCTGAACAGAGCATATCAAAAAGATAAAAATTCGGATTAATCTCAGCTGAAGAAGATAATCGGAAGAGTGGGGGTCGGAAATTCTGGTGCAATGTCGTTGGAAGGATTTTTTCTCTCGATCGCTGAAGAGAATAGCAGAGGACCTCCTGCTAACTATGCCCCACATTTATTTAAACTCCCCAACTCCCCTCATCGGGCCCCGGCCCGAAATTTACCAAAAGCCAAACTCAGTAAAGTTCTGAGATTACTGCCAAATTCTCTTGACGCTACCGAAAAAAAAAATAAAATCACGAAATACCCAGTTTCTTCAAAAAAGTAGTCATTCACTATATTTTTATTATATATACTAGCAATAATATGCTCCCTTTTCAAAAGAGGTGAAGGTAATCCATGGGAAAATAGTGTTATGACCAGAGAACAGATACTACACTGTCCCACCCAAAGAAAAAGGTGTTGTCTGGGAGGATAGTATCATGACAAACGAACATATACTACACTACCCTCCACCCTCCAATAAAAAAGAGGAGGTAATGCTTGAGAGGATGTTAACATTACAACCGAACAGATAATACAATAGCCTCTAAAAATGAGAAGGTAATCCCTGGGAGGATGGTATTCTGACCAAATACCATATATTATACTATCCCACCCAAAGAAAAGAAGGACGTAATCCTTAGGAGGATTGTATTATGACTACAGAGCAGATACTACACTATCCCACCCAAAGAAGAAGGTAATACCTGGGAGGATAGTATCATGACAAACAAATATATACTATACTACCCCTCACGAGGAGGTAATGCCTGGAAGGATGTTATCATTACAGCAGAACATATACTACACTACTCCTCTGGATTGCATATTGAACTCGTTAATAACAACAGAACGTTGACTTTCCATTCTAACGGACTACTACCAACACCAACGGAATTGTTAGAATCTCATACTCTGAAGAAGTTAGATATACTAGTGGAATTATTAGTCAATTAATATTAATAAATATGCTTTCTAAGGCTTTTAGCCTCATTTGTTATTATTAAATTCTT
>OY744555.1:20891737-20939237 GCA_963556195.1 Sepiola atlantica
CCAACCACTAATGCCTAACCCTGGCCAAACACTAACACTATCCCTAACCTAACTCTGCCCAAATCATGCATTTAAAACTTCGAAACCAAACCGAATTTCAAGAATGAGTACTTTGGTAGATTGTTAATAAGCAGACGACATTTAAACTTGATTGAATTTTTGACGTCTGCAAACGAGCATGCAGAACCACTAACCCCTAATTCCTAACTCTGCCCGAACACTAACACGAATCCTGCCCTAACCCTAACCTAACCCTGCCCAAATCATGCATTTAAAACTTTGTAAGATTGTTAATAAGCAAACGACATCTAAACTTGATTGAATTTTTGACGTCTGCAAACGAGCATGCCCCACCACTTACCCCTAATTCCTAACCCTGCCCAAACCCTAACCCTGCCCTACCCAAATCATGCATTTAAAACTTTGTAAGATTGTTAATAAGCAGACGACATCTAAACTTGCTTGAATTTTTGACGTCTGCAAACGAGCATGCCCAACCACTATCCCCTAATTCCTAACCCTGCCCAAACCCTAACAAGAACCGATTAAAATGAATAACTGATTGAAATGAATAAGCAGACGACATCTAAACTTGATGATTCAAGTTTTGCAAACGAGCTTGCCCTAATTCCTAACCCTGCCAAAATCATGCATTTAAAACTTCGAAACCAAATCGAATTTCAAGAATCAATTAAACAGCTGATGTGTTCTTACCAGAATTCCAATTCTTAATCGCAGAAGAAAAGTTCTTTGTAGGAGTACTTACCTAAAAAAAAAAAAAGAACAATTAAATAAAACGAAGCAAATATTAAAATTGTGTAATAAATACATAAACAAATAATTAAATAAACACAGTTATTCAAAAATTTAAGTAAATAAAATTAAAATTATAAAGAAACAATTATTTTTATTCACTAACTTTATGAAACATATGCACAATGATTTTTTTTTTTTATATTTATATTTTTATTTTTAATTTTATTTATTTTTTTTTTTATGTTTTTATTTTTAATTTTATATTATTATTATTATTATTAATTTTATTTTAATATTTTTAATTTTATTTTTATATTATTATATTATTAATATTATTATTATAATGAAAATGGAAAAAATGGAATTTACGAACAGTGAATTAAATAAAATTTTTAATTAAATTAATTTTTTTGATTGACGAAATCATTTCAAATGATTTATTAAATACAAGAAATGATGTAAAAAAATATTCTTCGTAACTCTTCGCTAAACCCAGTAGCGAAAAATAGTCGTTGTATTAACAATAAACAATTGCCAAATTAGGAATCCTTATCTCAAAAATTCAGAAACAAACGGCCTTTATAACGAAAAAAAACAAAACAAATAGGCAACAAATAAATGTTACCAAAGGCAAGATAAGTTAAAAATAGTCGTCGTATTAAGAATAAACAATTTCCAAATTAGGAATCCTTCTCTCAAAAATTCAGAAACAGACGGCCTTTATAACGAAAAAAACAAAACAAATAGGCAACAAATAAATGTTACCAAAGGCAAGAAAAGTTAAAAATTGTCGTTGTATTAAGAATCACCAATTTCAAAATTAGGAATCCTTCTCTTAAAATTCAGAAACAGACGGCATTCATAACGACAGCAAACAAAACGAAAAAACAAAACAAAAGAAACAAATAAATGTTACCAAAGGCAAGATAAGTTACTCTTCTGTTCTACAAAACTGGATAAGTTTCTTTGTGTTTTAAGTTATTTTAAAGAGTTTTTTTGTTCAAAACAAACCTGGTGTCCACCTGTTCAGTTAGAACGAAAAACAAAATGGGCGTTCATGAGCCCAGCACGTGGACCCTTGATAATCGGTGACAAATGGAAAAATAAACAAAATAGGGGTAGAAACACATGCAATAAATGTTACCAATCGTGGTAAAATGTAATGGTCTAACAGTATTTTGCTTAATTTTCGATTTTTGAGCGATTATCAAAACTACACGTGAAGGCAAGATAACTAACCTGGATAAGTTTCTTTAAGTTTTAAGTTATTTTAAAGAGTTTTTGTTCAAAACAAACCTGGTGAAGTTAAAAAAAGAAAAAAAAAGAAAGAAAAGGAAGAAAACGTCTTAAACCGGAAAGTTCAAAAAAAGGAAAAAGAAAGAAAAAACGTATTAATTGGTATATAACAAAAGCAAAAAAAGAAAACGTCTCATTATGAAAATAGAGTGAAGGATTTCTTTCCGAATTCATTCTAGATGTCGTGGGGAGAGGAGGGTTAGTGTACTTACTATTTGCTTTCTTTCTTCCCCTAAACACTTGAAATGGTTTTGTTCGGCAGTTTTTTTTGTGTGACGGGAAGGATTTATATTGATTTATATACAATTAATTACACATTGGTCTTTATTATACAATCTTGAACATAAATAGAACCACACAATTATGAATGTGTGATTTTCTTTTGTTTTTGTCCCTTCGTTTCTTATTTCAGGATGTGAGAAAAGAATTATTAGATCCCTGAGAATCGTCAACAAAAAAACAAGAAAACATTTACAAACATGAGTTGTCAGTTTCTTTCGACAATCTTCGTTAGAATTGTTTATTTTTAGGAGTCTTACGGGATTCCTCCTCTCAGATTGACAAAAATGAAAACGCTATTCTCTACTCTATAATAAAGACCAATGTGTAATTAATTATATATAAATAAATATAAATCCTTCCCGTCACACAAAAAAAACTGCCGAACAAAACCATTTCAAGTGTTTAAGGGAAGGAAGAAAGCAAATAGTAAGAACACTAACCCCCCTCTCCCCACGACATCTAGAATGAATTCGGAAAGAAATCCTTCACTCTATTTTCATAATGAGACGTTTTCTTTTTTTGCTTTTGTTATATACCAATTGATACGTTTTTTCTTTCTTTTTTTCTTTTTTGAACTTTCCGGTTTAAGACGTTTTCTTCCTTTTTTTTATAGGCTATATTTAGAACATCAGGAAGTTTCATTAGAGGTTCTACTGGTTTGGTAGGCTGAGAGCAGGCTTGAAGCATTTTCTCAACTAATGGCAATAGAGACATGCTTGTAAAGCCAAGTCAATTCATCAGTGTGATTAGTGTTAGGGTTAAGGGTTTAGTATTAGGGTTTAATTCATCATATTCCCCAGTGTGGTTAGGGTAAGGTTAAGGGTTTAGTGTTAGGGTTAAGGGTTTAGTGTTTAGGGTTAAGGGTTTAGGGTTCGGGTTTAATTCATCATATTCCCCAGTGTGGTTAGGGTAAGGTTAAGGGTTTAGTGTTAGGGTTAGGGTTAAGGGTTTAGTGTTTAGGGTTAAGGGTTTAGGGTTCGGGTTTAATTCATCATATTCCCGAGTGTAGTGTCTCATTAATAGACCCAGGCAGTTGAGGAAATCCCAAATAGGGGGGACCAATCGCTCCACTAGAATCCACAGTTATCGGCTGGAATTCAAATTGATCGCTTGATGTCCATCGCTGACGTTGCTACGTGTCCAGGGTATGCTGCCGAATTTGTTATTTACAGAAATCCAAACATTTCGACAAGTCGTATCTTATATTAACAACTTGCTGTTTGAGTAGGGAATCATTGTGAAGACTAAGTCATTTAAGGATCGACGGGAAGCCAACGATATCTAAAGCCCGTCGGACAACACTGTTGAAAAAACAGGTCAATTGTTATCTAAATGCTGAATACGTCAGAAAAGAGAGGAAACATGAAGGAGATGGCGTTCATCACTGATAGTTATGTGTTTCTCGCTTCAACGTAGTCCAATATTAACAAAATCTTGTCGAGCCGTCCTAATCAAATTCTGCCCAGTTTCAATCATCGTCTTCAATCCTCAACGTGTTATCTCGCCATCCACTCAATTTACTCATTAACTCTTGTCCTCAAGTGGCTTTTAGGTCTTGATAAGCGGTTCTTCGTCTTTGCGTTTCTTTGAAGTGTCATGCGCATATTTCTATCAAAATATTTTACGGATATATTTATGAATGTTTTTTTTTCTAAGATCAAATAACCTTCGTTGGTATACGTTTTATCTATGTTGTAGCTGGAGTTAAGGTTTCATAATTTAGTGCTTGCGAACGTAAACAATCTAATCGCGGATTAGGATCAAGATTATGTCTACCAAAATAGCAGATACCGAAGATGAGTCATCGAAAATGAAAGATACGCTTGGAAAAGTAATAGAGGAACGAGGAGATTTCTTGGAGATTCTTTTTTTTTTTTAGGTGTGTTCAATAAGTACCCAGAATGAAGAAGACTTGGAATGACTCAAAGATAACCTCAAGCAATAGAAAAGCAAAACGCTGGAATGTAAATGATGGAACACTTGACTCTGTTTAAAAAATGCTTTCTTGACAACGTTTCTTAATTAATTATCTGTTTATCCTTTGTTTATTATTGTTTATTAATTTTAATGTGAATAAAAATCTTACTGCGCAACTCCCCACTTAGGATGCCCACTATAAATCTGACCCCTAATTACAGTAACCCCCTAGGTCTTATAAAGTTTGTTTTTTTTCATTAAAAAAAAACTAATTTTTCAAGCATAGGTGCAAGTGCGAAATTTCAGCATTGACCAACCTTAACCTTAACCCCCTAACCCTAAAACCCTAACCCTTACCCTAACCCTAACACTCTAACCATAACCCTAAACCCCTAACCCTAAAACCATAACCTTAATCCTAACCCTAGCCCTAACCCTAAAACCCGAACCCTTACCCTAACACCCTAAACCCCTAACCCAAAACCCCTAACCCTAAAACCATAACTCTTACCCTAACACCAACCCTAACTCTAAACCCTAACCCTCCACAAAAAGTTAACTTAGTTTTAGTGCTACTAACACCCTAACTCAAAAACCCTAACCCTCCACAAAAAGCTAAAAGTCAACTTAGCCATAACCCTTACCCTAAAGTTAGGGCTAAGGTTAGGGTTTTAGTTTTAGGGTTTTCCTAACCCTAAAACCGTAACCTTAGCCCTAACTTTAAAACCGTAACCTTAGCCCTAACTTTAAAACCGTAACCTTAGCCCTAACTTTAAAACCCTAACCTTAGCCCTAACTTTAAAACCCTAACCTTAGCCCTAACTTTAAAACCCTAACCTTAGCCCTAACTGTAAAACCCTAACCTTAGCCCTAACCCTAAAACCCTAACCTTAGCCCTAACCCTAAAACCCTAACCTTAGCCCTAACTTTAAAACCCTAACCTTAGCCCTAACTTTAAAACCCTAACCTTAGCCCTAACTTTAAAACCCTAACCTTAGCCCTAACTTTAAAACCCTAACCTTAGCCCTAACTTTAAAACCCTAACCTTAGCCCTAACTTTAAAACCGTAACCTTAGCCCTAACTTTAAAACCCTAACCTTAGCCCTAACTTTAAAACCCTAACCTTAGCCCTAACTTTAAAACCCTAACCTTAGCCCTAACTTTAAAAACCTAACCTTAGCCCTAACTTTAAAACCCTAACCTTAGCCCTAACTTTAAAACCGTAACCTTAGCCTTAACTTTAAAACCCTAACCTTAGCCCTAACTTTAAAACCGTAACCTTAGCCCTAACCCTAACCTTAGCCCTAACTTTAAAACCCTAACCTTAGCCCTAACCCTAAAACACTAACCCTAACCCTCCACAAAAAGTTGAAAGTCAACTTAGCCTAGTGCTACTAGTCAATTCTGAAAAGGGAAAACTATCGAGGTTGACAGGTGCTCTCGCTCTTCCATACAGACAACGCCGATCGACATGGTCGTGAGGATGCTGGGCGCATCGCTGAACATACGCTGCTCTGTTTGTTCGTCGATTCATGTGGAGAAGCAAACATAAAGTAATCGCAATTCTTTTTTAAATGCGCCAACTTTCTTCGGTTTTATGTCTGCAGAGACAAACAGGGTCAAAAACACTACAGTCATCTGTGACTAATCGCATCTTTGCACTTTACTGCACCATATATATATATATATATATATACATATATATATATATATATATATATATAGTGTGTGTTTGTATGTGTTAGAGTGAAATAAATTCCAGAAGGAAATCCGAGTATAAGAACTCAATGTAATAAACAGAGCAAGAATAAAATAACACGGAATCACATAATCACCGGTGCGATAATTTATTTTGACCCCTCGATCTTTTCAATCACCTAAATGAGGAGATTACATATTTGAAAATGAAAAAAGAGAAATTCACATTCACTATTCAATACACATATAGAGAGAGGAGGAAATTGTGCGATTTCCCCCTCTCTGTAATTTGGTTGGCCCCACCCTTTTTTCTTCCCTGCACCCTCTCTCTCACAAACGTGATGTTGCTGGTCTCAGTCTTTTCTATAAAAACTATCATGGCATGTGTTCTGATCTATTCCCTGCTTCCTTTGTTCCTGCTCGTTTGACTCGTTGGTCTAGTGATCTTCACAAATTGACTGTTTTGATACCTTATTTTAATGCAACTTTCGTATACAAGTAGCTTTTCCCCAAGAACTGAAGGCTGACTGTTTTCCTCCTACCTAAAGCCTTGGTCTTTTCAAGACAAAGATCAATAGCGATCTCTTGTCTATGCGATAACTATCTTTCGTTCTTGTTAGCTTCTTACATCAAGTGGCTCCGTGCTTTGTCTTGAGCGATTTCCATATTAAAAAAAAAATAACAAATTTCTTACAGGATATACTTTGTCTGAATCAGAAATATTTTCAAATCGCCGTTCTTAACTCATGAGTTTTCAAAGATACATCTTCTCCTCAGAGGACCATTACCGCAGTGACATCACTACAGGCAAAAAAATTACACTTTGAAAATATATAAAAATATATATAAAAATATATAACATCAAATATATCAACCCAAAAATATACTTTTTTGTTGAATCTATACCTTCCATCCAAGTCATAGGGTTTAAAAGACATAATCAGGAAATATATCCAGAAGTCCAGAAGGCTGAAAGAAAATTAATCCAGGTAGTGAGTGAAAGTCCAAAAACTAGAAATTGAGAGAATTGAAAAAATAGTCCAACCGTGAGATGCGTCAACAATCGATGAAGTGAAGAGTTCAGTTTTTATCCGGATGTTTTCACTAATTATAAGATATTAGTTGACGCTTATATCTTTTGTTAAATTACTTATATATATATATAAAGATATATATATATATATATATATATATATAATAATAATAATAATAATAATAGAATTGACGATAAGTGAAGTATCGTTAAAGTGATCTATCATGATAAAGTAAAGCTCAATACGTTGAGTATTGATTTACTCCTTTACAGGAGTCAGGCACAAGGCCAGTTTTTATCATACACCTACAAGTAAGATGTGACCCAAGGTCGGGTCGGGAAAGTGGGGTTTAAAAATTGCTTGGGCAGCCCCGTCGGCATTTCCCGGTAGGGGCGCCTCAGGCAGTAAGCAATAAACATACTCCTCCCCAAAGAGGGTAGGCGAAGCCGGGGAGGGTGGACCTCCTAGAATTGCACAGGACAGACCCATAGACTGGCGTAAATCAAGCCTGGAACAGATACTACACTTTGATCTTAGCCAAAAAGCCAAGTTGAGTATTGATTTACTCCTCTCCAGGAGTTAGGCACAAGGCCAGTTTTTATCTTACTCTCACAAGTAAGATGTGACCTAAGGTCGGGTCGGGAAAGTGGGGTTTAAAAATTGCTTGGGCAGCCCCGTCGGCATTCCCCGGTAGGGGCGCCTCAGGAAGTAAGCAATAAACATACTCCTCCCCAAAGAGGGGAGGCGAAGCCTGGGAGGGTGGACTTCCTAGAACTGCACAGGACAGACCCATAGACTGGCGTAAATCAAGCCCCGAAGGCCAAGACAATACCAGTCTATAAGGTGTAGTATCCATCGGAACAGATACTACACTTTGATCTTAGCCAAAAGGCCAAGTTGAGTAGAGCAATTTAAAGAAGGAAAGATGAAGATATAAAATTACAAAAAATTGATACACATTTTATTACATCGAAAGTTCAGATGCAAGGCGTTACACTAATCCTTAAACCATGGTTTTTCAAAGATAAAACTCTTCTCGTCAGAGGATAACATTCGGTAATGTGGTATTTATAATAAATAAATATGACCTGTTCCATTTCACTTTGAAAATTGAAGAAGAAATAACAGAAAAGGTTGGGGATAAAGAAATAAATGGCCGAGAGGGAGAATGGTAGCAGTATTGAGTAGCCATTGTCGAGGAGAAAAAGGGAAACGGGGACGCTATGGTGCAGATAGCAAAATAGCAAAAGTTTGTAGATTTGGAGAACAATTGTGACATTCTCCGATTTATGAAAAAAAATCTGGTTATCCCCGCCAGGGGGTCAAAAGGCCCCGAAATGGCAAAAAATGACATTTTGTGCCCCATAACTTTTCATCCATCCATTCAATTTCTCTGAAACTTGACCAAAATGTGCAGGCAATTTTTCTTAATAGAAACTAAGTATCGCTGACCTTGGAAAAAAATCTGTTTCGCACCCCCAGGGAGTCAAAAGCCCCCATAAATGGCAAAAAATGACCCTTTTCTCCCATAACGTTTGATCCATCCATTTAATTTTTCTGAAACTTGGCCAAACTGTAGAGGCAATTGTCACATTCTAACCTGACAAAAGTTACAACTTCATGCAAAATTTCAGAGAAATTCAATGGATGGTTGCGGAGAAAAATCCGGACGGACATACACACGGACGGAAATGCCTCAAAACATAGGTCTCCCAATTTTTTAAATCGGGGGACCAAAATTATAACCGTCTTCGAGAAAGCAAAAAACTTTCAACAATTTCATATTTGAACGCATTCTAAAGAATTCTGAAACATAATATAAGAATGTGTTATCGCTTATCAAAGGTCAAACATATACGTTACATTAGGTCAACGGTCAAACATATACGTTACATTAGGTCAACGGTCAAACATATACGTTACATTAGGTCAACGGTCAAACATTAGGGTCGTTTTTTTCGTGCCCCGAGCAATGCCGGGTAACCATCAGAAATCTATTTTTACAGAAGATTATTTCTTTATTATTATATAAAGGGCAGTGTGTGTGTCGACATAAAAGTCAGAAACTACACCAGAGCTGATATATTCTTTCTCAGCATGACCTTAGAAAATATGTACACATTTTTTATAATATTGATTGTTTTTGGGGCATGGCCATCCCTACTACAGGCCAGGCAATCGTGCAACTGTGGTCTTTTACTAGGGGCCATGTGAATTTTCTTACATATTCGATATAGAAGTTGCAAACAAAGGTAAAATTCCTCTGTGAGATTAGTTTGATGTTTTTATGTGTTTTACATACCAAATAATAAGAACCACAATGAGCTAATTGATAAATTTTACAATTATTGACAAATTCCTATAAATGAAGAGACAGGTAATTTTGAATAAACAAAGGCACATGCATATTTCAATGAAGAATTTTTATTTCAATGTTGGATTTTTTTTAGAGATTTTGTACTTATGTCAAAAGATGATTACTTGTATATTGTGGTTAAAAAGAAAAAAGGTTCCGCACCAGTTGATGATATAGTTTGCAACTTCTATATCGAATATTTAAGAAAATTCACATGGCCCCCAGTAAAAGACCCCAGTTGCACGATTGCCTGGCCTGCAGTAGGGATGGCCATGTTTTGGGGTCATTAAGAACAAAATTAGTCAGCGGGGGGTCAACCTTATCGAGGATAGGGATTAATGAAAGGATTGGAAACAATGGGTGAGATGATCAGAATGTAATTATCTAAGTCGACGAATCGAAAAACGTTTGTTAATATTAGACTTAAAAACGGCTATGTTGTAGTCAGTCAGGAAGCAGCCCTGTGGTATCGTAGATATAGTGCAAATCAAAAAGGATCCAGACTAAAACTAGAAATGAACAACCACTAAAACGTGTATTTCCTCCAAACTAAAAGGCTTCGAATAAAAAGTATTTTTTTTTTAAATTACCCATGGAATTTCTAGCCAATTCAAAAATGCGGGATTTTTCAATAGAACTACCCGTACACTTAATTTGTTATTTTCGAAAATGAGAAAATGTCATTAATAAACATTGAAAATAATTTTCAAATGGCAAAGAGAATTTTTTTTAAATTGTTTAAATAGAAAAACAAAAACTTTCTTAATTATTTGATTGAGTCAAAATTTAATCACGAAATAAACGGCATTCAATTTTAATATTTATTGAATAACACACGAATCAAATGCCCCAATTCTCTAAACGTAATTAGAACCATTTATATTAATGAAGTGCATATATGGAAGCAAACAACCCTAACCTATGTATATACACACATATATATATATATATATGATATATATATATATGTGTGTGTGATATATATATAAAAGTAAACTACATCAACCTATTATATATGTATATAAGTATATATATACATATATATATATATATATAGTGAATGCTTTTATTCAAACATGTACAAGGTCTGCTACACTGGCATGTCGATGTTATCGATCTACAGCTCTCAAGAGCTGAGGTCTCATCAGGCAGAAAATTATTTTTTGATCCAACCTGGTTGCTGGATTCCAGCAACCAGGTTGGATCAAAAAATAATCTTGAGAGCTGTAGATCGATAACATCGACATGCCAGTGTAGCAGACCTTGTACATGTTTGAATAAAAGCATTCACAATACAGCTCTATATTTTATTGAGCACTCTTTTATAAGCCCGGTTTGATATCCTTTGGATTTCTACCCTGTGGATTTTTACCCTACCTGGATTATATATATATATATATATATATATATATATATATATATATAAACTACATTCACCTATTGTATATGTATATATATATATATATATATATATATATATATATGCGAAGAGAAGGATGAAGGTAATCCGACGTGATGGGAAAATGAAAAAGGAAAACCAAATGGGGATGTTTTTTTTATGTGTACATCAACGTTTCGTCTTTATTTATTAGACTTCATCAGGATGATAGTCTAAAGAGGCTATGTGGCAAGGTTCATATTTCCCGGGCAGAAAGATGTTTCTGCTGAGTTTCCTACCAAAAGCCGAATATTTAAGATATGTGACTTGCATGACATTTTTCTTTATATTATCATCCTGATGAAGTCTTATAAATAAAGACGAAACGTTGATGTACACATAAAAAAAACATCCTTTTTTTGGTTCTTCTTTTTTCATTTTCCCATATATATATATATATATATATATATATATACACAGGTAGACCCCGGCTATTCGCAGGCTTACCATTCGTGGTTTCACAAATATGTATATATATATATACATACATGGCTTTACGGAGCGCTCCAGGAGCGCGCTCCTTTTTGCTGGAGCGAAGGAGATGGGGGTTCATTTTATTGTCAGCGGGAGTAACTCTATTTGGGACTAAAGAGCGGTGGTTTTATCGCTCCGCGCTCATCGCTCCAAAATTATTTTCTTTTTCTTTTGTTTAAACAATAGTTTTTTTTATTCAGCAATAAAAAGGAAAAGAAAAGAAAGTCTCAGAGTTTATACTGAGTTATTTTTTTAAATTATATCTCGGGTAAATGTATATGAGAGAGAGAGAGAGAGGGAGAAAGAACGAGAGAGTTAAGTCTGAAAACAGAACATTTTTACATTGACATGTTAAATTTTTTATGGGACAGTTTTCTTAAGGCAGGAGAAAATTTGGCAACAAATTTCTTCAAATACGCCAGTGAGTCTATAGATGTCTTTGAAGTTATTTTCTTATAGATTCGAACTTTTTTTTGTATTTATGACAAGGATGTTTATTGCTGATTGAATAAATAAGCCAATTTTTCTTTTGTGTTTTTAAATAAAGAATTTTAGGTTCAATTATACTATAGGGGCCGTTAGATTTTCTCGCCCATGTTGCTCATTATTCACCCAAATGTTCGATAAAATGGTACATTTTGTCCTAACTTTTCGTTCTAATTCATTTTTTAGCATATATCAAATTGAAATTTTATGCCACATTTCGGCGACATTTTATTGTTCTTAAATTCATGACTAGTATGTTTTAACCTTTTCATGTTTGCTTTTAAATTCGTTAATGTTCAAGTATTCATTCTTAGTGTTTGGTTTGGTTGTTTGGTTTTATGGCATATCAACCCTTTTCCGGTTATTTAATGCTGAGGTAAATTCACTAGGAGAAGGTGCACCATTCCTCGTATTAGCCAGTGCATAGCTATGCCAAAGTGGATCTTATTTGGGTTTCGAATACTATGTTATTTTGAATATTTAGTCAGGGTTTACTTATAGGGTGAAGTATCCTAACGGAAAACCTATGTACAGAGAGACCAAAGAAACCTGAGGATGGTGTCTAGTAGGCATTCAAATTCTCCCATTAATATGCATTAAACTTCTTCCCTGTAAGCATTCAAATTATTCCCTTTGTAGGCATTCAAATTCTTCCTTGTAGGCATTCAAATTCTCCCTTAGTATGCATTCAAATTTTCCCCTTAATAATAATAATAGGCATTCAAATTCTCCCCTTAGTATGCATTCCAATTCTTCCCTAAATAATAATAGGCATTCAAATTCTTTCCTGTAGGCATTCCAATTCTCCCCTTGATAATAATAGGCATTTAAATTCTCCCCTTTGTATGCATTCAAATTCTTCCTTATAGGCATTCAAATTCTCCCCTTAATAATAATAATAGGCATTCAAATTCTCCCCTTAATAATAATAGGCATTCAAATCCTTCCCTTAGTATTCTCCCCTTTGTATGCATTAAAATTCTTCCCTGTAGGCATTCAAATTCTCCGTTAGTAGGCATTCAAATTCTTCCTTAGTATGCATTCAAATTCTCCCCTTAATAATAATAATAGGCATTAAAATTCTCCCCTTAGTATGCATTCAAATTCTTCCCTTGATAATAATAGGCATTCAAATTCTTCCCTTGATAATAATAGGCATTCGAATTCTTCCCTTGATAATAATAGGCATTCAAATTCTTCCCTTGATAATAATAGGCATTCAAATTCTCCCCTTTGTATGCATTCCAATTCTTCCCTGTAGGCATACCAATTCTCCCCTTGATAATAATAGGCATTCAAATTCTCCCCTTTGTATGCATTCAAATTCTTCCCTGTAGGCATTCCAATTCTCCCCTTGATAATAATAGGCATTCAAATTCTCCCCTTTGTATGCATTCAAATTCTTCCCTGTAGGCATTCCAATTCTCCCCTTGATAATAATAAGCATTCAAATTCTCCCCTTTGTATGCATTCAAATTCTTCCCTGTAGGCATTCCAATTCTCCCCTTGATAATAATAGGCATTCAAATTCTCCCCTTTGTATGCATTCAAATTCTTCCCTGTAGGCATTCCAATTCTCCCCTTGATAATAATAGGCATTCAAATTCTCCCCTTTGTATGCATTCAAATTCTTCCCTGTAGGCATTCCAATTCTCCCCTTGATAATAATAGGCATTCAAATTCTCCCCTTTGTATGCATTCAAATTCTTCCCTGTAGGCATTCAAATTCTCCCCTTGATAATAATAGGCATTCAAATTCTCCCCTTTGTATGCATTCAAATTCTTCCCTGTAGGCATTCCAATTCTCCCCTTGATAATAATAGGCATTCAAATTCTCCCCTTTGTATGCATTCAAATTCTTCCCTGTAGGCATTCAAATTCTCCCCTTGATAATAATAGGCATTCAAATTCTCCCCTTTGTATGCATTCAAATTCTTCCCTGTAGGCATTCAAATTCTCCCCTTGATAATAATAGGCATTCAAATTCTCCCTTAGTATGCATTCAAATTCTTCCTTATAGGCATTCAAATTCTCCCCTTAATAATAATAATAGGCATTCAAATTCCCCCCTTAGTATACATTCAAATTCTCCCCTTAATAATAATAGGCATTCAAATTCTTCTCTTAGTATGCATTCAAATTCTCCCCTTAATAATAATAGGCATTCAAATTCTCCCCTTAGTATGCATTCAAATTCTCCTCTTAATAATAATTGTCATTCAAATTCTTCCCTAGTTTTCATTCAAATTCTCCCCTTAATAATAATAGTCATTCAAATTCTTCCCTAGTTTTCATTCAAATTCCCCCATTAATAATAATAGGCATTCAAATTCTCCCCTTAGTATGCATTCAAATTCTCCCCTTCATAATAATAGTCATTCAAATTCTTCTCTTAGTATGCATTCAAATTCTCCCCTTAGTATGCATTCAAATTTTCCCCTTAATAATAATAGGCATTCAAATTCTTCTCTTAGTATGCATTCAAATTCTCCCCTTAATAATAATAGGCATTCAAATTCTCCCCTTAGTATGCATTCAAATTCTCCCCTTAATAATAATAGGCATTCAAATTCTCCACTTAGTATGCATTCAAATATTCCCCTTAATAATAATAGTCATTCAAATTCTCCCCTTTGTATGCATTCAAATTCTCCCCTTAATAATAATAGGCATTCAAATTCTTCTCTTAGTATGCATTCAAATTCTCCCCTTTGTATGCATTCAAATTCTCCCCTTAATAATAATAGGCATTCAAATTCTTCTCTTAGTATGCATTCAAATTCTCCCCTTAATAATAATAGGCATTCAAATTCTCCCCTTAGTATGCATTCAAATTCTCCCCTTAATAATAATAGGCATTCAAATTCTCCACTTAGTATGCATTCAAATATTCCCCTTAATAATAATAGTCATTCAAATTCTCCCCTTTGTATGCATTCAAATTCTCCCCTTAATAATAATAGTCATTCAAATTCTCCCCTTTGTATGCATTCAAATTCTCCCCTTAATAATAATAGGCATTCAAATTCTTCTCTTAGTATGCATTCAAATTCTCCCCTTAGTATGCATTCAAATTCTCCCCTTAATAATAATAGGCATTCAAATTCTTCTCTTAGTATGCATTCAAATTCTCCCCTTAATAATAATAGGCATTCCAATTCTCCCCTTAGTATGCATTCAAATATTCCCCTTAATAATAATAGTCATTCAAATTCTCCCCTTTGTATGCATTCAAATTCTCCCCTTAATAATAATAGGCATTCAAATTCTCCCCTTAGTATGCATTCAAATATTCCCCTTAATAATAATAGTCATTCAAATTCTTCGCTTAGTATGCATTCAAATTCTCCCCTTTGTATGCATTCAAATTCTCCCCTTAATAATAATAGGCATTCAAATTCTTCTCTTAGTATGCATTCAAATTCTCCCCTTAATAATAATAGGCATTCAAATTCTCCCCTTAGTATGCATTCAAATTCTCCCCTTAATAATAATAGGCATTCAAATTCTCCACTTAGTATGCATTCAAATATTCCCCTTAATAATAATAGTAATTCAAATTCTCCCCTTTGTATGCATTCAAATTCTCCCCTTAATAATAATAGTCATTCAAATTCTCCCCTTTGTATGCATTCAAATTCTCCCCTTAATAATAATAGGCATTCAAATTCTTCTCTTAGTATGCATTCAAATTCTCCCCTTAGTATGCATTCAAATTCTCCCCTTAATAATAATAGGCATTCAAATTCTTCTCTTAGTATGCATTCAAATTCTCCCCTTAATAATAATAGGCATTCCAATTCTCCCCTTAGTATGCATTCAAATATTCCCCTTAATAATAATAGTCATTCAAATTCTCCCCTTTGTATGCATTCAAATTCTCCCCTTAATAATAATAGGCATTCAAATTCTCCCCTTAGTATGCATTCAAATATTCCCCTTAATAATAATAGTCATTCAAATTCTTCGCTTAGTATGCATTTAAATTCTCCCCTTAGTATGCATTCAAATTCTCCCCTTAATAATAATAGGCATTCAAATTCTTCTCTTAGTATGCATTCAAATTCTCCCCTTAATAATAATAGGCATTCCAATTCTCCCCTTAGTAGGCATTCAAATTCTCCCCTTAATAATAATAGTCATTCAAATTCTCCCCTTAATAATAATAGGCATTCAAATTCTCCCCTTAATAATAATAGTCATTCAAATTCTCCCCTTAATAATAATAGTCATTCAAATTCTCCCCTTTGTATGCATTCAAATTCTCCCCTTAATAATAATAGGCATTCAAATTCTTCTCTTAGTATGCATTCAAATTCTCCCCTTAGTATGCATTCAAATTATCCCCTTAATAATAATAGGCATTCAAATTCTCGCCTTAGTATGCATTCAAATATTCCCCTTAATAATAATAGTCATTCAAATTCTCCCCTTTGTATGCATTCAAATTATCCCCTTAATAATAATAGTCATTCAAATTCTCTACTTTGTATGCATTCAAATTATCCCCTTAATAATAATAGTCATTCAAATTCTCCCCTTTGTATGCATTCAAATTATCCCCTTAATAATAATAGGCATTCAAATTCTCCCCTTAGTATGCATTCAAATTCTCTCCTTAATAATAATAGTCATTCAAATTCTCCCCTTTGTATGCATTCAAATTCTCCCCTTCATAATAATAGGCATTCAAATTCTCCCCTTAGTATGCATTCAAATTCTCCCTTTAATAATAATAGGCATTCAAATTCTTCTCTTAGTATGCATTCAAATTCTCCCCTTAGTATGCATTCAAATTCTCCCCTTAATAATAATAGGCATTAAAATTCTCCCCTTAGTATGCATTCCAATTCTCCCCTTAATAATAATAGGCATTCAAATTCTCCCCTTAGTATGCATTCAAATTATCCCCTTAATAATAATAGTCATTCAAATTATCCCCTTAATAATAATAGTCATTCAAATTCTCCCCTTAGTATGCATTCAAATTCTCCCCTTAATAATAATAGTCATTCAAATTCTCCCCTTTGTATGCATTCAAATTCTTCCCTAGTTTTCATTCAAATTCTGTGTTTCTAGTATGCATTCAAATTCTCCCCTTAGTATGCATTCAAATTCTTCCTTATAGGCATTCAAATTCTCCCCTTAATAATAATAATAGGCATTCAAATTCTCCCCTTAGTATGCATTCAAATTCTTCCTTATAGGCATTCAAATTCTCCCTTTAATAATAATAATAGTCATTCAAATTCTCTCTTTTAATAATAATAATAGTCATTCAAATTCTCCTCTTAATAATAATAATAGTCATTCAAATTCTCCCCTTTGTATGCATTTAAATTCTTCCCTAGTTTTCATTCAAATTCTGTGCTTCTAGTATGCATTCAAATTCTCCCCTTAGTATGCATTCAAATTCTCCCCTTAGTATGCATTCAAATTCTTCCTTATAGGCATTCAAATTCACCTCTTAATAATAATAATAGTCATTCAAATTCTCCCCTTTGTATGCATTCAAATTCTTCCCTAGTTTTCATTCAAATTCTGTGTTTCTAGTATGCATTCAAATTCTCCCCTTAGTATGCATTCAAATTCTTCCTTATAGGCATTCAAATTCTCCCCTTAATAATAATAATAGGCATTCAAATTCTCCCCTTAGTATGCATTCAAATTCTTCCTTATAGGCATTCAAATTCTCCCTTTAATAATAATAATAGTCATTCAAATTCTCTCTTTTAATAATAATAATAGTCATTCAAATTCTCCTCTTAATAATAATAATAGTCATTCAAATTCTCCCCTTTGTATGCATTTAAATTCTTCCCTAGTTTTCATTCAAATTCTGTGCTTCTAGTATGCATTCAAATTCTCCCCTTAGTATGCATTCAAATTCTCCCCTTAGTATGCATTCAAATTCTTCCTTATAGGCATTCAAATTCACCTCTTAATAATAATAATAGTCATTCAAATTCTCCCCTTTGTATGCATTCAAATTCTTCCCTAGTTTTCATTCAAATTCTGTGCTTCTAGATGTCAAATCAGTTTGAAACAAAATCAAAGCGTTTCCCCACCCCGAAAAAAAAAAAAAAGATGAAGTAAAATATTTAGTCTCACTTTTTCTGTAATGTACATAATAATTCACAGAAATTAGGATCCCGGGCGACACCGAGTAACCTTACTAGTAGAACATTATTTATTGAATAGATGGTGAAGATGTCATTAGAATTGTACAATTCTCCGATTCCTGGTGATTTAAAAATAATAGACACATTTGAGTGTTTACGAAGATTAATTTCCCAGCAGTAAATAGTATTTAGAGTATGTAATAATGTGTTTCGACTCTCGCTTAACGAGCCGATCATCTGCAAACTGGCATCTGAAACCTATAATTCAAATCACCGATAAAAATGACGAAACAACTTGTTTGCCGATAAAACCAAGGCGATAAACGTCAGAGTATGTAGAGAGGGAAAAGCTGTTGAATAACCATCACTAGGTTGATCGGAACGACTCGCAGAAAAGAAAAAAAAAAAAAAAAACAAGTCAAAAAATTATTGCCTTCTCCACATGGCGTTCTTTTACATTACCTCCCCTTCAAAGAGGAGCTCTAATGGTCTATAATTAAACAGGACACATGTTATTGGGTTTTTGAATTTTTTAGATAAGGATTGATAATTTGTATTATTTGGATTATTCGGATTACTGTTGTCATCTTGAGTGTTATTCTCACAACGTTTCGGCCGATGTAACCTCCGACCTTCTTCAGGTGCTTCTTTTACCTATTATGTTATGAATTTTTGAGATGAGGATTGATAATTTGGATTATTCGGACTACTGATTTATCTCTCTTAAATTATTGTCACCATAGTAGCAATCTTTCTAACCGGATTTTTTTTATTCCCAGAAGCCAAATACATGTTTTCAAAGATTTATCGCCCCTTTAAGTATCTAATCCATAATTTAAGATTACTGTCACCATCATAGCAATCTTTCTAACCGGATTTTTTTTATTCCCAGAAGCCAAATACATGTTTTCAAAGATTTATCGCCCTTTAAGTATCTAATCCATAATTTAAGATTACTGTCACCATCATAGCAATCTTTCTAACCGGATTTTTTTTATTCCCAGAAGCCAAATACATGTTTTCATAGATTTATCGCCCTTTAAGTATCTAATCCATAATTTAAGATTACTGTCACCATCATAGCAATCTTTCTAACCGGATTTTTTTTGTTCCCAAACAAACAGAAGCCAAATACATGTTTTCAAAGACTTATCACCCTTAAATTATCTAATTTATATTTAAGATTATTGTCACCATCGTAGCAATCTTTCTAACCGGATGTTTTTGTTCCCAAACAAACGGAAGGCAAATACATGTTGGTATTGTTAAAAAAAAAAAAAACCTTGATGAAAAGAAAAGATAAAATGATTAGACAAAATCAAATATCGATGTGCCAAATGTGATGCTATTTAGGTCTAAATTCTAAAATCCGACATAACTTTATCTCATATAAACAGATGTTGTCTGTCTGTCACAGACTGTCGTCAGTTTGTTTTTTTATGGATCATTGCAGCATTTTAACAAAAATGAAAGTTAATTCGATTTTAGCTTTTCCAGAAAATACTTTGACCAGATCAGAATTTCATTTTTTACCGTCAATGTTTTTTTTTTATTTATATTAATACAAATTTAATTCAATAAAATAAAAAAAAGTCTTGGAATTTTTTTATTATGTTTACGTAATAAACATATTTATTAAAGAAAATGTATGTAGAATTTGGTATGTTCAGACTACTATTCTCATCTTGGGTGATTTTATCACAACGTTTCGGCCGATGTAACCTCCGAAAATGTATGCTTACACCTTTATTTTTAAAGTAATATTAAATAAAGAAATTAAATTAAGTTAACGTCATGGAATTCTTTTTTTTTTTTTTTTTTTTTTTTTTTTTTACATACAATTTGGTGCTTGTTGACTGTAGGACCGAAAAAAAATATGGTTATCTTTAATTTTAGGAGAGTAAAATGAAGGGGAAAGAACTCTAGTTTCAAGTTTCGACCACGATTTATCTGAAAATGGATTTTACTATTGTAATTTTTCTAAAATAAAGTTTTTAAAAATGTATACGTAAAAGGATAATTTAGGAATAAAACAATCACACCGCATTCGAAAAATAAAATGATTTTTTAAAATAAAATGATTTTGAAAAATAAAATGATTTTGAAAAATAAAATGATTTTGAAAAATAAAATGATTTTGAAAAATAAAATGATTTTGAAAAATATAATGATTTTGAAAAATAAAATGATTTTGAAAAATAAAATGATTTTGAAAAATATAATGATTTTGAAAAATATAATGATTTTGAAAAATATAATGATTTTGAAAAATAAAATGATTTTGAAAAATAAAATGATTTTGAAAAATATAAGGATTTTGAAAAATATAAGGATTTTGAAAAATATAAGGATTTTGAAAAATAAAATGATTTTGAAAAATAAAATGATTTTGAAAAATATAATGATTTTGAAAAATATAATGATTTTGAAAAATAAAATGATTTATTAAAATAAATTATCACAGAAGGAGGAAAAAATAGAAAAATACGTAAATTGAAGGGAAGAAAAACATGGACCAAGGGAAATAAAGTTTTTTAAATAAATGACAGTTTTACACTGGGTAAAATTCGGCAATTTGTTTGAAAACAGGTCCCAGTGCAGTGTCCTTTCGGAATTTTTGTTTCCATATAAATTCGGCTAGGTACGATTCCACCATTTGCGTGTGGGGGCTACATTCAAGTTTGTTCTTTTTCTTCGCCTCATTCCACATTCGTTCTACGTGGTTGGTTGTGGCACCTGTTAGTGGATCAACAAAATTGTATTTGTGATTCACACGCAAATGATGGAATCCTTCGGCACCGAGGCGATTGTACGCTCGCCAACAATCACACAATCGTCCTACCCGGTCTCACGTATTCGTTTTATTAAATGCACCTGTTTGTAGATCAATTTTATTGCTTACTGCCTGAGGCGCCCCTACCGGGGAATGCCGATGGGGCTGCTCAGGCAGTTTTTGTTTGTAGATCAATTGTATTTGTCATTTGCAAGAAATCTATTAGTTTGGCATTATCTCTGGTTAAATATAAAATATTTTCTTGGCCTTTTGGCCAAGATCAAAGTGTAGTATCTGTTCCGATGGATACTGCACCCTATAGACTGGTATTGTCTTGGCCTTCGGGTCTTCATTTACGCCGGTCTATGGGTCTGTCCTGTTCAGTTCTATTAAGGTCCACCCTCCCAGGCTTTGCCTCCCCTCTTTGGGGAGGAGTAAGTTTATTGCTTACTGCCTGAGGCGCCCCTACCGGAGAATGCCGATGGGGCTGTTCAGGCAGTTTTTGTAAGCCAGAGTGCTCAAATTCTCGGGTGCTGGTTTTTCAAATCCCACTTTCCGACCTTGTGTCACATCTTACCACTGTCGGAGGTAGATAAATAAAATAAAATATCTTGTAAGTTCAGAGTGTTAAAATCCATTTTAAGATAAAGCGTGGTTGAAACGTGAAACTAGAGTTATCTCCCCATTATTTGACTCTCCTAAAATTAAAGATAAAAATGTTTTTTTCGCCCCTTACAGTCCACAAGCACCGAAATATTGTTTTTATTTTACATAATTATAATTTTAAAATTTAAACAATCAGACACAATCGTCGTACCCGGTCTCACACGGTTACCCAACAACCTGATTGGGTGGCCTTTTCATAGCCACCAAATATCCCATTTTAACATAAAGCGTGGTTGAAACTTGAAACTAGAGTTATCTCCCCCTTATTTGACTCTCCTAAAATTAAAGATTAACAATTTTTTTTTCGGCCCTACAGTATACAAGCACCTCATTTTTTAAAAATTTATATTAAAAAGAACTTAATATAGATTTAGTGCCACACGCGCAGAGCGTCATCAGATTTTTACTGACATTATTACCTTTTTGCACATCCATAGTTACGAAAGCTAAACATACAAATGCTGTTTAAATGACCAGACTCAACTTCCGAACTTGTTTTTTTTTTAATTTTAATTATTATTATTATTATTAATTTTATTATTTTTTTTATTATTATTTATTATTATTATTTTTTATTATTATTTTTATTATTTGTAAAAATTATTTTTTATTATTATTTTTATTATTTTTTTTAATTATTATTTATTATTTTTATTATTTTTTAAATTTTTATTATTTTTTTAATTATTATTTCTTATTTTTTATTATTTTTTAAAAATTATTATATTATTATTATTTTAATTATTTTTTTTAAAATTATTATTTATTATTTTTTTATGATTTTTTAAAATTATTACTTATTTTTTATTATTATTTATTATTTTTATTATTATTTAATATTATTTTATTTACTCATTAGGAGTTATCACACTGGTTATCGTCAGTGATCGCCCACTGCCAACAACCTGTGGTATTCCCTGGGGTCTGAGGTACAACAAGTCTCCTCAGACTTCCAGTATGCTCCATCTCTTTTCGTTCATCACCGCTGATGACCTTGCGGTATCGCAACAGCCACCTACCACCGATTTCACAATGATTTATTATTATTATTATTATTATTTACTTTTCTATTATTATTTTTTCCATTATTATATATTATTTAATTTTTATTAATATTATTTATTATTTGTTATTATTATTTTTTTCTGAACTAGTATATTTTAGATCTTTCTCATATTGTCACGCTGGACTGAAGGTTAATGTTGCGATTAATGAAGGAAATGCTTCTTTTATTATTTTTATTTCATTGTATTTTGCTGAAGAAAATAAAGAAAAAAATGCCCTTTAATAACCACAGCACTCACCCTAAGTCCGGGGTGACAATACGAAAAATGTTTCTTCTATTTTTATCATTTATAAATTCATGTGCCTTTTTCTGTCTTCCTTTTTTTTCAGCGATTTACAAAAAGACGAAAGTAAACATTCATTAACCTCCAACCCTAACCCTAAGTCCAAGGGTGACAATATCTTTACAAAGCCACCATCCGCCCATGCATGGAGTATTGTTTTCACATTTGGGCTGGTGCACCATCCACTAGTCTCTCCCTCTTAGACAAGGTCCAAAAAAGAGTCGCCAACTTAATAGGTCCCTCACTATCCACCAAGCTCCAGCCCCTATCCCATCGCCGCAATGTTGCTTCCTTGTGCCTGTTTTACAAATACTTCAATGGATTGTGCTCTGATGAACTTGCTGCTCTGGTGCCCCCACGATGTAAATTCACTAGACCAACCCGACAATCTGCCAAATCCCATCCATTCACTGTAGAGGTCCCCAGATGCCAAAGAGCTTTCTACTCCAAAAGCTTCTTTCCTCATGCTGCTAGACTCTGGAACTCCCTCCCTGCTCCCTGTTTTCCTGACGGTACTGACATACAGAAATTTAAAACTAATGTACACAGAAATCTCGCTGCACAGCTCCCAATTTAGGTTGACCCCCATCCCCCAAACTGTCACCCTTTTTCTCAGTAGCCCCTTACGTCTACAATGGCGGCCTGCCTTGTTTGGGGTGAACTATGTTAAAAAAAAAAAAAAATCTTAAATATACTAGCTCTGAAAAAAAACAAAACATTTTGGTAAATTGTCGTTTCCCAACGAAAATGGCGGACAATAAACCGTTTGCAGTTTTCTGACTTTTTTTTCCCACCTCACAAATGAGTAAGTAAACCCAAATAAATTGTTTTGGACTAATTTAAAAGAAATACAGTTGTATTTCTTTTAAAGTAAATTTTAAATTAGTCCAAAACAATTTATTTGGGTGTACTTACTCATTTGTGAATTCGGGGGTTAGCAGACGGTTCAATGTCTGCCATTTTGGCTGCTAAACGGCAAAATCGCCATAGATTTTAACTGGAAATGGTTCCTCATTTAATATTTTAAAAAAAAACATGTTTATCGCCTATACACAATTTTTGGTGCTTCTGCAGAGACGGGGGCCACTGTTTCGATCGATGGCGGCGGAAACTGCCGGCTCCTCTTCGGGAGAAATCGTGGTCGACGGAAAGAAATTTGATTTTGGGGGGAGATAACTAATATTGGGTTAATTACTTTTTCACGAAATGGACGTAAATCGATTAAACTTTGAAGAGAATTGTACCCTGTTTAAAACTTTTTCCCCCACATTTATCATTCAGTCAATACCCTGTAAAAAAACTTGTTTTTTCCACATTTATCGTTCAGTCAATTGTGTACTTTTTTTTTTTTTCAAAAGTTTTACTTATTACGTTTTTTTTATTTCAATAAAAAGTTTGGGTGCTATTTTAGTATAAGGGCGATGCAGTTAATTATTTTCATGTAAAAGCATTATTTTGTACTTAGTCATAGTTTATCTCTCACGGCACGAAAAAGAATTGTAAAATATCAAGCAGAACTTTAATTAGAACGATTTTTCCATTTCGATGTACAACCTGTATTCGCGCCCAAGCCGACATTTTGAGAAATTCTTCAAAAGTACTAATTAGGTCACACGTGCCTACCTAGGGGACCCAATTTCGCAACACTTATCTGCCCTTAGTTAGCTAACCGGCCACTCCCAAAATGGCAGCGAGTCGACGTTTCATATCGCCCTTATGGAAATGGAAAAATCGTTCTAATTAAAGTTCTGCTTGATATTTTACAATTCTTTTTCGTGCCGTGAGAGATAAACTATGACTGAGTAAGTACAGAATAATGTTTATACATGAAAATAATTAACTGCATCGCCCTTATACTAAAATAGCACCAAAGTTTGCTATTTATTTGATGTACATAATGTTTATCAAAGTTTTATTTAATTCGTTTTTGTTAAATTTCAAATGTTTATCAAAGTTTTATTTATTTATTTGCTGTACAGTGTACATAATGTTTAATTTGTTTCAATAAATAAATGTTCATAATTTTCACTTATCCTCAATGATCAATTCAACAGTTATCTTCGCCAAAATCAAATTTCTTTCCGTCGCTCACGTTTTCGCACGATTTCTCCCGAAGAGGAGTCGGCAGTTTCCGACGCCATCGATCGAAACAGTGGCCCCCGTCTCTGCAGAAGCACCCAATTTTTTTTATCGCATTCTGTTAAAACCTTCGAACTCATCATTTGCCCCTTGAGAGGGGTGCGTGCGTGTGTTGATTTTCCCCACATTAAAAACCAATCTTGCGTTTAACTTTGCCATCGTAAGAAGGCACATAAACAAACTACCCTACTTGTGGGAGTAAGATAAAAACTGCCCTTGTGCCTAACTCCTGGAGAGGAGTAAATCAATACCCTAAACGAAACGTTGATAAAATGCTACGTACTCGCACTTGGATACATTTTAACTATCGTACCCGGCGCAGTTTACCCCATAAAAAAGTTCAAATTCTACTTTTTTGTGGAAATATATTTAAACAGGCTTTAAAAAAATATCCGCAAAGAAGGAATTAAGAAAAAAAATTAAATATTTAAGATTTTAGAGTGGGGGATCACTTTCCTTTATAAATTTAACGTAAAATGAGCACCCATTTCCTGGCCACTTAGCGTGAAAACGAGACATGTAACCGACTTCTTTTGTGTGTGTGGGAGGGGGGGGGGTAATAAAAACACGTAAAAGTTTAGCCAATTTCGTTTTTTGGAGGGAGGGGGTATTTATTTCATAAAAACGTAGAGATTTAGGAAATTTAGATTTTGTGAGGGGATTTTTTTTTTTTAAATAAAAATACGTAGAAATTTAGCCAATTTATTATTTGGCGGGGGGGGGGGGTACTTATTTAATAAACCCTAACCGCTACCGTTAACCCTAAACCTAACTCTAAACCCTAACCCTACCCCCCCCCCCCCCCAAAAAAAAAATTAAATTTGCTCAATTTTACGGGGGCCCTCACAAAATTAAAAACTCAAGTCTCGTTTTTACGCTAAGTGGCCAGGAAATGGGTGCTCATTTTACGTCAAATTTATAAATGAAAATGATCCCCCACTCTAAAATTTTAAATATTTAAAAAAAAAATTTAATTCCTTCTTTGAGGATATTTTTTTAGGCTGTTTAAATGTATTTGCACACAAAAAAAGTAGAATTTGAACTTATTTAGGGAGATAAACTGCGCCGGGTTAGATAGTAAAAAAACAAAAAATTAAAAACTACCCGCACTTGTTGATTTCGTAATTCAATACTTTATTTGTAATGGATAAATAATATTTACTTATATGCAAAATGTGAAACTCGGGGTTTTCCATGTTTAATAATAAAAAAAAAACAAAAACGTAAGAGTCTAAAAGGCGTGAAAAATAAAACAGGTAAGAAAAAAGATCTCACCTGGTGGAGGTCGGACTAAAGAGAAAACAGCCAGTTATCATGGCTGCCCTAAAAAAATAACTAATTACAGGTAAGGCCGACATACAGGTAGGATGTAAGTTGGTTTGTTTATGTATCTGCCTCCATTTCTCAGGTGTAAACGAAACGATATATTATTACTGTGTTCCTGTACATTATCCCTCGCTCTTCAGTTTCGCTACCGTTGGCCATTCTTTTTTTTTTTTTTCGTCCAGGTAAAAAGGAAACGTAGACGCGCTCTATTTTATCACACCTGTGGAAGGCCATGCGCGCGCGTGATGACTAACGTATGAAACTGGCCGCGACTGCTACTAGCTTGACTGACGGACACAATAGTTGCTGAAGTTTTTTTAAAAAAATGTTATTTCTTTTTTTATTATTATTATTATTTAATAATCATTAATTGGTTTCTTGTGGACTGTAGGTCCGAAAAAAAAAAATTGTTATCTTTAATTTGAGGAGAGTCAAATAAGGGGGAGAGAACTCTAGATTCAAGTTTCAACCACGATGTATCTTAAAATTTATTTAAACACTCTGATCTTGCATGATATTTTAGTTGCTGAAGATTTATTTTATTTTTTAATTTTTTATTTATTATTATTATGGCACTTCTGCATTTCAACCGTCACTTGGACTTAATAATCATACCACCGAGTCAACCGGAAGTCTATTTTCACGAAGACAAAACAACACATGCCGTATGAGACGACAACTTTAGGTATTTGGAAAAAAGGCAGACGGAAAGGACATAGAGGAACGCTGGCTTCCGGTGGAAAAGGGTCGAAGAAATTATCTACGGATGCCTGAAAGTGATACAATTTTTTTTATTCATATTAATTTCAGACTTTTCTTTCATCATAATCTAATAAATAACATAATACAGACTATTTGAAAAAATAATTTATTTGTTTTTATTTGATTGTTTTCAAAACATTTTTTTTTAATAATAGTGAAAACCTTTTTTCTTGGAAATGGAGTAACTTCCGGAATCAAACTTTTTTTCTTAAAAATGGAAATACCCTAACCCTTAATATGAATAAAAAAATATTTAAAAAATTGACAACAGTGATTTTTAAAAATCATGTTAATTATTTGAATATGATGAAAGAAAAATCTCAAATTAATATGAATAAAAAAAAAATTGTTGTATCACTTTCAGGCATCCATACACGATTTTTTCACCGGAAGTCAGAAGTCCTCCCCAAAATTCCCTTCTCCCAATGTTGACTGTTTGTTGGATTTTCGTTTTAAATTATAAATTTTCGTTTTAAAAGATCACTGTTGACTATTTTGATAAAATTTTAATTCATACAATAAAAAAAAATCACTGACTATTCATTAAAATGATTAATTTTCGTTTTAAAAATCACTGTTGACTATTTTGATAAAGTTTTAATTCCTAAAATAAAAAAACACATTTTTATTATTTTTATAAATTTTTAAATTATTAAATAAAATATTTTCATTTTCAATAATTCTTCTTCTGTGATAATTTATTTTGATAAATCATTTTATTTTTTAAAAATCATTTTATTTTAAAAAATCATTTTATTTTTTTTTAAATCATTTTATTTTTTTAAAATTATTTTATTTTAAAAAATCATTTTATTTTTTTTAAATCATTTTATTTTAAAAAAATCATTTTTTTTTTTAAATCATTTTATTTAAAAAAATCATTTTATTTTAAAAAATCATTTTATTTTTTTTAAATCATTTTATTTTAAAAAATAATTTTATTTTAAAAAATCATTTTACTTTTTTAAAATCATTTTATTTTTTAAAATAATTTTATTTTTCGAAATCATTTTATTTTTCAAAATCATTTTATTTTTCGAAATCATTTTATTTTTCGAAATCATTTTATTTTTCAAAATCATTTTATTTTTCGAATGCGTTGTGATTGTTTTATTCCTAAATTATCCTTTTACAAATACATTTTTAAAAAACTTTATTTTAGAATAATTACAATAGTAAACTCCATTTAAAGATACATCGTGGTTGAAAATTGAAACTAGAGTTCTCTCCCCTTTATTTGACTCTCCTCAAATTAAAGAGATTTTTTTTTCGGACCTACGATCCACAAGCACCATTAACTGTGTGTGTGTGTGTGCGTTTTACCCGACTCTTTAACCAGATAAAATTCTTCTCATATCTTCCCAGAGGTAGATCTAAGAAGACGTTTACTTCTTTCCTCGCCACCACCAACACCACCACGATCCGCCCATGCATGGAGTATTGTTGCCACATCTCGGCTGGTGCACCATCCACTAGTCTCTCTTTTAGACAAGGATAAAAAAAAAAGAGTTGCTAACTTAATAGCTTCCTCGCTATCTCACACACGTAACGACCACTTGACTCGTCTTCTTTAAACTCTCAAAGATTTGAATCACAATTGTGAACTTGAGATTTTTTTGTCCCCTAAAAATAATAATAAAAAATAATCCCTAAGAAAAACCAAAAAAAAAAACCCTTAAGAATTTCAGAGAAAAGAAGTGGCCACTTCAAGTCAAGCTGCCCTTTACAATGTCGATCCCGAATCTTCACAAAAATTAAATAAATAAATGAAGATCAGACCTAATGTGAGGGACATGTGCGTGTGTCTACTACCTACTTTCAGGTTATTAGAAATAAGAACTTGAAATTTTATAGGAATGATAACCTACTTTTTAATTATCGAGGAATTCCTGAGGCAGAATTCACGGACATTTTTTTAATGTAAATCTAATAAAATTTATGCAGATTCGTAAAATATTCTAACCCATAACTTCAGTCATATCAGATGTATTATCAATTTTTACCATTGCAGTATAGTTTTGATTTTATACTGAGGTGTGTATAATCCATTATACACACCCGTGTCGTCGTCGTTATAGTTTTGATTTCATACTGAGGTGTGTATAATCCATTATATACATCCGTGTCGTCGTCGTTATAGTTTTGATTTTATACTGAGGTGTGTATAATCCATTATACACCCGTGTCGTCGTCGTTATAGTTTTAATTTTATACTGAGGTGTGTATAATCCATTATACACACCCGTGTCGTCGTCGTTATAGTTTTGATTTTATACTGAGGTGTGTATAATCCATTATACACACCCGTGTCGTCGTCGTTATAGTTTTGATTTCATACTGAGGTGTGTATAATCCATTATACACACCCGTGTCGTCGTCGTTATAGTTTTGATTTCATACTGAGGTGTGTATAATCCATTATACACACCCGTGTCGTCGTCGTTATAGTTTTGATTTTATACTGAGGTGTGTATAATCCATTATATACATCCGTGTCGTCGTCGTTATAGTTTTGATTTTATACTGAGGTGTGTATAATCCATTATACACCCGTGTCGTCGTCGTTATAGTTTTAATTTTATACTGAGGTGTGTATAATCCATTATACACACCCGTGTCGTCGTCGTTATAGTTTTGATTTTATACTGAGGTGTGTATAATCCATTATACACACCCGTGTCGTCGTCGTTATAGTTTTGATTTCATACTGAGGTGTGTATAATCCATTATACACACCCGTGTCGTCGTCGTTATAGTTTTGATTTTATACTGAGGTGTGTATAATCCATTATACACACCCGTGTCGTCGTCGTTATAGTTTTGATTTTATACTGAGGTGTGTATAATCCATTATATACATCCGTGTCGTCGTCGTTATAGTTTTGATTTTATACTGAGGTGTGTATAATCCATTATATACATCCGTGTCGTCGTCGTTATAGTTTTGATTTTATACTGAGGTGTGTATAATCCATTATACACCCGTGTCGTCGTCGTTATAGTTTTAATTTTATACTGAGGTGTGTATAATCCATTATACACACCCGTGTCGTCGTCGTTATAGTTTTGATTTTATACTGAGGTGTGTATAATCCATTATACACACCCGTGTCGTCGTCGTTATAGTTTTGATTTCATACTGAGGTGTGTATAATCCATTATACACACCCGTGTCGTCGTCGTTATAGTTTTGATTTCATACTGAGGTGTGTATAATCCATTATACACACCCGTGTCGTCATTATAGTTTTGATTTCATACTTAGGGGCAATACTTTACTAAGATGACTTTCCATGATCCCCATGCAGCTGACACACTTTCATTTAATGATGGGTGTATAATCCATTATACACACCCGTGTCGTTGTTGTTGTGAACACAAGTTGTTGCTCGTCTATAAGATACAATCACTCGGACGCCGCTGTTTTTATAAAAGGTTTATTCAAAGGCAGTCACATAAAAACATCAGAGAGTCCATCTGTATATGCACGAGAGAAAGACAGATGGACAGATAGCCAGTCTCCCTACACCCGGCCACACTGTACTTCCTGTTGGAAATCTCACCAACTAAGTCCGATCGAAAAGTCCCGGACGGAAGTCACATGGTCTTTCATCGACTTCCGCCAAAATTACTTCTCACTAGTGATGGGACGATTCCAATATTTTTCCACAATTCCGATACAATTACCGATTCTGTTCGAAATTCCCGATTCCGATACAATTACCGATTCTGTTCGAAATTCCCGATTCCGATACAATTACCGATTCTGTTCGAAATTCCCGATTCCGATACAATTACCGATTCTGTTCGAAATTCCCGATTCCGATACAATTACCGATTCTGTTCGAAATTCCCGATTCCGATACAATTACCGATTCTGTTCGAAATTCCCGATTCCGATACAATTACCGATTCTGTTCGAAATTCCCGATTCCGATACAATTACCGATTCTGTTCGAAATTCCCGATTCCGATACAATTACCGATTCTGTTCGAAATTCCCGATTCCGATACAATTACCGATTCTGTTCGAAATTCCCGATTCCGATACAATTACCGATTCTGATTCAGATTTTTTTTTTTTAAATCTCTTAATGTTTAGTTATCAAGTTGTAATTTTTTTTAAATTTTCGGATTAGTGTAAAAACCCATATAATTTGTGCATATATTTTTGCAAATGTAAAAAATACACTTGTCGAGGGGGTTATCTATAGGTTTTAGCTTTACTGGTAGATTTAAAATCAATAAATGTTTATTATTTTATCATTAGTACCGGCAATGGAAAATTAAGTTTTTAACAAAAACAAACAAAAAACAAAAACAGTTAAAAGAATTGTTTTCGTCATCGGAAAATAGGCACAAATTTTTCCGATTCCGATACTCGAAAAGTTTTGATTTTTCCGATTCCTGATTCCGATTAGTCGTCCCGACACGACTCCTGATCTTGAAACTTTTCGACTCAAACAGGGCCCTCGCTATGCCACAAAATAAGCGCTATGTGGTTTGTTTCAATAAACGAAGTTTGCTGTTTCAGAACACATACCAATGGATGATGAATATTTTTGTATGTATTTTTTGTATATTCGCTTATTCAAGGAATTTAAATAGCGGAAAATCTCATATTTCTCTGTATATAAGACTAGCAGGGAGATCCGACGTTGCTCGGGATTGAACGAGGATCATTACTATGTACTTTTTTGACTATGCCTATAATACCGTATTATTTTCTTTGTTTTTACTGCCCCCGTCTCCGGTTAGAATCTTAAAACACTCTCTAGGCTGGAGTGTTTGAAATAGCCGGTGAATGTCTGGCATTCAGTAGGATGCCCCATCTCCAGCAAAACGGAAAGAAAAGAATATATATATATATATATATATATATATAATGCAAACCCACATATATACCTGTGCACACTACACATATATATGCACACATGCACACACACACACACACACATATATATATATATGTATGCACACACATATACACCTATGTATATATGTGTGTGTAACTGCATGCTATAAATGGCTCAACAGATCGCCAGGTTAAAAAAAAGAAACGGATCCTCAAACGGTCTTCCGGCTCCATAGCAATTGCCAAAAGTGAGGAATGCGTTCGCGAAACTCGTGCCACATCCACCTGCGCGTTCAAAGAAAATGATGAATGACGTTACACCCCTTCCCCCTCCTTGCCTAACAAAAACCAAAAAAAGGGAAAAAGTAGCAACCCTAGTTGAAGTCAGTGTCCCTAATAATGCAGGATTAAACAGAGCAGAAAAGGAAAAGATTACGAAATACCAAGGTCTTATGTACGACATGAAAAAAAACTGGAATCTTAGGAAAATCTCCCTCATCCCAGTAATTATAGAAGCAACACGACTAATAGAAAAATAATTTCAAAAGCTATCTGGCGAGTATACCCGGTGAACCGAGTGCAAGAGAAATACAAACAATTGCACTTAAAGGGACGGTTAGAATCTTAAAAAGATCTCTAGGCTGGAGTGTCTGAAATAGCCGGTGAATGTCTGGCATCCGGTAGGATTCCCCATCTCCAGCAAAAACGGAAAGATAAGAAAAATTAAAAAAAAGAAAATCTCCATCATCCCAGTAATTACAGGAACAACAGAACTAATGAAAAAGAATTTCAAAAGCTATCTGGCGAATATACCCGGTGAACCGAGTGCAAGAGAAATACAAACAATTGCACTCAAAGGGACGTTTAGAATCTTAAAAAGATGTCTAGGCTGGAGTGTTTGAAATAGTCGGTGAATGTCTGGCATCCGGTAGGATGCCCCATCCCCAGCAAAAACAGAAAGATAAGAAAATTAAAAATGTTATATATATATATAGATTACTTTATTGAAGTTTTGTAGGATAAACAAATCCAACACTCTTTCCGACCCAAACATCTTCCGTCGCTTTTTCCATTAATTTACTTCAACATCAAAAGGAGGATCTTAATGTAATCGACGAAAATATCCATAAAATTCTACTTTCTTAGGCGATTACATGATAAACAGACTGAAAAACAAAAACGGAAAACAATTGGGTGCTTTTTGCAGATGAGCGGCCGTACGAAATTATCTTAAAATCTATTGTTTTCCCAACATCCATACACAAATAAAATAGGTCTTCGAAATTAAACTTGAAGATATCCATTTTAAGATAATTTGTTAAAAATTGCGTGATTATCTCCCTTGCGAATTATCTGCCCTTGAATTATTTTTAAGAAAAAAAGATGGACGCTTAGCACTTAACGAATCGCTCCTATGATACAAAAAATGGAACAATGCTTGTAATTACAGTTCTAGTAGATAATTTTTTCTACTTTTTTGTGCAGTGAGTAAGAAAATAACACTGAATAAGTACATGATACTGTTTTTATAAAAAAAACATTTATTTCGTACGGCCGCTCATCTGCACAAGTACCAATAATTTATTTAAGAATTTAATGTGTCGCATAGAAATTTAACGTAAAACGAGGTGGTAATGATTTATTTCTACCGCCAAGTTCTTCAGAGTCTTAAGAAGTAATCGCAAAAACCTCTGCCTTTTGGTCGAGATCAAAGTGTAGTATCTGTTCCGATGGATACTGCACCCCATACTGATGTTGTCTTGGCCTTCGGGGCTTGATTTACGCCGGTCTATGGGATTGTCCTGTGCAGTTCTAGGAGGTCCACCCTCCCAGGCTTTGCCTCCCCTCTTTGGGGAGGAGTAAGTTTATTGCTTACTGCTTGAGGCGCCCCTACCGGGGAATGCCGACGGGGCTGCCCAGGCAATTTTTGATGGTCAGAGTGCTCGCCTCTCGGGCGCTAGCTTTTCAACCCCCACTTTCCGACCCGAGCTTGGGTCACATCTTACTTGTGGGAGTAGGATAAAAACTGGCCTTGTGCCTAACTCCTGGAGAAGAGTAAATTACTCTTTTGTGGCCTTGGCCTTTTGGCTAAGATCAAAGTGTAGTATCTGTTCCGATGGATACTGCACCCCATACTGGTGTTGTCTTGTCCTTCGGGTCTTGATTTACGCCGGTCTATGGGTCTGTCCTGTGCAGTTCTGGGAGGTCCACCTTCCCAGGCTTTGCCTCCCCTCTTTGGGGAGGAGTAAGTTTATTGCTTACTGCCTGAGGCGCCTCTACCGGGGAATGCCGACGGGGCTGCCCAGGCAATTTTTAAACCCCACTTTCCCGACCCGACCTTGGGTCACATCTTACTTGTGGGAGTAAGATAAAAACTGGCCTTGTGCCTAACTCCTGGAGAGGAGTAAATCAATACATGAGCAAAAAGAAAAAATTAAAAAGATGTGTCGATTTTAAATTCAATCTGTGTATGTAGCTATAGAAACCTTATTTCAAACTGAAATATGACAGATGGGGCGACCGACAAAGGCATGTGAGGACAAAAGTAATAAATTGTATCTAGGGGAGGGGTATGAGGTGATTAGAAAAATATTCTTTGTCCCATTTAATTTTTTAGGCATATTTTTATTTTTTTTATTTTTTTTTATTTTTTATTTTTTTTTACTGAATCCACTTGACCTTCATATTTAGGTTTTATCCAGTCCACTTTAGATAGACATGTTTTTTTTAGTTTTTTTTTTTTATCTTAAACGATGAGTTAAACAGCTGACAGAGATAAACACCCATCGAAAATCAGACAATCACCCCCCCCCCATCATGGCAGCCACAACAGAGAAAGAAAAGTTTTTAGTGTAGATGGGGTGGCACTTTTACCCCCAGCCCAGGCCGCCCACCGCCGCCCAGCCCCCGGCGCCAGCATTTTGGCTCACGTGACTCAATCGTAGTCACTTAGGAACAGAATAGTCTTCCGTATTAACAATTAGCATGTATCCCACCCCCAATACATTTTTTTTGTTTATTAATTATTTACCTTACGAAATAGAATGAAGATTGATGGATTTTTTGCCCACCGCCGCCCAGCCCCCGGCGCCAGCATTTTGGCTCACGTGACTCAATCGTAGTCACTTATGAACAGAATAGTCTTCCGTGTTCATAAGTGACTACGATTGAGTCACGTGAGCCAAAATGCTGGCGCCGGGGACTGGGCGGTGGTGGGCGGCGGTCGGCAAAAATCCATCAATCTTCATTCTATTTCGTAAGGTAAATAATTAATAAACAAAAAAAATGTATTGGGGGTGGGATACATGCTAATCGTTAATACGGAAGACTATTCTGTTCATAAGTGAGTACGATTGAGTCACGTGAGCCAAAATGCTGGCGCCGGGGGCTGGGCGGCGTTGGGCGGCCTGGGCTGGGGGTAAAAGTGCTGCCGGTGTAGATGTTAAGGTTAGTTGTGGAGCGAAGGGGGCAAAGAATATAAATTGAAATTAAATGGGGTTATACCAAGGCGATTCATAATACAGGCCTGGCAAACATGCGACTGCAGTCCATGACTGGGGGTGGACATGTGAAGATCAAAATTACTACTGAATAATAATTACCTCAAATAAGTTTTTGTATGAAATTTATTAGTAACGTCCAGTCATTAGCAACTATACTGTGATATGTTTTTGGAATAAGTTGCCAGATCGGATTAAGAACAGGAATGACGTGGATCAATTTAAGATGAGGTTGGATGAATTGAGAGAACGATGTAGGAGAGAGAAATTGAAGGGGCACTTTTGGGAGTTATCAAATGAAATATTTGACAGAATTTGATCTGGATATCGATACTGTACTAAGAGTTTAATTATTATTTTTTTAGCAGTTGAATTGAGACGATAGTTAAAGGGGAGATGCCCAAGGAGGCATAACAAACAAATAATAATAATGAATAATAATAATAAACAAATAATAATAATAATAATAATAATAATAATTCATAATAATAATATAATAATAATAATAATTAATAATAATAAACAATAATAATAAAAAATAATAATAATAATAATAATAATAATAATAATAATAATAATAATAATAATAATAATAAACAAATAATAATAATAATATACATATTAGGAAGCAGCTTACAATAATTGACTTATTTCCATCAAATAAAATATAAAAAGTACAAAAATATAAAAGAACTAAATTTAAAAAAAAATCCTTTATTCACTGTGAATTAAACACATTTTTGATATTTCAAAAGTCATGAGTCAATTTGTTTATATTGACAACTTTATTACAGAAAATATAATGACAATACAATCAGAAAGCAAATTCAACATTTTACAAAATCAAATACTTTATGAATTAAATAATATTCGAAAAAACAAATTTGATAAGTTTGTTAACTTCCTTTCTGACTTGCCCAATCAGAGGTCATCTCTCAGGCGAGCTGAGCACCTGATGGGAGATTATAAAAAGGATAACACACCATTTACTTCCTCTTTCTTACCCACGAAACGGGACTGACAACAACTCATCACATCACTCAGACCATCTCCCAAACTTCTTTCTTGGGATGCACCTCCCTGGGTCGTTTGGGCCCTGGCTTCGACTTCGACAAGAACACCCAAGGATCCAACATGGCTACGGCTGCACACACATTAACTTAATGTAACATACACACACATGCCTACATACACACAGAGACACGGTCTGACTTCAACACGTGTGTACGTAAATACATTCTTATATATGAACTCTTTTTCTTCTATTCTTCAAGGAGAGTAGAAAGTGACTAACTTTGGTTTTACTTTCGACAGCCTCGTAACTCTCCCTTTCTTTTATTTTGTCCTGTAGCATTCACATTCCATGAGCGATGTTTCTGACAAAGGAGGAAGAATTGCTGTTTTCTAGTTCGGAATCTATCCATATAACACTTATTGTTGGCTAGTTTTTGACCTTGTAGTAGTATTTTTTATTTATTTATTTATTTTTTTGGTTCCTTACATCAAGTGGCTTCATGCCTTGTCTGGAGCGATTTCTATAGAAAAAAAAAATATATATGGACTCTTCTCTCTTCCCTACTAACGGGGCACTTATTTAACACCACGTGGAATTTCTACCTTCGTTCATACTCATGGACGTTTTCATTGACTAACGCCCTTCTCCTTTATTCTCGATTTTGCTTCAATTGTCATTTTGTTTAATTTAGCAGTATATATATATACCCAATATATATATATATATATATATATATATTGGGTATATATATACGAGAATAAAGGAGAAGGGCGTTAGTAAATGAAAACGTCCATGAGTATATATATAAAGTATGAGTATATATATATATATATATATATATATATATATATATATATATATAACAAATATTTATTATTTGTCGCTCCTTGAAAGTAGAGCACTGTAATTGGTAGTATTAACACAGCATGACATCACTTGCTTATAATGCATCATTCCTTCCCTTAATAGAAGTAGAATGCCTCGACGTCAAAGCCGCCGTTAAAGTGTTAAAATTATCATAGTTTATTCGCTGTTTACAATTGGCCCAGCGATTAGCGACGTCGGACTGGAGTTGAAAAATACTTGAGGTCCGGGGTTTCGAATCGCATGACCGGTAGTGAATAGTCATATCTCTATGCTGATGAGTCCCGATTGAAAAAGGACGAAACGTATACGTACATAGATAATAAACAATAACAAATATTTATTATATATATATATATATATATATATATATATAGTGGGTTTAAATGATGGGTTGATGGGAAGAAGTAGTAGCCACTGCTGGGAGCAGAAGGACCGGGGTCCGGGCTTAGTGAAGTCAGTAGCATGGAATGAAATAAATGTGGATGGTTCGGAGTGAAAAAAAAAAGTGGAGGCGTGGGGGTGAGCGGGAATAATGTGGATGGCAGTGAGTAAAGAAGTGGAGGGGTGGGGGTGAGCAGGAATAATGTGGATGGCAGTGAGTAAAGAAGTGGAGGGGTGGGGGTGAGCGAGAATAATGTGGATGGCAGTGAGTGAAGAGGTGGAGAGATGGGGAAAGAGAAGGGGGGAGGCTCTGTGATTTTGGTGAGTCGGTAATGTCATGGTTTTAAAGAAGATCACTCAGAATCATCCACATTTGTTTAAATTTTTACACTTTTGGTAACCTGAAAATTAGGTAAATTTGTAGGTTCGAACTCTCTGCTATACACACAAAAAAATAGAGATTCTACTTTTTAGGCGATCGAACACCCTAAGAAAAACACACGAAAAACAATTATAACGTCTTTCACAACTTGACGTGCTTTTCTGCCTCTAGCGTGATTCGACGCCTCGGAGGTTAATACCATCAAAATGAGGAAGAAGAAAAGACAAAAACCTATAAGACAGGTTATTTACCCCCCACAGCGGTAAGATGTGACACAAGGTCGGAAAGTGGGATTTGATAAGTCAGCACCCTAGAGGAAGAGCATCTATGACCCTTAAAAATTGCCTGGGCAGCCCCGTCGGCATTCCCCGGTAGGGGCGCCTCAGGCGATTAGTAATAAACTAACCCCTTCTCAAAGGGTGAGAAAGCCAAGCCTGGGAGGGTGGATCTCCTAGAACTGCACAGGACCGACCCATAGACAGGCGTAAATCAAGCCCCGAAGGCTAAGATGATACCAGTCTATGGGGTGTAGTATCCATCGGAACAGATACTACACTTTGATCCGGGCCAGGCCCAGAAGACAGTCTCGTCTGATAAAGTTGTTTTACAACGAAAGCTTGCAAAAAAATAAATGAATGAATAAATAAATGATTTTTCATTTAAATTGAACCATGTGTTTATTTTTTACAAATATTTCAATTAAAAAAACAATTAGTTTAGAATTTAGAGAAGGAGATCAGTTTCGCATATAAATTTAACGTAAAATGATCACCAATTTCCGGACCATCGTCTAACCGGATAGCATTTCAAGGGCATATAACCAGATATCTTTAATTGTGTTCCTTTTTTTAGGAGAAGGATTTTTTCATGCTGAAAAGGTAGTAATAAAAATAAATACTTATATTCGTCATTTAAAAAATAGTTATTATTTACACAAGCCTCCTTCAACAGAAAAATAATCTCCTTTCCCTACCACTAACCCTAAGTCAGTGTGGCTACGCCCCCCCCCCCCAAAAAAAAACACAGTAAATTCTAAAGTGTTTTTTTTTTTTACTTTTTTCAGAAAAAACAAAAAGTAAAAATTAAAAAGTGCCCTTTTCTCGCAAAAAACCCCAACTTTTATGAATACTCGTGTCACTTCGCTAAAAATAAAAAACAAACACAAAAAAGAAACACTCGTCTCATTTTATAGCCAGTGTAATACATACATACATACACATATATATATAAATAACCAAATATTCTGAAGTTTACAGACAATACCACAGATATAAATATATATATATATATATATATATATATATATATATATATATATATCGTCTCGGAAGTTTCTCAACCATTAAAACTATAAAAAAAAACAAAAAAAAAACTTATAGTCCCAAGTCTTCCAGTGGAAAATCACTCATGGAAGTCAATTTATTTTTTACAGTTATTATATTAGTTTATTTCTAACACTATTTTAAGGGATCATCAGTTGTTTACCATGAAAAACTGTTTCGGGAATTTAAAAACAAGACAGTATCTAATTTCATGGCTTCCCAGCAGAGTTGATCAGACCCCACTTCCCTAAAAAGACAAAAACATAAACGTTCCTTATACTAAATCTACGTTTTGTTCCATATAAATGTTTTGCTAACTTATATTAGTTATTTAAGACAAAAAAAAAAAAAAAGAAAAATTGTCATTACCTGTGCTGTTCGTCTGTCTAATAAAATTTATCCGTTACTTACAAAAATGTTGCTGCATTTTAAAGTGTTTGGACGAATCCATGACACTATTATTTAAGTGATTAATGTATTATTTTTAGTTTTATATTATAAATATAAAAAACATCAACACATTAAAAAATAAATAAATAAATATGTATATATATATATATATATATATATATATACATACATACATACATATATACCTACACATGTGTCTCTATATATACATATATATTCTTCATATATTCATATATTCTTCATTTTTAGCGAAGTATTTGTGTTTCTTTTCAATTTTGCGATACGCGTGGCCCCGCATAAGTGAACTCCAGAATATTCACACAAAAAAGGCCAAACGGAATTTTCGATGGCCAAAACACACCAAATTCGTGACATTTGGCCATAAAAAGGCCAAACTGGTTTTGCGCACGGCCAACTAGCCAGTCAGCCGGCCCTTATTATGCGTTTTTACCTTTTATTTTATAAATAAATACTACACTTTGATCCCAGACCAAGAACAAAGATTTCGGACGTCTTTATTGTCACGACCACGGCAGTGTCCGACTACTTTGTAAGTACATTTTTAAAATACTACGATAAAGGGAACGACATCAAATTAATAGTCTTTTTAGTGTTTTTAATTTATTTACTTAAGCTACGTATTACTACATTAGACTTTTAAAAGTATTACATTCTTAAGTAAGTGCTTAAAAAAAAATTAGAACGACGATTGTTTTTCTCTTTCATGTCGGTTACAAATTGTTTTACTATGTTTTTCTCCATTCATAAATCTACTCTTTTCTTTCATTCATTAACAAATCTCTATTTTCTACGTTTTTTTTTGTTTTGTTTTTTTTTTCATTAAAAATAATAAAAAAATGCTCTTCATTACATTTCGTTTTCCGTCAAATGTGTCATTTTCGTTTCACCAAACAGATTCCAGCTTTTAACTTCTACCTACGAGAAAGCTGGTCTTTTTTTATTTTCACTTGTTTTTTTTTGTTTGTTTGTTTTAAGATTAAAAAAACTTTTCTTAATAAAAAAAAAAGTTTTTTTAAAACAGTCCCAAAGTGTCAAATATTCACCTACCTACTGATATAGACGTCTGGATCCATTTTTTGATGCTGTTTAACTTGCATTAAACGTATTTTTTTGAAGAGGTCCCCTCAGCTAAAACTTCTAAACTAAAACTTTCTTACTGAATTAAAAGAACAACAACCTTGTCTTAAAGAGGTCACTTGACAATATCAACCAATCGGACAAATTGATTTACTACGGAAGCCCAATAATGTAAAAATAAACTCATTAATATAACTAGGTTTGGCGGTACTCGGAGGGAAAATGCTATTTAGGGCGCATCTTAATCACGTATTTTATCTACGGGTGCTTGTATAATAAAAAGCCGACAAAAAGTTTTTCTTGTCTTTTAGTGTTGGAGAAATAAATAAGGGGCAGGTAATTCTTACCACGAATTTTAAGCAAGATTTTCCAGTAATCAAAACTGATGGCTTTAATTGGCGTTGCACATGTGGCTACTGTGCAAAGAGAACTTCGATTAGACATAAAAGGTTAGGGTTAGGGTTAGGGGTTAGGGTTAGGGTTAGAAAAATAGTGTTCGAAAGCTAGAGCTGTTGTGAAGAGTTACCTGCCCCTTATTTACCTCTCCAACATTAAAAGACAAATCAAACTTTTTTACGGCTTTTTATTATACAAGCACCTATCTACGTTAATTCCTATTTCAGTCACGTAAATTATTTAGAGTGAAATAAAATTCGTTAGCGTTTGTCAATTTTTTTTCAAGTAACTTTTACTTTTTACTTTATTTTAGTAAAAAAATAAAATAAAGACAGAAAATTAAGAACAATAAGTTTTTTTGTTTTTTTTTATTTAATTTTTTTTTCACCCCAAACAAAATAAATTGCAACTGATGCGGAACGGTCTTCTGTAGTAGGCGTCAGATTTATAGAAGTAGGTCTCTTGGTGGGAAGTTGGGCAAGCAAGGTGTTTGTTCACATTACATTTAAATTTCTACATGCTGGTACGGTCGGCGAAAGAGAAGACAGGAAAATAGTTCCAAATGAAGCAGTCCGAGGTAAGAAGCTATTAAATAAAAAAATCTCCCTTCACCAAGTGACCTTGATGGTGAAGGGGTGCGATTTTGCTGCTAGCTGGTTGGTTCGGAGGTATTTACGTTAAGGTGGTACAAGCGCAGTTCATTGGAGCACATTCCGTGGAAGTACTTGTAAAACAAACATAGGTACCAAAACTGCGGCGATCTGACAGGGACTGGAGCCTTGCAGACAGTCATGGCCTTCGTTCAGTTTTGAGAGACAACGGATACACCCTGTAAGGGTGTCTGCGCGTGTAATTGTGAAGCAAGGGTTGCGCAGCCCCCATCCACATCTCTCCTGAGTCAGCACTGCTTGGTTCTAGTGACAAGTAAAAATCCAGTAAGATTAGAAACAATGCCGGGGTAAGCGGAGAGCACGTACGGCACCTGGTATTCCCAAATGGTCACCCATTTAAGTACTGAACAGGCTCAACATCGCTTAACTGCGGTGATATAACGGGAACCGGTGTGTCAACGTGATTGCGCAGACAGTGCAGGACCAGAAATGCCGACATTAAAAATCGGCCGGAAAATATAGTCGCTATCTTAATTAAGATAGCGACTATATTTTCCGGTCGATAAAGGTTTGGTATCTGTCTGTCTCAAGTCGAAACTATACTATTATTTCTACTAATATACTATTCTACTATCTTTCACTGATTAATTTAGGCGGGTGAGTAGTGTAGTATCTGTTCTGTTGTCATAATTCCATCCTCCCAGGTATTACCTCCTAATTTAGAAAGATAGTGTAGTATATGTCTTGTTGTCGCAACACCATTCTCCCAGGTATTACTTCATTCTTGGATGAGGGGGGCGTTTTGTTTAGTGTACATTCGTTCGTCATAATGTCATCCTCCCAGGCATTACCTCATCCTTTTTGGGGAGGAGGTAGTGTAGTATCTGTTCTGTTGTCACTAGACCATCCTCTCAGGTATTACCTCCTAATTTGAAGGAGTAATATTGTATATGCCTTGTTGCCATGAGATCAACCTCCCAGGTATTACTTCATTCTTGTGGAGGGGCTACTGGAGTATACGTTCATTCGTATATGTACCATCCTCCCAGGCATCGCCTCCTCGTTTTAATGGGATAGTGAATGATCTGTTCTGTTGTTACGAGATTATTTTCCCAGGCTTTACCCCTTCTAGAAAACTGAATACTTAAATTATAGATAATAGAAAAAATACGTGACCAAGGGGAGAAGGGGGAGAGGGGGGAGCATATTTTTCTTAATAGATCTAATGCTGTAAGTTGCATTTGAACCCGGTTCTGTACTTTGCGACCTGTGAATTTGTATCCCCCCTTTTTTGTACGGTAAGTCCCGTATTGTTCTATTTCTCGTTTGGCACCTGCGCCAGTAACGTCGATGCATGTATTTCAGACGGTTTCTGCACGGAGATTCTCGGATGACGCTAACCCTGGCTTTGTGGGGGCGTGCGGATTAGGAGCCTCCCCCCCCTCCCCCTGAAAGTTTGGGACCCTCTTGAAAGTTAAACCCCAACACGTGTACAGGATAAATTGTGAAAGTGAATCTTGACTTGCTGATAAGAGCAGCGATTTGAGGCAGGTGTAAAACCGTGCAAAGGGCGAAGACGGGCGCAATTCAATTAACAGTAAAACATTTCTTCTTATCGAAGACAAGAAAGATAAAACATCCATCCATCTATACGTCTGTCGTTAAATAGCCATATATTTCAGGTTATCATGTACATATATATATATTATATATATATATATATATATATATATATATATATATATATATATATATATATATATATATATATATATATATTATATATATATTATATATATATATATATATATATATATATTATATATATATTATATATATATATATATATATATATATATATATATATATATATATATATATTATATATATATATATATATATATTATATATATATATATATAGAGAGAGAGAGAGAGAGGAAGAGGGATAGAGAGAGGAAGAGGAATAGAGAGAGAGAGAGAAAGAGGAATAGAGAGAGAGGAATAGAGAGAGAGAGAGATAGAGGAAGAGGAATAGAGAGAGAGGAAGAGGAATAGAGAGAGAGAGAAAGAGGAATAGAGAGAGAGGAAGAGGAATAGAGAGAGAGAGGGGGGAAGAGGAATAGAGAGAGAGGAAGAGGAATAGAGAGAGAGAGAGGAAGAGGAATAGAGAGAGAGAGAGAGGAAGAGGAATAGATAGAGAGAGAGAGATAGAGGAATAGAGAGAGATAGAGGAATAGAGAGAGAGAGAGAGAGAGAGGGGGAGAGGAATGGAGAAGGAGATGAATAGAGAGAGAGAGAGATGGAGGAATACAGAGAAAGACAGCGGAGAAAGGCATAGACACAGAGAGGGGGCGAGAGAGAGAAAAAATAGAGAGACAGGGGGAGAGAGCAGCAGCATAAAGAGGGAGGGTGTGACAGAGAGAGAGAGAGAGAGAGAGAAAGAAAAACAAATATTTATAATTATTTGTCTCCCCAAATGTAGGCTGGGCTCTGTAGAGAGTAGTATTAAGACAGTTGTCATCGTGACTTCAATGCCATTTTCTTTTAAATAGTAGAACACTTTACCATACAGTATCTACAATAAGTGAGTAAACCCAAATCAGGTGACATGCTCGGTCGTTGTAAGGTATTCACCCGTTTTCTGTCTGTGGGCTTAGGGTCGTTATCTTGCTGGAAAACTCCACGTCTGCCAATATTTGGTAATATTTTTTCCTCCAATATCTGGCAATAGAGTTTGGAATCCATTTTTCCTTCGATGGCCGAGTATGTCACCTAATTTGAACCCAATAGAGCATTTGTGGGAGCATCTGAAACGGAAAATTGAAGGGAAAAATCCGAGAAATAATAACGAACTGAAGGAGGTCATCAAGTGTGAATGGAACGCAATTCCGGCGGAAACATGTCATAAACTAGTCGAATCAATGCCTAGGAGGTTGTCTGCTGTTATTGATAACAATGCAGCCCATACAAAGTATTAAAAATAAGATTATTTGTTTAAAATGCTCATGTGTACTCACTTTTTGTAACTTGTTCCAAATGTTTTTGTTCAATTTTTTTTGCATTGAAAACATATTTGTTCCTTCATAGTTTATGAAGCTATTAAAGCACTACATGGATATGTTCACACCGAGTTTCATTTAAATCCTACGAATAATTAAAGTTCTATGAAGTAAAAAGTAAAAGATTTGTTGGGTGTACTCACTTATTGTAGATATTGTATATATGTACATATATACATATATGTACATATATATATATATATGTATATATATATGTATATATATGTACATATATATATATATATATGTACATATATATATGTATATATGTACATATACATATATGTACATATATATATATATATATGAAATTAAAAATGGAAAAGCGGAAGACCTTTTCGCTCAACGTTTCGCCCAAATTTCACGTGGGCTTTGTCAAGAGCGGACGAAGAATACAAAAATGACAAAAGACGAGAAAGTCTGTAAATTACGGGAAATATATATAGTGGTTGGGTTCATGTTGAGATGAAGGGTATGCAAAAAAAAAAAAAGAAAGAAATATATATATATATATGCACATAAATGTGATCGAAACATATATATAACACATATACATACATATATATCAAATATTCATAGAAGTAGCATTGGAAAAGAAGAGGAGAAAATAAAGAGCAGAAAGGGGTCCAAAGGATATTTAATTTGAAGCTCAGGGAATTATCCGGTGTCTAGAATTATCTTGTTTTCACTAATGATTGCTTTTGATAGGTTGGGGGAGATATTGTAGAAGCCCATTCTTTGTTTAATTTTATTTGTGGAAAGGGCTATGAGGGCAGATTCAATTATTCGACGTGTTGACTTGTTGTGTATTATTTTGATTAAAGTGGATTTCTCAAAGTCAAAGTAATGACCATATTCCATAGTATGAGCATATAAGGCGTTAAGTGTGTTGTTGGTTTTAATCGCTCTTTTATGCTCATAAATCCGCTTGTCAAGATTACGCTGCGTCTCTCCAATGTAGACCTTATTACAGTCTAGACAAGGAATGGAGTATATGCCAGCTTTGACATTGGGTGTCGTGTTCAGTTTAGATGTTTTGATTAAATTTATAATACTTGCAGAAGTTATTTGGGATATGTTTATGCCTAGTTTATTAAGTTCTGTGTAAATCGGGTTATTGTTGGAATTGGTTGGTAAAGCTATATATCTATTTATTATAGGGCTGGTGGATAAGTTTTTCTGTTTGGAATTTGAGTAAATCTGTAGAGCTTTTCTTTTAGAATTTTGTATAAAATACTTTGGGTACTGTAATGTATTGAGAGAGTGTTCAATGTATTTAAATTCGTCATCTAAATATTCATTGCTGCATATCCTAAGTGCTCTTAGGTAAAAACCAATTATGATGCCAGATTTTATTTTATTATTGTGGTGCGAATAAAAATGAACATAATCGTTCTTATTGGTTTGTTTACGGTAGACTTTATAAGATAAATTATTATTTTTATTTATTAGTAGAATATCAAGAAAAGGAATGGAGTTATCTGTTTCTTTATCGAAAGTAAATTTAATGGTTGGTTCTATTTTGTTCAATTTGTTAGTAATGCTTTCTATTTTAGTGGTTTTCGGGAGGAAAATTAGGATATCATCTATGTATCTATAGTAAGATACATTTTTAGGTAGTCTGTATTTTATTGGTCCGTTCTCAAGAAATTCCAAAAATAAACAGGATAGGACACCACTGAGGGGATTCCCCATAGGTAGGCCAAATTTCTGTTTATAAAAGAAATTGTTGAAAGTAAAATAGGTCATATTAGTGCATAAATTTATAATATTAATTATGTTATTTGCTGGAAAGGGTAAGTTGATATTTATTTTGTCGAGATGTTTTTTGAGTAAATTAAGGCATTTATTGGTGGGGACATTTGTGTATAATGATTCTATGTCAAGGCTATTCATAGTTTTATTAGTTAGGTTAAGATTTTTTTATTTATTAAGTAGATCTCCGGAATTTTTTAGGTGAGATGGACTAATCGTACCTAGTAATGGGGTTAGTATTTTTGTAATGGCACGTGCAATTTTATGGGTAGCACTGCCGATACCTGAGATTATGGGGCGCATTGGGGTATTATTCTTGTGGGTTTTTGGTAGGCCATATAAAGTTGGAATTTTGGGGTGGTATATATGTTAACCAGGTGTTATTCTTATTTATTAGTTGCTTATAGGATTTGTTGAACTTATCTATTTCTTTGTATATAAAGGTGGAATTAGTTTTTCGTAATCAAGACATTTAGTGAATGAGAATTTTATTTCAGGACCAAAAATCAAGGGAAGCGCGAGAGCGCTCTATCCCTTAATAGACTTAAAAAACGGCCTATGCTAGAAATCTCATTTTTTGATCAATCATAACTCAAAAACCAATAAACCAAATTAGTTGAAACGTTGCGCAAAATGTTTATTTGATAGGTTCTATAAGTGTGTAGAATTTCAGCATCATTAGTCAAGGCAATTCAGAGATCCAGAAAGTTCAATCATGAAATCATGTTATCCGTGTGTACGTACGTACGTATGTGCCACCCTGTATCTCATCAACTATTTTTCGATGGCCAAAACACACCAAATTCGTGACATTTGGCCATAAAAAGGCCAAACTGGTTTTGCGCACGGTCCACTAGCCAGTCAGCCGGCCCTTATTATGCCTTTTTACCTTTTTTTATATAAATAAATATAGCACTTTGATTAATTTACGTGATTTTTGCTATAGTTTGTTTTATTTAAAGTATCCGCTAA
>OY744555.1:20944237-20949237 GCA_963556195.1 Sepiola atlantica
ATTATGTACTGCTGTGCACGATGACTACTTATTACTATACGATGTGAGAGACATGAGGGGGGGGGCATCCTACGTGGGGAGTTGTGCGGCAAGAAGTTTTTTTTATTGCATATTGATGCAGTCGGGGAAACAGGGAACAGGAAGGGGATCCCAAAGGCAATGGGGTAAAAAAATGAATGGTAACTTTTAATGCCGCAAAGACAAAGCTACTTTTCTTCAATAACTACAAGAAACCTCTCCAACCACCGATTGTCATGACAAATAGCACCCTGCCTGAGAGTTCATCATTCAAACTCCTCAGCCTAACTTTCACAGATAACATGAATTGGAATAAATACATTGAAAACATTGCCAGGGCTGCTGAAAAGAAGGTGGGCTCTCTCTACCGTGCCAGTAAACTCCTCACACCTGACATTATCCTATATCTCTACAAAGCCACCATCCGCCCATGCATGGAGTATTGTTGCCACATCTGGGCTGGTGCATCATCCGCTAGTCTCTCCCACTTGGACAAGGTTAAAAAAAGAGTCGCCAACTTGATAGGTCCTTCACTATCCACCAAGCTCCAGCCCCTGTCCCATCGCCGCAATGTTGCATCCTTGTGCCTGTTTTACAAGTACTTCAATGGATTGTGCTCTGATGAGCTTGCTGCTCTGGTACCCCCACGACGTAAATTCACTAGACCAACCCGACAGTCCGGCAAATTCCATCCATATACTGTGGAGGTTCCCAGATGCCGAAGAGCTTTCTACTCCAAAAGCTTCTCTCCTCGTGCTGCTGGACTCTGGAACTCCCTCCCTTCTCCCTGCTTTCCTGGCGGTACTGACATGCAGAAATTTAAAACTAATGTAAACAGACATCTCGCTGCGCAGCTCCTAAATTAGGTTGACCCCCCCCCTAAAAAAAAACGTCACTCTTTTTTTTCTTTTTCTCAGTAGCCCCTTACGTCTACAGTGGCGGTCTGCCTGGTTTGGGGTGAACTATGTTTTAAAAAAAAGCACCCGATAACTGAAGCTACTAGAGTAGAAAGTTTTCCGACATCTGCGTACCTCTACAGTGAAGGGGTGGGATTTTGCTGTCATTCGGGTTGGACGAGTTTAATTACGTTGAGAGAGGGTGTGATACACTTGCAGCAAGTTCGTTGGAGCACATTCCACGGAAGTACTTGTAAAACAGGAACAAGATAGCAACAGTGCGGCGATGGGACAGCGACTTGAGCTTGACAGACAGTGCGGGACCTATAATGTTATGGGGAATCTTTTACTATAATCAACAGAACGAAAAAAAGGGGTAACAAAACAAAAACAAATGTGCAACAAATAAATGTTACCAAAGGCAAGTTAGGTTACCCATCTCCTTACCCGAATAATTTTATTTGTGTTTTAACTTATTTAAAAGGGTGTTTTTTTTTGTTTGTTCAAAACAGTCGGTGTTGACTGCTCGAAAAGAAATTCAAAATGGAGGCTCGCCATGGCCAGGACTTGAAAATCGATAAAATATCGAAAACTAAACAATACACCGATATAAACTGATATAACATTACATTTTCGCTTGGTTGTTGACATTTATTGTATACGTTTCTATCAGTCTATTGTTTGGTTTTCGATTTTTTATCGATTTTTTATCGATTTTCAAGTCCTGGCCATGGGCGAGCCTCTATTTTGAATTTCTTTTCGAGCAGTTAACACCGATTGTTTTGAACAAGAAAACCACCCTTTAAAATAAGTTAAAACACAAATAAAATTATCCAGGTAGGTAGATGAGTAACTTAACTTGCCTTTGTAAACATTTATTTGTTACACATTTGTTTTTTTTTTCGTTACCCCTTTTTTTCGTTCTGTTGATTGTAGTAAAAGATTCCCATCTTTTTTAAGTGACAATCCTTTGGGGGTTGGAAATTCAATCTTTACCACAGGCGATAATTAAGTATAACATAAACTTCTACCTGGTCATGGCCGACGGAACGAGAACAATCTCCCCTCGTGGATTAAATAAAGGGTTCCGTTTGGAATTCCGTATCGGTTCCCGAGTTCAAAATAAAGGTCCACAAGTTCGAAAAGATTCACCTGAAAAAATGTCGGAGGTTACATCGGCCGAAACGTTGTGAAAATAACACCATGTAAACTTTATTTATTTCCCTCGCCACGAGGGCAGACTTAGACACAAGGTCGGTTTTTAACGTGGTGGAATTCCAGCTCCCCAAAAAGCGACTTTATGGATCATGAGAAAAATTTAAATCGCCTCAGTCTAGAAGGATTTCTCCTTCACTGACCGACGACAGAAAAGACAAAGTTTAGAATTAGAACAGATACTGCACTTTGCTTTTAGCAAAAAAAAAACAAACAAACAAAAAAAAAACAAAACAAAAAAAAAAACAAAAAAAAAAAAACAAAAAAAAACAAAGCTAGAGTATGAGAATAGTAGTCCGAATTATCTAAATAATATAAATTATCAATCTTCAATCCCAAAATTCCGAAACAAAACAAAAAAAGTTGGTCCATAAGAACAAACAAACACATGTAACATGGTCAAAACTGATCCCCCTCCTAAAATCTCAAATGTTTGAAAAATATTCCCCAAAACCGGGAATTCTCTCGCGACATGATAGGTAATTGTAAACAGAAGAATTTTAAATATTTGAGTTGGTCAAAAAGAGGGGGATCAGTCTACGTTACATTTACATTGAAAACTGATCCCCCGTCTTAAAATCTAAATTTTTTGAATCTTTTTTCTAAAAACCCCGGAATTCTCTATCGACATGATAGTTAAATAGATACAGGGAAAAAGATTTTTTTTAAAATTGAGATGGTCAAAAAGAGGGGGATCAGTCTACGTTGAATTTACATTGGAAACTGATCCCCCCTCCTAAAATGTAAACTATTAAAATTTTTTTTCTAAAAACGCCGAAATTCACTAGCAGCCTGATAGGTAAGCGTACACCGAAAAAAAGAAAAAAAATGGTCCGTAAAAAGTTGTGAAAAACGGACTATGGAAAAAGACGAACAAGTACCCCAAAAAGGCACTAATAACCGATGCAGACTCTACTTCAATCTGTGGAACACAATATCCCGGGACTGCTACCCAGCTGACTACGACATTGTCGTTTTTAAATCTAATATTAACAAATACTTGTCGAGCCTCCCTCTTCAGTAATCAAATTCTGCCCATTCCATGAACAAAGTTTCTTTCCAGGGATTTCCATCTATGGAACACATTAACATGGGTCTGCTTCGGACTGCTATTCACATATTGGTTGTTATTTTCACAACGTTTCGGCCGATGTAACCTCCGACCTTATGTAGGCGCATCTTTTCGAATTTAGGAATCTTTATGCTGAACTCGGTAACCCATCCGGATTTTCAAAATTAACCCTTTATTTAATCCACGGGGGGGGGGGGGGATTGTTCTTATCCCATCAGCCAATTGCCAGTGTCATGTTAAAGTTCAATGTGAACAAATACTTGTCGAACCGTCTTCGGGCATCTTTTACGAGACTCAGCAGAGTAAAAACGCTAAAAAAAACAAATATACAACAAATAAAAGTAACTGTAAGCTGTAAAAGTTAGTTTCAAACTTGCATGTGCTATTTGTTTGTATTTTAAACCCGTTTGAAGTGCTATTTATTAGAAATTTAAGTTCAACACAGGGTTTTCGAAGAATTCAAAATGGCCGCTCTACGTAACAATATAGAGGGACTGGCCGGCATTTTCTTTGAGAAACTAGATGTTTTGAAAAACAAGAAATTTTTTTTTAACATCTAATAAAAAGCCATTTATACTACGTCAAAATACAAACAAATTACATAGGTAAGTAGAAAAATGTCTATTCTAGACATAAGTCAACTTTACTTGTTGCAAATTTATGTTTTTAAACTCTTTCTCGTTCTTTTTTTGGACCCCGTTCAACTTTACTTGTTGCAAATTTATGTTTTTAAACTCTTTCTCGTTCTTTTTTTGGACCCCGTTCGCGCCTCTGCTGAGCGTCGTAACATATACCCCCGTCTTCTTAAGTAATCCAATTCTACTCATTTCACTTATCGTTCCAATCCGCTCATTGTATTTAATTTACCCCCTCTCCAGGTTAGACACAAGGTCAAGTGTAGGTTTTGATGAAAGTGTTTCTGTGGAACCAACTGGATTCGAACCCAGCACACCTAGCCCGCGTCGTTACCCACTTAGCCACCGTGCCATAGTATTGGTCATTATCAAACTGACAATCTCATACACCGTTATCCTCGAGTGGCCTTTGGCCTTGGCAAGTGGTGACTCATTACTATATTGATAAAACTTTTAAATTAAAAAAAATCCACATCTTCGCAAACTAAATAAAAAAAGATATTTTTTTTTTACTATCGCTAAGTGGCCAGGAAATGGGTGCTCATTTTACGTTAAATTTATAAAGGAAAGTGATCCCCCATTCTAAAATCTTAAATATTTTTTTTTTAAATTTTAATTTCTTCTTTGCGGCTATTTTTTTAGGCTGTTTAAATGTATTTACACAAAAAAAAGTAGAATTTGAACTTTTTATGGGGTAAACTGCGCCGGGTAAGATAGTAAAAATTTACCCCCCCCCCAAAAAAATAATGATATGGATGTTTTTAAAACTTAATTTACTTACCTTAAGTTCGTAAAGGTGTTTCTTTTTAAAACGATTTGTTTTGTGGTGTTTATGCCGAAGATCCATTGAATTATAAATCTGAATCCTCTGCCATGATTGGCGAAGAATTCTATAATGAATCGCGCGCAGATCGATTTAATCCCGACGAACTGTAAACAATTCAAAAAAAAATTTCCTTGGCTGATTTAAAAAAAAAAGAAATATATATATATATATATATATATATATATATATATATATATATATGTAAACAGTGCGAGATGTTTCTTTCTTTTATTTTCTGAAGATATTTGCAAAATCGTGATTAGAATCGAGCCATTATCTTGTTTAATCCGTTGATTTAAATTGGGTCCTTAACGGTTAATCCATTTGAATTGAGGGAC
>OY744555.1:20956737-20964604 GCA_963556195.1 Sepiola atlantica
CCCCTGCACTAGACCAACCCGACCATCAGCTAACTCCCATCCATTCACTGTGGAGGCCACCAGATACCGGAGAGCCTTCTACTCTAATAGCTTCTATTTTTTTCGAGCTGTCGGTCTTTGTAACCCCCTTCCTGCTCCCCGTTTCCCCGTTTCAGCTCTTCGATGTGGCTAGAGAGGCAAGAGCTTAAAGCCGAGCTCGAAATGATCAGAAATTCAAAACGATAGGCCATCAGCACAATCCCCTTCCCCATAATATCCAGCCCTTCCTCTACCATGGAAAGAACGCTAAGAGAGTTCAGAAGAAGTCGACATCAGGATCCGTCGTCCTCTAGTCGTCCTACATGGACGGCGGCACCGGGGTGGGGGGGCAGAGGGGGTGCAATCCCCTTCACTTTTTGACTGGTCCCTCCCACTTTACGGTCATCAATAATGAAGTTATACATGTGTTTAAACGGGCCCCCCCACTTTTTAGGAGAGCCCCCCCCCCACTTTTATAACTTTATAACTGTGCCGCCGGTCCTGTCCTAGGCTCCCTGGGTAACAAGCATACCATCCAGATAGAGACTGTTTCTCTGTATCACAGCTCTTCATTGTAGCTAGATAGGCAAGAACTAACAACTGGGATTCAAACGATCGTAGATTCTAACGACTGTGACACCAGCACGATCAGTACTCCACATTAAGGAGGGTCAACATCAGGATCCGTCGTCCTCTAGTTGTATCTGCCTTTCCTGGTGACAATCATAGTACTCCACTAACAAACTGTTTCTCTGTATCACAGTTCTTCCAACGATGACAGAGCGTTTAGCATCTCCGATAGTTTATATCTGTTTTTTTTTTTATTAAAAACCTAACAGTTCAGCCAAACAATGGAAGTTGCCACTGTAGATGTAAGGGGCTATCGAAACGGTCGCAGATTCAAAACGCTAGACCATCAGCACCATCCCTACGCCTAAAGTACAACCCTTCCTCACAATGATAGGGACGGTTACAACGTAGTGGTGTTAAGGATATCCCGTTAATATGGTTCAGGAGGAGTCAACACCAGGATCCGTCGTTCTCTAGTCGTCGCTGCCTCTCCATGTGATAAGAATAGTCAAGTCATTCACATAATAATGGAACCGAAATCCAATGATTGAGCATTACAAGTTTACTTTTGTGTGCCTAAGTGTGGGATTCAAGCCCTAGGTTCAGTCTAAAGAAATTATGGACACCCTTGAAAGGGGCTGGCTGCGCATGTAATTGTGAAGCAAGGGTTGCGCAATCCTAAGTCGGCACTGCTTGATTCCAATGGCAAGTAGTTCAATACGACTGGAAACAATTCCGGGAAAAGCAGAGAGCACATACAGCACCTAGTATTCCCAAACGGTTACCCATTTACTACTGGCCAGGCGCGACGCCGCTTAACTTCGGTGATTTTGCCCTATATCGGTATGTGGAATTACTGTTATGCTGAACAACAATGGCAACCCATTGATATATGAAAATCTAAAGATATATCTTTATTGTCGTGACGGTGAGGAATGGTGTGTTGGTGGGAGGAAGATGCACGCACAGGAATTCGATGGCCGATTCTTCTCGGCCTAAGCGTCAACCAACTGCCGATAGCAATTTCAGGTTGTGCTTATATAACAATTTGTGACCACCTCAAACATCCCCATAGTACGGCATTGCCACTTTAGCCGCGCCTCCCGGGCCGTTTTATTCGGCGACATGGTTTCAATCAATTGACAATCCAACATATCTTCTCGAGTGCCCCTGGCATGTACTTCTTGCCAATGACCTTTCATACTTCCAACATTTCTCTTTCTGTTGACAATCGATCTTATCTTGCTTCTTTCCATGTTAGGTGCATTATTTTTTATTCAAATGACCTTTTGGTCATCCGATAATTATCTTACGTTTTGGCAATCGCAAGCTGCATCTCTTCTTATTTACATGACTTTTCCGTACACATGGCCGGGATATTTAACACTAGGGCAAAACTTTCCAGACTTCGTATTCAATAGCTGGGAATTGCTGCTGTGGCTATCAGGGGTATAACTATGACCTATGGGGAGCACTTCATGAAAACCAAACAAAACAAGATTACTTCTTTTCAGAAAAAATTAGGCATTATTTATTAAAATATAATATTTGATATAACTTTTTATAACCTGGAACTATATACGTACTTTAAGGTGTGAATCCATCTTTTTGAAAAAAATATATACATTTAACCTTTGAATGAAATCACACCCCTTACGTTCAACCTTTCCCCACAATGGTAGGGGCTGTGGCAACGTGATGATGTCAGAGCTATCCTGCTAAGACGGGTTCAGGAGTAATCAACATCATGGTCTGTCGTCTTCCAGTTGTCTCTGTCTCTCCGTCTTATAAACATAGTCATCCACATACAGACTATTTATCTGTATCACAGCTCTTCAATATGGCTAGACGGGCAAGAGCTTCAAGCTTTTTTTGAACCAACCAATTCAAACTGTGTAATGCGTATATGTAATGGAATGACTGTTTTTGTATTTGCCTATTTTTATTATCGAACTTATGTACGAAGTTTTGTTGGGAATGTGGCTCATTGCCACCCGGAAGTAGGGTTAGGGTTAAGAGATTTTTTATTTATTTATTTAAGTTGCTGAAAAAAAAAGTTAATTTTTAATCATGAATCGGGATATTTAAAAAAAAAAATAACAATAACATTTTTTTTTAAAATAAATAAATAAAATAAAATAATTAAAAAAATAAAATAAAAAAATAAAAAAATAAAATTAAAAAATAAAATTAAAAAATTAAAAAAATAAATAAATAAAATAAAATAATTAAAAAATAAAATAAAATAATTTAAAAAATAAAAAAATAAATAAAACAAAAAATAATCCGACCCCCCCCCCCACTACATTTCAGATCATTCTTATACACTATTAGGAACCGTGTGGACCTTGTTTGATTTATTACCTTGTTTGTCTCTGTGCTCAATAGATTACCTCATCTATTAGAACAGTCAACGTGGAACTCTCTTCCTGCTGACTGTTTCCCTCTTACCTATAGCCTTTGTCTTTTCAAGACTAAAGCGAATAGGCATCTTCTGTCTTATATAGTAAAAAAAAACGTACGTCCTCAAATAGCTTACGAAACCTTTATGTATTAATTTAGCATCTACGCAGTTTTTATTTTAAGAATATATCCCTTCCCTCTTTCTATATATATTATATTCCGGGATCGGAATTTGTTATGCAGTGGCGAGGTATATTGCATTGTTTGAGTGCGGGTTTTGCCAGATATTTGCTTAAATAATACGATCCGAGTCTAAAGTTTACGTTTGATGGTGATGAGAGAAAGGTTTGCTTAACTTTCGATGCATTAGTTTTTAGAAAGTGTAAAGTCAAAATTGCGGATTAAAGTGTGCATGTGTATGACTAGTGCATTAGTTGGCTTGTTGTGTTTGAGGTGTCGTTTATGTTCGTAAATGCGGGATTTTATATTTCTGTCTGTTTCGCCGATATAAAACATCGGGCCCGAGGCACATTTTATTTTGCAAATCCCGGCTAGGGAAGAAGTGTCCTTGGTGGGGGGGGGGAGTAGGGAGTAGGTACGGGGTTTGGTGTTTAGTAAATCCTTAATTGCTTTACAAGTTGAAGTTACTAGTTTTATATTTGAGTTGAATTGTTTTTTTACTGCATTTCTACCCATGTTCCTTTTGTTTCTTTTTTCTTCATCTCTCATTTTCCAATTTTAACGTTTTTGTCGCACGCGCTGCATAATTATTTTTAGTTTTCAAATAGTTACACACGTGCTCAAAACATCCCGTTGTGTGTCTTCTTTCTTTTTTTCCTATCTATGTTTTTGCCGTTATTTCAATGAATTTAAAATCGTCACTTCTTCTGAAGACCGTCATTGATCCGAACGATACCGGTAAAGCTCTCGTTTTTGATGATTTATTCCCGTGTTTAATTTGTTTTTCCTTTCGTCTCTTTTTTCACACATCTCTCTCTCTCTTTCTCGTATATATATATATATATATATACAATAATATTTTTTGTTTTTTTAAATAAATATTAAATATTTAAAATATACCTAGAGACATCGATGTTTCATGCTAACGCAATCTTCAGTCTAGGAACTAATTCTCAACGGTCGGTGGGCGCGAACCCTGAACACAAATCGCCACTGATTCGTAGTCGGAGATCTTACCCTCAGGCCATTGCCAACCAGTTAGTAAAATAGAGAGGAATTTTAACTGTAAATAGCAGAATTACTACTACTCACCAAGTAGATAAGAGTGATCTACGAAACGTCGGACCATGCATATAGATGTTTGTACTGCTTGTTATTAAAGCTCCTCGAAAAGTGCCCAGCCTCCGATAAACAATAATTTTTTTTTTAAAATAAATATTAAATATTTAAAATATACCTAGAGTTCTGTTGTTTTCAACAACACATGCATTAATAAAAAAAAACTGCTACCTAAATACACACAATATATATATATATATATTGTGTGTATTTAGGCAGCAGTTTTTTTTATTAATGCATGTGTTGTTGAAAACAACAGAACTCTTCTGTTTGGTAATCCCTTTTTTTATTCTTTCCATTTTTCGAATGATCTTTTTAACGTTGACATGGAATGAATTAATGTAGGATCCGTATGTTTGACGAACGTTTTCGATTCTCTCCGGAATCATCATCAGGTCTTTTTAATGGCACAAACCCACAGATTGGCGCAAATCAAGCCCCGAAGGCCAAGACAATATCGGTCTATAGGGTGTAGTATCCATCGGAACAGATACTCCACGTTATTCCTAGTCAAAAGGTTGTCTATATTGGTCATAAAATTTCGTTTTGGTTTATCTTCCTCCCACAGCGGTAAGATGTGACACAAGGTCGGGGAAATGGGATTTGAAAGCCAGCGCCCGAGAAGGTGACCACTCTGGGCTACAAAAATGCCTGGGCAGCCCCGTCGGCATTTCCCGGTAGGGGCACCTCAATCAGTAAGCGATAAACTTACTCCTCCCCAAAGAGGGGAGGCAAAGTCTGGGAGGATGGACCTCCTAGAACTGCACAGAACAAACCCACACACTGGCGGAATCAAGACCCGAAGGCCAAGACGATACCGGTCTATAGGGTGTAGTATCCATTAGAACAGATACTACACTTTGATTTTAGCTAAAAGGCCATAATTTGAAGTTGCGATTTTCAAATTTAATGTTCAAATTATTCAATTTGATGTGAGTAGGTATTCGTACAAGGCGTCGACAATCAGTCCGACAATGCATTTTTTTTGCTGTCGGGTTAGGGTCAGGGTTAGGGTTAGGGTTAGGGTTGGGGTTCTGTTCAGTCCTAGAAAGTCAACGTCACAAACATTTATATTCATAATATTAAAAAAAAAAGAAACAAAAAAGAGAAGAAAAAAAAGAAAAAAAAGAAACAAAAAAGAAAAAAAAAGAAACAAAAAAAAGAAAAGGAAAAAAAAAGAAAAAGAAAAAAAAAAGAAGAAAAAAAAGGAAAAAAAAAAGAAAATAAAAAAAGAAAAAAAAGTAGAAAAAAAGGAAGAAAAAAAAGAAAAGAAAAAAAAAAAAAAAGAAAAAGGCGTTTTCTGTTTCGAATTAATTGACGCCTACGTTTCGTATCTTGTTTAGCGTTTCGAGATTCCGCCGTTGATGTGCATGTTCCGCTGCATATCGCCGCGCTCCGGTGTCGGACAGACTCCCGACCGAACCCTGTACGATAAACACCTCTAACAGCGCACGGGTAACTTAACGCGTCTTGTTGGGCTTAGCTTTCTGCGGAGATAATCCGATTACAATTCTTTTCATGACAAATGACTTGCCTTACTTCCAAGGGGTTTTAAATGATTCAAGAGGGGAATGAACCCAAGACACGACACACCCACACACACATACATATACACACAGACACAAACACACACATACATATACACACAGACACACCCACACACACATACATATACACACAGACACAAACACACACATACATATACACACAGACACACCCACACACACATACATATACACACAGACACAAACACACACATACATATACACACAGACACACCCACACACACATACATATACACACAGACACAAACACACACACATACATATACACACAGACACAAACACACACATACACACACAGACACACCCACACACACATACATATACACACAGACACAAACACACATATACATATACACACAGACACACCCACACACACATACATATACACACAGACACAAACACACATATACATATACACACAGACACACACATACACACATACATTCTATTACTAGTGTCCCCATGTCTCGAAAAATGATGGCATATTCTTTTCACTGCATCTGTTTATGCTTCCGGTATTTTTAATACTTTAAAAAAAATATTTTAAAAATACTTTTAAGCTATTTACATTAAAAAAACAAACACATCAGCTAAATCACATCCATTCACTGCCATATTGACTAACTGTTTATATATATATATATATATATATATATATATATATATATATATATATATGACCGAGCCAGGGTTACTGTATCTGACATCGACCAGTTTTCGGACAAAAGGGTTTAAATTATTTATTTAAAAAAACAAAAGTCTTCGGGGAGGGTAGATTCTTGGATCTTATCACCTAAAATCTCATTGGATGTTTTGCTCCACTTTTCAAACTTTGAGTAGTGGAAGCAAAACAATAGCACCTTTTGTGCAACAGTCCATGGTTGGGCTTTTAAGCTTCTTATGTTTCTTTTTTTTGTTGCTGCATTTGATAGAGATAGGGGGCCAGAACCTTTTGTCTCAATGGCTGATGGCTGACCCTGATTGGCTGGAGCACCATTTCCAGAAGCAGGAAGGTTTACACCATTTCATCTTCATATATATAGAAAGTGTATTTAGACATATGTTTTAAACCATTGTTTCGTAATAGTATTACAATTTTTGTGAAAAAAACATAACAATGGTGGTGTTAAAATAAATACAATTTATTTTAATCTTAGCTTTCGAGACTTACAATTCTCCTTGTCAAAGAGTGTTTTTTCTTTTTCTTCTTCGTTTTCTTCATCGTCCGATGGTAATGGACTTCTGGGTCTGAAGGCGAGGTTGCGCCAATTTGAATTAAAAAGGGTATTTAGACATATTTTTTAAACCATTGTTTCGTCATAGCATTATATATATATATATTTTAAAAACATAACAAGGGTCGTGTTAAAATAAATAAAATTTATTTTAATCTTAACTTTTATCAGCTAAAATCTCATTGGATGTTTTGCTCCACTTTTCGATAGCAAAACAATAGCACATTCTTTTATGCAACAGTCCATGGTTGGGCTTTTAAGCCTCTTATGTTTCTTTTTTTGTTGCCGTATTTGATGGAGATAGGGGGCCAGGACATGTTGTCTCAGGGCCTGATGGCTGACCCTGGTTGGCCTCTGTATTGGCTGGAGCACCATTTCCAGAAGCAGGAAGGTTTACACTATTACATCTTCCCGCCTGGTGTATGAACGGGTTGATGGGCCCTTTTTATCCTGAGTGCCGGCCTGCTAGTATTTATTTTTGTTTTTATTCATATTTTTTATCATTCATCTCCTCATTGTCAACGGCTTCTAATTCATTATTCGAAGCTGCCCTCTACGAATAAAGGGGGTGGCCCCATCCGCAATTCGGGAGACGTGCTGGATGACTTGAGGAGACAACACACCATTTTTAAAAAAAATATTTGGTCAGAGTTTACTTCAAGTAAAAAGTATCCTCATGTCATAGTCTCTGACAAACCCCTGTACAGAGAGATCGAAGACACCCAAGGGTGGTGTCTAGTAGGCATTTAAGTCCTCCCCAGTAGGCATTTTAATCCT
>OY744555.1:20964804-20972304 GCA_963556195.1 Sepiola atlantica
AAGAATTCAAGTCCTCACCCATATATATTATTTGTGCGTGTCTGTGTGTCGATAAGGGGGACATGTCTGATGTATGTTACAGAGATTACTGGAAAATATTGTTTTATGAGAAATTATTTATTCATTCGATATAATGTGATGATATACAAGTTCTACAGGGAAGATTTTCTTCTTGTTTTGCAAGTCTCAACGCGGCATTTCGAATATATGAATAAAGAAATTTTAGAATATAAATATATTCCATGATAAATGCCAGTATACTGAAATCATGTGCCCTTAATAGGGTTAAGATGAAAATTCATATACACTAAATGTACAAAAGCAAGGAAATTCCCAAATTTTTACACTTTTATTATCATTAAGGGTATGCGAGCACAACAGGGCTATGTATTTTACTGGTAGGAATTTTTCTTCAGCGCACCTCACACACTTCATCCACTCATGCATAGAGATTTATACTGTAGTGATGTGATAATGAAATGGTTTGGTTGATATGTAGTCATACCGTTAATGACAATAAAAGTGTAAAAAATTGGGAATTTCCTTGCTTTTGTACATTTAGTGTATATGAATTTTCATCTTAACCCTATTAAGGGCACATGATTTCAGTATACTGGCATTTATCATGGAATGTCACTACTTTTGTAAAGGCTATGCCTCAAGACAATGGTCATTTTAAAGTTTTTTTTGAAGTTTCTGGAAAACTAAGGTATATGGTAAACTGAAATTAAAATGCCATCAACTAGACCCTAGAACCTCTATCTCTGCCAAAAATCAGCTGAATCCATCAAATAGTTGATGAGATACAGGGTGGCACACACGTACGTACGTACACACGGATAACACCAAATAATTCCTGACCTTTCTGGATCTCTGGGTTGCCTTGACTAATGATGCTGAAATTCTACACACTTATAGAACCTATCAAATGAACATTTTGTGCAAAGTTTTAACTAATTTGGTTTATTGGTTTTTGAGTTATGACTGATCAAAGAAATGAGATTTCTAGCATAGGCCATTTGTAAAATCTATTAAGGGATAGAGCGCTTTCGCGCCTCCCTTGATTTATACGATATGTACATATTTATATATGGGTGTAAGCAGTCGATGGGAAACCATATTTGTTATTATTCATTTTCTCATTGTCAACGGCCTCTAATTCTTTATTCGAAGCTACCCTCTATTAATAGAGGAGGTGCCCCCCGTCCGCAATTCAGAAGACGTGCTAGATGGCTTGAGGAGATAGCACGGCATTTAAAAAAAAATATTTGGTCAGGGTTTACTTCAAGTAAAAAGGATCTTTATGTTAGAGTCTCTGACAAACCCCTGTACAGAGAGATCGAAGACACCCGACGGTGGTACCCGGTAGGCATTCAAGTCCTCCCCTGTTTACTTAATGGCCACCCTTAGTTTTTATCTTAATCCTACAAGTAAGATGTGACCCAAGATCGGGCTGAGCAAGTGGGGTTAAAAGCCAGCGCTCGAGAGGTGAGCACTCTGGCCATTTAAAAATGCCTGGGCAGCCCCGTCGGCATTCCCCGGTAGGGGCGCCTCAGACAGTAAGCAATAAACTTACTCCTCCCCAAAGAGGGGAGGCGAAGCCTGGGAGGGTGGACCTCCTAGAACTGCACAGGACAGGCGTGCAGTATCCATCGGAACAGATACTACACTTTGATCTTAGCCAAAAGGCCAAGAAATGTTTTATTTACTCCTCCCCAGGAGTTAGGCACAAGGCCAGTTTTATCTTACTCCCACAAGTAAGATGTGACCCAAGATCGGGTCGAGAAAGTGGGGTTTGAAAAGCCAGCGCTCGAGAGGTGAGCACTCTGGCCATTTAAAAATTGCCTGGGCAGCCCCGTCGGCATTTCCCGGTAGGGGCGCCTCAGACAGTAAGCAATAAACTTACTCCTCCCCAAAGAGGGGAGGCAAAGCCTGGTAGGGTGTACCTCCTAGAACTGCACAGGACTTTCCCTGTCCCATAGACCGGCGTAAATCAAGCCCCGAAAGCCAAGACAATACCAGTCTATGGGGTGAAGTATCCATCGGAACAGATACTACACTTTGATCTTAGCCAAAAGGCCAAGAAATGTTTTTATTTATCAAAAGAAAGTAGGTTACAAGAGTAAAATACAAAAATTTGATGTGGCACAAGGCCCCCCAAAAAAAAAAAAAGGCCAAGAAGTGTTATTGGCCACCCTTAGAGTAAGGATAATAATTCATTTTATTATCTCTTTCGCTACCCCGCACCCTAGCTTTTGTCTGTTTCTTCTCCTTACTTTCCGTCCCGTCCTGCGTTCAATCCCTCAACAGCGTACCAAGAAACATAAACAAAAGACCCTCCCTTCAAATTCTGGGACCGAAAAAATTGTTTTTCTTAAAATGACAGGGGCATTGAAGTAATGGCGGTCGGCTGAAACCTGCGTCTAATCTGTGTAGTCCATTTCATGTCAGAGTGCCAGTGATAAATGATAGTGTCATTGGCCTTAGGGTTCATACCAGTTGAATTTAGCTCAGCCACTCGAACCGAAAGACTAGGGCAGGGGTCGGGAACCTTTTTGGCTGAGAGAGCCATAAACACCACATCTTTTGATATGTAATTCCGTGAGAGCCATATGTTCAGATCGAGGGAATGGAGACGGTGGCTTCTTTTTTTTTGTTTGTTTGTATATTTCTACCACGTGGGTAGAAAAAAAAAAGGAAAAAGATGGATGCGTAATTCGTTTCACCACGAAAGAAAAAACGAGAAATGATATATATATATATATTTTTTTTGTTTGTTCTTGTACGAAATTAATTACTCCGCCACATACAACAAAGCGATCACGTCGGGGTCACCAATGTTCAGATCGAGGGTCGTATTCCCCCGATTATAGACGTGTTCAGTAAATCAAGCAATGTTGCATGCAAAAGACAGAGTAATAATTAATAAACAAAAATGAAGTAGTTCAAATAACGTTTATTGAACGTGTGTGTACGTGGAATGATGAAGTGTGTGATGTATGCATGTGTGTCGATGGAAAAACAGTTCTTGAAAAGGTATAAGAAGAAATGAATCCGGCGTGTGGAAAATCTTTGAAAGCCGTATACAAAGAAAACGAGTTGAGAACTCTTACCGTTGTTTGCCCACGTGTGTTAGTAGTTGTTATGCCGATTGAAGAGAAAAGCGTGAGACGAAACGCTAGTGTATTAGCGTCGTTCTGTCGACCAGAGAAGAGAGAGAGAGACGGAGCGCTGGTGCCAGCATACTTCTGTCGAGGCTGGTGAAGAAGAGAGACAATTTCCGTTATGCACCTGGTTTTATAGTCCGAAGGGCAGATAACTCTGGTGTCGCTTTACAGCGCCACCTGTCGGTGAAAAAGCGCCACCTAACGGCCAACCGGTGTAGTTATGTTTGAAAGGAGGAGGTAACTGCTACACATACAATATGTTTAGAACTAAAAAAACAAGTTAATGTGCGCAGACCTAAATTAAAGTGCTATAAAAAAAAATAGATTTTAGTGAAAAAAGGAAAAAAAAATGAAGTTTGGAGAGTCTTTAAATCTAAATATGAAAATCGAAAACAAAAACAGGGGGGGGGGGGCTCAATTATCGAGGTATTAATGGACAACAGCGTTCCCTATGCGATTGATAGATAGATAGATAGCTAAATAGATAGATAGACACAACGACGTGTATGTTTGCCACTTTCCCACCGAAATGACTGCAAATCGCCTTTCTAGTCGCCGGTTCGCGCATGCGCAAAAGAGTCTAACGAAACTTTTTTTTTAACAATTAAAGATTTGTCTGCGAGCCAGATGCAGTCATCAAAAGAGCCACATCTGGCTCGCGAGCCATAGGTTTCCGACCCCTGAACTAAGAGGTTACTGTGACGGCTCAAAGCCTTCTTGCTATTTATCTACCTCCCGCAGATGTGACACAAGGTCGGGAAAATGGGATTGAAAAGCCAGCGTCCAAGATGAAAGGCACTCTGGCCTACAAAAAATGACTGGGCATCCCCGTCGGCGTAATTTTTAAGAGTGTTTTTAGATGTATTTTGAAACGTACTTTTTAAACGTATTTTGAAGCCTACTGTTTTTAGATGTATTTTGAAACGTACTTTTTAAACGTATTTTGAAGCCTACTGTTTTTAGATGTATTTTGAAACGTACTTTTTAAACGTATTTTGAAGCCTACTTTAAGACGCATATCTGCAAATATTTGAAATACGTTGACATTCTTAAAAAACGATATCCTTGGTTTTTAGCCGAAACAATTGTCTGACTAGATTGAAAACGGTTTATACCTGTGAACATATATCCTTCATCATTTTTCAGGAAAAATAAAACTTTGTAGAATAGATCTAGTCACGCACTATAGAGCTATAACGTACTTTATTTTATAAAATCCTATATTTGAAAAACTTTAAATGTGGAATTAATAACAAACACACACACACACATATATATATAGATATATATATTGGTACAGAAAAGCTAGTACAACATTCGTACCGTCGGTTTCAAGCACAAAAGGACTTGGCCATCCGGCTCTCTTCAGTTTATGTTGTCAAATGACAACATAAGCTGAAGCGAGCCGGATGGTTAAGTCTTTCCGTGCTTGAAACCGACGGTACGAATGTTGTACTAATTTTTCTGTACCAAAATGAATAAATATAACGCTCTTAATTTTAAATCTTAATTCTAAATTAATCGAGCACCCTGCTGCGATTTTTCCTGCTATATTACAAAAGAAGTTATATATATATATATATATATATATATATATATATATATATATAGTCCAACACGTGCCACGTGATATTCGTTTACACAAGGTGTCGAGACCATCCGGGAACTTTCAAGCACATGGATCTGCTATCGGTAATCACTTGGTTTGTAAAAATATTTGTTCTGACCAGTATTCCGATGGGTGGTTTCTGTTTTACATAGTGCTAGGTCGAACTATCATCTCAATTTTATTTAGGCGTTAGTTATTAACAATCTTCGACCTAAGCTTGTGTAGACAAACTATTTTGAAACATCAGTTGGAGATCTTCCACGATTCAAATCCCCCATTACGTTGACAGATTCCCAACTTACACACATTTTCACTCATTTTTCATCCGATTTTCTTAATTTTTTATTTACCATTCTGACGCCCCCTCTTAAAGGGTCAGACGATACGGCCTTAAAGAAAAATTTTAGCATTTTTTTTTCATCCGCCCTGTTTCATTCCAAAAAAGAGTAGTCAACCTAATAGGTCCCTCACTGTCAGCTAAGCTCCAGCCCCTGTCCCATCGCCGCAATGTGGCATCCTTGTGTTTGTTTTACAAATACTTCAATGGATTATGCTCCGATGAGTTGGCTACTCTGGTGCCCCCTCGACGTAAATTCACTAGACTAACTCGACATTCTACTAAATCTCATTCATTCACTGTGGAGGTCCCCAGATGCCGGAGAGCATTCTACTCAAATAGCTTCTTTCCTCGTGCTGCTGGCCCCTGGAACTCCCTCCCTGCCCCCTGTTTCCCCGACAGTACTGACATGCAGAAATTTAAAACTAATGTAAACAGACATCTCGCTGCTCAGATCCCAATTTAAGCTGAACCACCAATCCTTCTCCCCTTTTCCTTTTTCTCAGTAGCCCCTTACGTTTACAGTGGCGTCCTGCCTTGTTTGGGGTGAATCATGTAAACAAAAAAATGTAATGTTTCCTCTGGAATTAATGTTATCATTTTGTGGTACTAGAAATCTACTTAAAAAAAAAAAAAAAAAAAAATACCCACGTGGTATTTTCTGCACATCGAGCACACCTTCCCGTTATCTGTGAAACCGTAGGTATCGATGGATAATGTGGTTTATAGTATGACATAAATAAAAGATATGTTCAGCATATAGGCCACGTGTCTCTGGATACTTCCTGTCTCACGCAAGATCCTGACACTTATTTCTAATTCTAAACTTTTCACTTACCATCGAATTTTCCATTACTCTAACCCGTATATAGTAAATACCGTTTTTAACATTATTTTCAAACACTAGTGCTACCTTACCACAAGAAACACGCCTTTGTTCGTCGGTTCGGCCGTCGCTCGCTTGGTTTGTCACGCTGACTTTTTGAATAGTATTTTCATCGTTAAACTCAGTTTTTTGGGTTTTTTTTGGAATGTCCGTCGTTGTCAGAATATGACCAAATGAAGATAACCAAATGGCCACTTGCCAGTCGGCTAATCGGAGTCCAAGTGGTTTTCTAGTCTACATGAATGTCCCCCCCCCCATCTTCACATTCGCACTGACGCTGGCTTGGGGTCAACGAGCACGCTGTCGACCCAAGTCTCATTCTCCTGCTTCATTTTTGTATGCGTTCGAGTACACCCACCTAAAGTTTCTCGCGATATTGAACTTGCCTGGAGACGTAATAGATCCCCGTGGGAGGATATAATACATCCATACGCAGCTATCTATGCCTTTCTATCTCCCCCCCACTCTCCCTCTCCCCTCTCTCTCTCCCTCTCTCTCTCTCTCTCTCTCTATATATATATATATATATAACCTCTCCTTTTTATTATTATTATTATTATTATTATTATTATTATTATTTACTCACTAGGAGTTATCACACTGGTCATCGTCAGTGGTCGCCCACTGCCGACAACCTGTGGTATTCCCTGGAGTCCGAGTGACAACAAGTCTCCTCAGGCCTCCAGTATGCTCCACCTCTTTTCGTTCATCACCGCTGATGACCTTGCGGTAATCGCAACAGCCACCTACCAACGATTTCCCGCTGATAAGGGCCATCGGTCCCCTCTGGGGCCCGAGTGGCAACAAGCCTTCCCAAGATCCCAGAGCTGTCTGCGCTCTTCCAGTGGAGGTCTGGTTTGCGCTTTCCCTCCTCGACCCTCTGTCCATAATTTTTGTGGCGTCAGCCTATGCTTGCGCCTCATTCGTGCGGTTGTATTTCCCCCGGTTCTGTTGTTTTGTGCTTCCATGTGTTTGTTCTCCATTCGTTGCTTATGTGGGTTGGTTTCCGCATTCGAGGACATTTCTCAGGATTGTAGCTGTTTTGATCATTACTGTCCTTTGTATGGTCTCAGTTATCCCTTTGATTCCTATTTCTCCTAGTCTTTTCTCCATGTTTTTGGGGACTGTTCCTAGTGCTCCTATGATTATTGGTGTTATACTGACTTTCTTCATGTTCCATATTCCTTTCAATTCTCTGGCAAGTTCAGTATATTTGCTTCTCTTTTCCGTCTCTTTGATCTTCACTCTGTGGTCTGCTGGAACGGCAAAGTCCACGATTTTGCAGGATTTTTCTTTCTTGTTGATTATTATCATATCCGGTCTCCTTGCTGTTATGGGTTTGTCTGTTTGTACATTCATATCCCATATGATTTTGTGTTTTTCGTTTTCTAGTACAGTTTCTGGTTTGTGTTTGTACCGTTTTTTGCATATTCGAAATTCAGTTGTTTACACATTTCCCGGTGTACTTCTGTCCCCATGCTGTCATGTCTGTTCTTGTATT
>OY744555.1:20977304-20984804 GCA_963556195.1 Sepiola atlantica
TACAAGAAACCACGTGTTAAAATAAAAACAAAGGAAACAGGATATAGGAAAATCAATTGTTAACAAAAATAGGAGCGTCACCAACAATGCCTTTGTTCGAGGGAAGCCCAACGATTGGCAGAGGGAACAACAAAGAATCTGATTGGTTAACTAGCAAGCCACGTATATAAAAACACCTGACAAAAATAACTCCATGCATTTAGCCTGACGATTACCCCCGGGGATGAAACACGGGAGCCTCTGTGTAGCTTGATTGCCATATATATTTTCATTGCTTACTACATATATGTATATATATATACATATATACACATATATACATACATATATATACATATATGTATATATATACATATATACACATATATACATACATATATATATACATATATATATACATATATATATACATTATATATACATATATATACATTATATATACATATATATATATATACACACATATATATATATACATTATATATATACATTATATATATACATATATATATACATTATATATATATATATACATTATATATATATACATTATATATATATTATATATACATATATATACATTATATATATATATACATTATATATACATACATTATATATATATTATATATACATATATATACATTATATATATATATACATTATATATACATATATATATACATCATATATATAAACATATATATATATATACATACATTATATATATTATATATACATATATATATACATTATATATATATTATATATACATATATATATATATATACATTATATATATATACATTATATATACATATATATATACATCATATATATAAACATATATATATATACATATATATATACATCATATATATAAACATATATATATAAACATATATATATATACATATATATACATTATATAATATATATATATATACATTATATAATATATATACATATATATACATTATATATATACATATATATATACATTATATATACATATATATACATTATATATATACATTATATAATATATACATATATATATACATTATATATATACATTATATATACATATACATACATTATATAATATATATACATATATATATTATATATATATACATTATATATATATATATTATATATATATATTATATATATACATTATATATATATTATATATACATTATATATATATACATTATATATATATTATATATATACATTATATATATATATACATTATATATATATATTATATATATATACATTATATATATATACATTATATATACATATATATATATTATATATATACATTATATATATACATATATATATTATATATATACATTATATATAATATATATACATTATATATATATACATATACATTATATATATATACATATACATTATATATATATACATTATGTATATATACATTATATGTATATATATTATATATATATATATATATATATATATATACTATATATATATATATACATTATATATATACATATATATATATTATATATATACATTGTATATATATACATTATATACATATATACACATTATATAAATATATACATTATATATATACACATTATATAAATATATACATTATATATATATATACATTATATATATTATATATATATACATTGTATATATATACATTATATACATATATACACATTATATAAATATATACATTATATATATACACATTATATAAATATATACATTATATATATATACATTATATATATATACATTATATATATATATACATTATATATATATACATTATATATATATATATATATACATTTTATATATATATATACATTTTATATATATATACATAATATATATATATATATATATATATATATACATTATATATATATATACACATTATATATATATATACATTATATATATATATATATATATACATTTTATATATATATATATACATTATATATATATATATATACATTATATATATATATATACATTATATATATATATATATACATTATATATATATATACATTATATATATATATATATACATTATATATATATATATATACATTATATATATATATACATTATATATATATATATATACATTATATATATATATATATACATTATATATATATATATATATATATACATTATATATATATATATATACATTATATATATATATATACATTATATATATATATATATACATTATATATATATACATTATATATATATATATTTTTATATATATATATGCATTATATATATATGTATATATATATATATATTTATAGATAGATATTATATATATATATACATTATATATATATATATATATATATATATTTATAGATAGATATTATATATATATACATTATATATATATATATATATATATATATACATTATATATATACATTATATATATATATATATATATAATATCTTTATAGATAGATAGATACTAAAGATACGCGTGACCCGTTGGGTCACAATCACTGCCATTATTTATTCTATTAACATTTCATTCGATAATTAATAAACATGGGACATATTTGTTAAGACATTTTTATTGCATAATTAAAAATAATAACTTTCTTTACTTTCATTTAAGCTCGGAGCAAAGTGTAGTATCTTTTCTGAAACTACACCAAATCTTTTAGCCCTCGGTCAGTGAAGGAGAAATGATTTTAGACTGAGGCAATTTTTATTTTAGTTATAGCTCAGAGTGCTTCTTTTTCAGGAGCTGTAGTTTCCGCACATTAAAAACCGATAATGTATCTGATTCAGCCCTCGTGGAGAGGCAAGTAAACAAGGACTCTCTTTACTTCTATATTATCGCTTGAAGGTCAGTTTTGTTAGTTTGAGGTCGATATTTTTAATTTGAGGTGTGAACTTTTTTTGATTTGACGTTCAACTCGTTTATTTTAAAGTTTATTTTAATTTGAAGTTGTGCATTTTTAATTTGAAGTGGAGCATTTTAATTTGAAGGTGAGCTGTTTGAATTTAAAGTTTAGTCGTTTAAATTTAAAGTTAAGCCGTTTAAATTTGAAGTTGAGCTGTTTAAATTTGAAGTTGAACCGTTTAAAGTTGAGCTGTTTAAATTTAAAGTTGAGCCGTTTTAATTTGAAGTTGAGCTGTTTAAATTTAAAGTTGAGCTGTTTAAATTTAAAGTTGAGCTGTTTAAATTTAAAGTTGAGCCGTTTTTATTTTAAGTTGAGCTGTTGTAATTTAAAGTTGAGTCGTTTAAAGTTGAGCCGTTTTAATTTGAAGTTGAGCTGTTTTGATTTGAAGTTTGAGCTGTTTAATTTAAAAGTTGAGTCGTTTTAATTTGAAGTTGAGCTGTTTTAATTTTAAATTGAGCCGTTTAATTTGAAGTTAAGCCGTTTAAAGTTGAGCCGTTTTAATTTAAAGTTGATCTGTTTTAATTTAAAGTTGAGCCGTTTTAATTTGAAGTTGAGCCGTTTTAATTTGAAGTTGAGCTGTTTTAATTTAAAATTGAGCCGTTTTAATTTAGAGTTGAGCCGTTTAAAGTTGAGTCGTTCTAATTGTAAGTTGAACCGTTTAAAGTTGAGCCGTTTTAATTTGAAGTTGAGCCGGTTAAAGTTGAGCCGTTTAAATTTAAAGTTGAGCCGTTTAAATTTAAAGTTGAGCTGTTTAAATTTAAAGTTGAGCCGTTTTAATTTGAAGTTGAGCTGTTTTAATTTAAAGTTGAGCCGTTTTAATTTGAAGTTGAGCTGTTTAAATTTAAAGTTGAGTCGTTTCAATTTGAAGTTGAGCTGTTTTAATTTAAAATTGAGCCGTTTTTATATGAAGTTGAGCCGTTTAAAGTTTAGCTGTTTTAATTTAAAGTTGAGCCGTTTAAATTTAATGTTGAGCTGTTTAAATTTAAAGTTGAGTCGTTTTAATTTGAAGTTGAGCTGTTTTAATTTGAAGTTGAGCTGTTTAAATGTAAAGTGGGTCTGTTTAAATTTAAAGTTGAGCCGTTTAAATTTAAAGTTGAGCCGTTTAAAGTTGAGCCGTTTTAATTTAAAGTTGAGCTGTTTTGATTTGAAGTTGAGCTGTTTTGATTTGAAGTTTGAGCTGTTACAATTTTAAATTAGAATAGTTTTAATTTGAAGTTTAATATACAAAATCTGAGTGTAAACAGATTGATATTTTCTATTCTTAATGAATGTTGAAATTATTGGCAAAGGGGCATGCGGGCTCGAAGTCTTAAAATGTCAGGAATACATCACAGAGATGTACGAATCTTATGAATTTAATTTTAATTCTACTCACGTGTTCCGTCACTGAGATTTAATTAAAGCAGTGGTGCCCCCCCCCCACATACACGAAAGAGAAATGATTATTATATCTAATTGAAATCCATCAAACACAGGGATAGCATACGTTATATGGTTTCGAGAATTTGAGTCTTAATTTATATATATATATATATATATATATATATATATATATATATATGTATATAATATATATATATATATATATATATAATATATATATATATATATATATATAATATATATATATATATATATATATAATATATATATATATATATATATATATATATAATGAATTTAAATATATATAAATCATTAATGAGAAATTCCTCGAGCATCATGAATTTAAAAGAATACAGAATGGTGGGCGTCCATTAATGGAGGACTAAGGAAACGTTATATGTCTTCACCGGAAGTGAATATGCGCCATTTTGAAAAATTAATGACCAAAATTATAGTGTTTCAATGATGACATGATGAAAGCATTACTACGTACAACGTGTTTGATTTTATAGAGCGATGTAAGAAGAGGCACATATAGAAAGGGAGATAACGTGTTCGAGACAAAGTTTTATATTTTTTTTATATTCTTTGCTTTCAGAACTATTTGAAATATTTGATAACGGCAATGTGCAGCTGTTTCTGTGTATTATTGAAGGTTTGAGAGCTGGAGACTCTCGACGACTGGAAAGCATAAGAATATTAAAAAAAAAGTGTTACCTGCGTCATGATGATTCTCGCCGGAAAAAAATTGGGAAACCTGCTGGAGCTCAGTGCTCCTTGAATACCTTGGAGGTAGTGAGATGTGAGCTAGAGAATTGCGATGGAGATGTGGAAGCAGTGGCTAGCATCTATAGATGTTCTGAATGTCGGCACAACGAAGTTCGTAAAGAAGCCGCACCAAAGTATAGTAAGATCCAAGCAAAGTGCGGTAAGATCCAATGAAACAAGCGCTGGAAAACTCAGACTCAGGCCTGGACTGAGGCTCGGACTCAGAATCAGACTCAGAATCAAGTTCAGAACCATGTTCAGAATCAGGCTCAGAATCATACTCAGAATCAGGCTCAGAATCAGGCTCAGAATCAGGCTCAAAATCAGGCTCAAAATCAGGCTCAGAATCATACTCAGAATCAGGCTCAGAATCAGACTCAGAATCAGGCTCAGAATCAGACTCAGACTCAGAATCTTACACAGGCTCAAAATAATACCCAGATTCAGGTTCAAGATCAGGCTCAGAACCGTACTCAGAATCAGGCTCAGAATCAGACTCAGTATCAGGCTCAGAATCAGACTCAGGCTCAGAATCAGACTCAGTATCAGGCTCAGAATCAGGCTTAGAATCAGGCTCAGAATCATACTCAGAATCAGGCTCAGAATCAGACTCAGACTCAGAATCAGACTCAGAATCAGACTCAGAATCATATTCAGAATCAGGCTCAGAATCAGAATAAGGCTCAGAATCAGACGCAGACTCAGAATCAGACTTAGAATCAGACTCAGACTCAGACTCAGAATCAGAATCAGACTCAGAATCAGACTCAGAATCAGACTTAGAATCAGACTCAGAATCAGGCTCAGAATCAGAATCAGGCTCAGAATCAGACTCAGACTCAGAATCAGTCTCAGACTCAGAATCAGTCTCAGACTCAGAATCAGACTCAGAATCAGAATCAGGCTCAGAATCAGACTCAGACTCAGAATCAGGCTCAGAATCAGGCTCAAAATCAGGCTCGTAAATTTTTACACCTTGCGACGCATGAGGCAGTCAAAGTAAACCATCGTCTTCGGTCTGAAGCCAGATCCCTCCAGCTTCTTCCTGTTGCGATTAAATCTCTCTCCGGACGAGGATCTTCGCAATTCCTCATATAAAAGTCGCAAGGACGAACTACTCACCGCCAAGGCCGAGGAGAAACGGCTTACGAAGGCCAAGAAACCCCTAAACCAGGTCAATCATCAAGTTGAGCTGAGGATGCTCTGTTTTTTTCTTTCTCAGGACTAATTGCACAACGCACAGATCAACGGGTGGCAATCGTACAGCCAGCACGGAGTTTCGCACGTGATGGAATGTTCTCTCTAACTGTGATGGTTTCCAGATATCGTATATTTTTAATGAGCTTAAACTGTTCTAAAGTTTTTATATTTTTATTTTTTAAGCTGTCTTTACGACACACGAAAAAAAGAAAGATGGCCGCCTGTCGCTTAACTGTTGGAAGGAGCTCATGTCTGAAAATATAGTAAAAAAATGACTTACCATACAACTAAACCTAAGTTTGGGGGTGGGGTTGGCCACTCGGACTTAGCATTATTGATAGCGTAAGTAATTTTATATTATCTTTTCAAGCATGAATACCCCTCCCAACACTTAAGCGACAGATAGACATCTTTTTTTTTCATGTGTCGTAAAGACCGCTTTGAACGAAATAAACATTTAAAATAAGAAAACTAAGAAACAGTTTCATCACGTTTAAAAGTATACAGGTCGGTATATAATTAAATCCTACTGTTTTTAGTATAAGTTATTTTTCATGTTTTTTTACTATTACTCGATTGGTAACTGTTCTACACTTTTACACAACAATGATTTTATTGATTGAAACAAGAGATCCCCAAAGAGGTTTGATAAATTAATAATGTCGAGTTTACTCAAGTAGATTGTCGTCTTCTCGCTAGACTTCACTTGCTTCCTTGTATTTGGCCTTTTCATGGTGACTGTACGAATTGCGAATTTATACGACGTGTATCGAAACATCAAGATCAGGGGCGGGCAACCTCCGGCCCACGGGCCACGTCCGGCTCGCGAAGGCTTAGCGTCTGGCCCGCCACCCTGCTATGCTTTATTATTGTAATCCGGCCCGCGGACCTCCCAGTAAAACTCATATCATTTTGTGACATACACGTAAAAGTAGGTTTAAATTAAAATTTACATTGAGATAAAAATGTATGAATATCAGCGAGCGATGATGCATGTATATTTCATTTTTCTTTAACTATTTATTTCAAATCCTTGGCCTGAGATAAAAATAGAAAAAGAGAAAGAGAGAAGCAAAGAGGAAACGAGAGACGAGGAAAGAGCATGAATCATAGAACTTATGTGAGGTGTGTCAAAACGAATGCTGGATCAACTTGCTACTTCCCCCATCATTATTTT
>OY744555.1:20999804-21007304 GCA_963556195.1 Sepiola atlantica
TTTATTTTATTTAAAAGAAAAGACAAAATAAATATTGCATCTATGATGGTAGTTTATTTACCACACTTCTTTTTTACTAAATTTCATTCAGATGCTTAAAAACAGTATGAACCTTTCAAAACTATAACATTTCCACGTGCTGGCGTGCTTTCATAGGAGAGTGAAAAAAAAAACAAAAAACATCCCACTCGCCGGCTCACACCAACTGAAGCTGGCTTCCCAATTACATCGGAATTTAAAACACACTAATGAGGCTAATATTATTAGCGAAATATATGTATAACTATAAACTATAAAAAAAAATAATGACAGTTTATAGGAAAAAAAAAAAGAAAAAAAAATCGGTTTCGATTTTTCTTTTCTTTTAAATAAAATAAATATTGCATCTATTACCAGCTTTGATGGTAGTTTATTTACCACACTCCTTTATTACTATATATATATATATATATATATATATATATATATATATATATATATATATCAATTTACGAGGGAAAATAAAAAAGGAGTAATATAAAAAGAGGGGCTAATTTTGATTAGGACCAGAGCTAATTTTGACCCCGTCATTAAGGTTAGGGTCAGAGTCCGGGTGGGGGTTAGGGTTAAGGTTAGTGCGAAGGTTAGGGTTAGGGTTAGAGTTGGGATCAGAGTTAAGGTTGGGATTAGTGTTAGGGTTAGGGTTTAGGGTTAGTGCGAAGGTGAGAGTTAGGGTTAGGGTTAGGGTTAAGGTTAATGCGAAGGTGAGTGTTAGGGTTAGGGTTAGAGTTTGAGTTAGGGTTAGGGTAAGAGTTAGGGTAAGAGTTATGGTAAGCGTTAGGGTAAGAGTTAGGGTAAGAGTTAGGGTAAGAGTTAGGGTAAGAGTTATGGTAAGCGTTAGGGTAAGAGTTAGGGTTAGAGTTAGCGTTAGGGTAAGAGTTAGGGTTAGGGTTAGAGTTAGTGTTAGGGTTAGAGTTAGTGTTAGGGTAAGAGTTAGGGTAAGGGTTAGGGTTAGGGTTAGAGTAAGAGTTGGGGTTAGGGTTAGATTAAGAGTTAGGGTTGGGGTTAGGGTTAGTGCGAAGGTGAGGGGTAGGGTTAGAGTTAGAGTTTCTCTCTTTGTCTTTCCCTATTTCCCAGGATAATGCACATATATACAAACACACATGCACACATACGCAACTACGCACACTTCTATGTGTGCATGTCTGTAGTCTCCGATGATGAACGAACCCTCAAACGTGTTCACTAAAATTACACAGGAGATGGAAGTAGCGAAAGAGATGGCTGCCGTGTATTCCAATGATAAAATAACAAATATGTTTATATATATATATATATATATATATATATATATATACCTAGATGTCCATCTGAAGCATTCTCGCGTCGAACGCCCACAATACTCCATCAAGAACTATTCCAAAGTGAAAGGCGGGGCGTGTTGGAGGGTCAGGAGAGATATACCTTTTTACCAAGTGGAGAATGGCATGACCTTCATCCATTTTCCTCGCGGAACTTTCCCCAAAAAAGACCAGAGGTGACAGAGAGCACTTGTCACAGTTCATTACGACAGTCGAGTGGACACGGCGTTGTCGTCCGGGTCAGAGAATCGATCCGTTATCTATCTGGAAACTATACTCGGAACACAAAAAGATCGATGAAGTCACTCAAGAAATTACAGTTGGAAAGTTAAGAACCCCCCCAAACACATTATATATATATATATATATATATATATATATATATATATATATATAGCTATTCGTCATTTTTTCGTGATAATGATATATTACGGTGGTGCACTTCCTAAGAGAGAGAAAGAGAGAGAGAAAGAGAGAGATAGAGAAAGAGAGATAGAGAGAGAGAGAGAGAAAGAGAGAGAGAGTGAGAAAGAGAGAGAGAAAGAAAGAGAGAGAGAGAGAAAGAGAGAGAGAGAAAGAGAGAGAGAGAGAGAGAGAGAAAGAAAGAGAGAGAGAGAAAGAAAGAAAGTAAGAGAGATATCTCCATTATGTTATGTCGGCCTCGATATTTAAGGGATGTATATATTTTTATTTATCTTCCTCCCACAAGGAAAGATGTGACACAAGGTCGGGAAAGTGGGATTTGAAAAGCCAGCGCCCGAGAAGGTGAGCACTTTGGCCTACAAAAAATGCCTGTGCAGCCCCGTCGGCATTCCCCGGTAGGGGCGTCTCAGGCAGTAAACAATAAAGTTACTCCTCCCCAAAGAGGGGAGGCAAAGCCTGGGAGGGTGGATCTCCTAGAACTGCACAGGACAGATCCATAGACCGGCGTAAATCAAGCCCCGAAGGCCAAGACAATACCAGTTTATGGGGTGCAGTAGATATATGCAGAGTTGGATTGTAAAAATGTTAAACCAAATGTTAAATAGTGGCCCTGTGAGGTCGGACGTATGTTGAAGTGGACGTATGTGTGAGAGATCGTTTGGTTTGGCTTGCGCGATTTAGTGCGGGTAAACCCGTACAACCGAGTGCAAAATAAAGCTGTTCTCACGGTCGGAGCTCACAAACGTTGACAGGGCCACCACGTTGATGAGACCTTAGGTCAAGGGTCAAGGTGCACCTTCGTATAGGGACTCTGTGACGTCACAGGGCTTTGTGTGGGAAACGGAGTTTTGCGAGTCTGGGTTTTGGAAGCAGGCCGAACAGACGATTTCTCTATGTAGTCTTCAAATGATTAGGGGAATTAAATTCCCTAAGAGAATACAGGCATGAGATCCATTCTCCCCCTTCCTCGAATAGCTAAGGGCTTAAGCTAGAAATAAACTACGATGAAGTAGTAATTTGGTCTGTCTCTTAACATTGGTGAAACATCTCCAAGATCGACGGTAGACTGACGCCTGAAATAAACAAATTAAAGTAAAAGATGTTGCCTCATGAATTTTGTGTTATGAAGGTTTTGTTGTAGACACAGCGGACGGCGATGTTCACGGCATTACAGAAACGAAGAAAGAAACTCAACCACTAGACGACATCGAGACGGCGCCCCTACGCGACGAGGAAGAGAATTTAAAGTTATGCAACACAAATAACAGAATCGATTCATAATTCGTCTTTATAATAAAAAAGACTTCTTCAGACTAGGGTTGAGAACATGTGAGAAATAGGATATAGACATGTGAGAGAATGAGGCGTTACAGCAGGGGCGGGAACCTTTTCAGAGTGAGGGCCAGATGAGACTTTTGGAAGGAAATCGCGGGCCGGAGTGAAAAACGAAATCTCAGAATTACTATATTTTGTTTACATAAATAAATTGTACAAAAATTGCATTGAACACTCTACAAATCTGATATTTTTTCTCAAGAGACTTCTGTATGTGATGTTATAAAAGGCGCCGACGAAGAGCCATTTTGTTACGATAAAAAATAATGACAGGGGAAGTAGCAAGTTGATCCAGCATTCGTTTTTACACACCTCACATAGGTTCTCTGATTCATGCCCTTTCCTCGTCTATCGTTTCCTCTTTGCCTCTCTCTTTCTATTTTTTAATTTTTATCTCAGGCCAAGGATTTGAAATTAATAGTTAAAGAAAAATGAAATATACATCGCTCGCTGATATTTATACATTTTTATAACACTGTGAATTTTAATCGAAACCTACTTTTACGTCTATGTCAAAAAATGGTATGAGTTTTAATGGGAGGTCCGTGGGCCGGATTGCAATAATAAAGCATAGCAAGGTGGCGGGCCGGAAGCTAAGCCGTCGCGGACCCGCCTCTGTGTTACAGGAAAAAGATAAGTAAGAGAAATGGGGGAGGATCTCATGTAATTCCCAAATTCACAAAGAGAACAATGGCGAGAGAAAATGCGAAATGATAAAAAGAAAAGAAATGTGATTTTATGCGTTGACGGGTGTTTTTAGTTGAGTGGGACCGAGGAAAAGGGTGAGAAGAGACCTGCGTATACATTTCAATATAAATATTACATTATCCAAAAAAAGTTATACAAAGAACAAAAAAAAAAAAAAAACGGATTCACCCTCGTATTTTTTCTTTGACAGACCCGACCATTGAATCTCGCATCGAAAAACCCCGTTCACTAATACCTCGATAAATTGGTCGAAAAGCACGCACACACAAAACAAAAACATAAAAAAAAACGAAGACCCGCTCTTCCTAAGACGTCCATTAATTCTGCGTGTTTGACGTTGAAAATGATATTTTAAAATGAAATATGACAAACCAGCGAAAATGTTATTCTAAATTTACGTTTTAAATTCCAATGAAGATACCATTTTCGAACTCAAGTGTCACAGTTTAACGAAAATGCTATTTCAAACTTAATCATGACTGACAATGAAATTAATATTCAATACTGGAGTATGACAGACGAATGAAAATGCTATTTCAAACTAAAGAAAAAAAGACAATTTAAACGCCATTTTAAACTGGAGTATGACAGACTAACGAAAATGTTATTTAAAACCTAAGCCAAACCGACAATCTAAGCGCCATTTTAAACTGGAATATGACAGACGAATGAAAATGCTATTTTTCAAATTTAGGCGTCACGGCGCAATAAACATGCTATTTCAACTTGAGTACGAAACATAAAGGTACTGATATCGATCCTGAACCAGCTTTCGTGACGTTCGACTCGGAATCGTTCGACTGTCCTACGCAAACGACCGAGTGCTGACGAGCCGAAGCAGCGAGCAGCCGATAACTTTGTTACAAAGTGAAAATAAGTGCTTTCGAAGACGGATTTTTTGTCAGGAACTTTTTTTGAAGAAAATAAACCCAAAATGAATTACGAACAGCTTTGCACTGCAGTATCATCGCGAGTACGTAAGAATAAATTATAAAATTTAAAACAATGTCGTGATAAAAGTAATTTTGGTACGTTTTTTTTTTCTTAAAAAAAATTCCTTGTAAATAAAAATATAGTATTCATTTTATAACAGTAACCTCGCTATATTTTTTCCGTTGTTTCTTTCAAAAAAATTAATGTAAATATGTTTAATTTTCTTTGTTGTTTCTTTAAAAAAATCCTTACTCTAACCCTAAACCCTAACCCTAACTCTAACCTCACCCTAAACCCTAAACCTAACCCTAAACCTAAATCTAACTCTAAATCCTAACCCTAACTCTAAACCTCACCCTAAACCCTAAACCTAACTCTAAACCTAAATCCTAACCCTAAAACCTAAACCCCAACAAACAAACAAACAAAAAAAACAAGCAAAACATTATGATCATAGGACGCAGCACCGCATCAAAAATGTCGTCTGGTACAAATCGGCTCGTCAACTCTCGGGCGTTTGCGTAGAACAGCCGAACGCTTCCGAGTCGAACGTCACGAAAAATGGTTCAGGATCGATAAGAGCACCAAAATAAAAAAAACGAACATTCAATTTCAAGCAATGAACATTTTATTTCAATCTAGAGCAGAGATCTTCAAAGTGGGGGTCGCGACCCCCAGGGGAGTCGCGTAACCATAGAAAGGGGGTCGCCAAAATTATAACTATGGAATTTTTTAAATAATATTCAAACTTATTTTTTATTTATAAAAAATTTTGGTGGGTCACGAAAAAAAAATTTTTCTAAAAAGGGGTCGCGACCAAAAAAGTTTGAAGAGCACTGATCTAGAGTATGAAAGGCGTATAAAAATGTTTTTTTTTTATTATTCAAATCTAAGCGCTACAGTCTAACTGTTATATCAAACTTAACCAATGAAAAGCTTATTTCAAATTAGACTATGAAAATAAACACAAAACAAACGGTAATGATATTTTAGACTTAAGACTTACAGACTGGACGTATCTAAACAAGACGCGTCCATTCAGTCTGCACATTTAACTATGAAAATGCTATTTCGTGTTCGAACGATTTAGATTTTAAAAGCTCGTGTTAGGAAATTACTATTTCAAGCTTAAACGTGAAAGAATGCTTAAAACTTTATTACAGACACACCGACGGACAGAACCTCTTACAACGATGCTCGGACGCATCTAAAATTAGATACGTCCATTCAATGTACGTGTTTAGCTAAGGAAATGTTAGTTCGTACTGGAGGCTTACCGACAGGCTTACCGACCGGCCATTGGACAACGTCTTTCTCACAAAGATGCGAAAACGTATGTACAAACGTAAAATAAATAAAAATAAATAAATAAATAAAAATAAATGAATAAATAAATATAAATAAATAAATAAAAATAAATAAACAAATAAATAAATAAATAAAAATAAATAAATACATAAAATAAATTAAATAAATATAAATAAATAAATAAAAATAAATAAATGAATAAAAATAAATCAATATATATATAAATAAAATAGATATAAATAAATATAAATAATAAAATAAATATAAATAAATAAATAAAATGAATATAAATAACTAAATAAATATAAATAAAAAAATAAATATTAATAAATAAATAAAATAAATATGAATAAATGAATAAAATAAATAAATATAAATAAATAAAATAAATATAAATAAAATAAATATAAATAAATAAAAAAATATAAATAAAATAAATATAAATAAATGAAATAAAATAAATAAATAAAATAAAATAAAATAAAGAGGGAAATAAAATAAATTGTAAGAAATAAAATAAATATAAATAAATAAATAAAACAAATATAAATAAATAATGTAAATAAAAATAAATCCATAAAATAAATATAAATAAAATCAATATAAATAAATAAATAAATAATGTAAATAAAATAAATCAATAAAATAAATAAAATAAATAAATAAAAAATAAAGAAATAAAATAGATAAAATAAATAAAATAAATAAAATAAAATAAATAAGTAAAATAAATAAATAAATATAAATAAAAAAATAAATATAAATAAATAAATAGAATAAATAAATAAATATAAGAAAGTAAAATAAATATAAATAAAGAAATTAAAAAAAATAAAAATAGACAAGTAATACAAAGAAAATAACAGAGAAAAAAGTTCGTTTTTATTAGCACCGAGCTCTTCGACTATTTTTTTAGTTTATAGACCCTGCCAAATAATATGTTCACCTTTGACCTTTTTTCCCCGATGCCACTTACCAATATGGCCGGCCTACTCTTCATTCAGCCAAGTTACACCTTACGAGGCAGAACCTTTTGACATCGGAGCGAGGCCAGTTGTTGAAAGACGTAAACATGAAAGCGATGATATGGTGAAAGGACTGCCGACTAAAAGAATGATAATAATAATAATAATAATAATAATAATAATAATAATAATAATAATAATAATAATAATAATAATAATAATCCAGAGTGCACGTCTCTTGTGTGAGTGGGCGTGTGTGTGTGTGTGTGTGCACATGTGTGCGTGAAAGGACTGCCGACTAAAAGAATAATAATAATAATAATAATAATGATTATGATGATGATGACGATGATTACAATGATGACGATGATGATGACGATGACGATGATGATGATGATGATGATCGCGACGATTACGATGACGATGACGATGACGATGATAATAATAATAATAATAATAATAATGACGATGATGATTACGATGATGAC
>OY744555.1:21012304-21017304 GCA_963556195.1 Sepiola atlantica
ATACATACACATATATACATTCATATGTATACATATACATATATATACATATACATATATATATACATTCATATACACACACATATATATACATATATATATATATACATTCATATACACACATATATATACATATATTTACATTCATATACATACATTCATATATATACATATACATATACATATATACAATTATATACATACATTACTATATATATATACATATACATATATATATATACATTCATATACACACACATATATATTTACATATATATATACACATTCATACACACACACATATATAGATATACATATATATACATTCATACATACACACACACATATATATATATACATATATACATATATACATTCAGACACACACACATATATATATACATATATATACATTCATACATACACACACATATATATATACATATATATATACATTCATACACACACACACACACATATATATATACATACATATATATATACATTCATACACACACATTATATATATACATATAAATTGAACACACACATTTTATATATATGTACACACACACATATATATATGAAGAGAGAGAGAGAGATAGATTACTTCGGTGCCTATTTTATTCTAGACTGTAAACGTCCATAACTTAATTGAAAACATTCAATCGTAAAATAAAATAGAATAATAAACTCATACTTGTTTTGAAATATCCAACCAACAAAAGTTCCGACGGAGATTAACTAACAAAAGTTAGAGATTATATATTTAATTGCTTTTCTGTTTTCTTTTTCATGCGTGTCCGTGTAGCAGACGTCTATGTCTTACAATAATATATTTTTGCATACCTCAAGATTTTGTGAATTCGGCGGGAGAAAAAGGAAATAAAACAAGCCGCGCATGCGTGGTCCCCCTCTGTATGTGACTGGATGTGGCGAGTGTAAAATGCTATAAATTTGGGCAATTTGGGGCATTTTGACCCCCCCCCTCTTTTTGACCTCCTGAAGGCGCGAACTTGAGGTCAAGGATGCTCATTTTATATCCAGAACAATTGCCTCTACATTTTGGCCAGGTTTCAGAAAAATTGAATGGATGGATCAAACGTCATGGGAGAAAAGGATATTGTTTTGCAATTTTGGGGGCTTTTGACCACCTGGGGGGGGGGGCGAACCACAAGTTTTCTGAGGTCAAGGAGGCTCATTTTATATCCAGAACAATTGCCTCTACATTTTGGCCAAGTTTCAGAAAAATTGAATGGATGGATCAAACGTTATGGGAGAAAAGGATATTGTTTTGCAATTTTGGGGGCTTTTGACTCCCTGGGGGCGCGAACCACATTTTTCTCCAAGGTCAGGTATTTTCTATTAGGAACAATTGCCTCCATATTTCGGCTAAGTTTCAGAGAAATTGAATGGATGGATGAAAAGTTATGGGGTAAAAAATGTCATTGTTTGCCATTTCGGGTCCTTTTGACCCCCTGGGGGGGATAACCAGATTTTTTTCAAAAATCGGAGAATTTCACTTTCTAACCTGACCAAAGTTACAAGTTCATGCAAAATTTAAGAGAAATTCAATGGATGGTTGCGGAGAAAAATCCGGACGGACGGACGGACGGAGTGACAGACGGACGGACGGATGGACGGGCGTGCCTCAAAACATAAGTCCCCCGATTTATAAAATCGGGGGACCAATTATGCTTAGATGGGTAAGTCTATTTTTTGTGTACTGATTGGCTGCTAGTCCATGAGTGGATAATATAATATATAAATATTCAAGCAACAATTTCCTTGTCAAATTGTAGGAGTTTTTAATCCAGTGAGTGTCAATTTAAATTTACAAAACGGAGAAGCAGATTGTTTTATTATCAAATATTGATCCAACATTTTTAAAACATATGAGAGAATGACATACATTTTTGTGAAATTTATGTGAAATTTATGTGAAATTTTTGTGAAATTTATGTGAAATTTATGTGAAATTTTTGTGAAAAAGGGGAAACAATTATACTGATTATTTTTCTTCTTTGGAAATCGCTCCAGACAAGGCGTGAAGCCATTTGATGTAAGGAGCTAAATAAAACTTATTACTACATGTTTTGAACTTTGTGGGTAAACGAATTTTATCGATTTCCCCAAATATCGATATTCACAGCAACTTGACATATAAAAAATGCAAGTGCCCGAGTGTAGACATTTACTTCAGCTAGATAGCAACGACGACGACGATGATGATGATGATGATGATGATGATGATGATGATGATGATGATGATGATGATGATACCGATAAAGAAGCGATTGAAGTTGTCAAAATAAATAAATAAATAAATAAATAAAATACATGAAGAAAAAAAGAAACTGAAGGAGGAAGACATTCTTCAGAATTATCAGCTTGGCATTGTTAGGTTTTCAAATCTCATGACAAGTTTAAGTGGCGTCGCTCTCCAACAGAAAAAAAATCTACAAAGTTAAAGAAAACGAAAAAAAAAAGAAAAAAAAAAAGAAAAACGGTCGATGCGCCTGAAAGAAACGCATTTAAACCGGAAAGTTTAAAAATAAATAAATAAATACAAAAACTAAACTAACAGAAAACAATTTCAACAGGAGTAAAATGAACGAATGACAATGACAAGAGAATTTGGAGAAACTAAAAAAAAAAAAAAAAAAAAAAAAACAAAGCAAAATCTAAGTAATCAATAAATAAAAGAAGAAGATGAACAATCGTCCCTTTAAAAAAAGGTGAAACAAATAAATAAAATATAATTAAATTTAATTATCTAGTAGAAGAGCCTGTCACGCCTACCCTGTTTCATAAGGTCGACAGTGGAAGAGCAAGCGAGATACAGTACACACCTTGTAAAAGCAAAGAAGAAAAAAAAACGGTAATTAAACACATTAGCAAATCGCTAAAGATAAAAATACATCCTTGTTCTGTATATTTACTGTTCTACGCCACGTCTGGCTTGGGGCCAATAGAAATGAGAATTTAGTTTAAGATAAAACTCATTACGCAAACTAATAATCTTGAAGGTTACATTAGTAAGAATCGATCACATGCGTCTCTTCGCAGCGAAGATCGGTAAATTACTCAATTAAGGTTAACACGGTGACATGATATATCCTTTTCACAGGTGAGAGAATTTTCACCGTAGAAAAAAAAAAGCTTCAAACGTGAAAATGGCAAGGAGCATGCTCACAGATCTAAGGAAGCTTCGGCTGAAGTACCAGCACCAGAACCAGAATCAGCACTAGCACCAGCACCAGCACCAGCATTTAAACCAGTACCAGTACCAGTACCAGAACCAGCACCAGAAGCAGAACTAGAAACAGAACCAGAAACAGAATCAGCACTAGCACCAGCATCAGCACTTAAACCAGTACCAGTACCAGAACCAGCACCAGCACCAGAAGCAGAACTAGAAACAGAACCAACACCAGCACCGGAACCAGAACAACACCAACACCAGCACAAGAACTAGAACAAGAACCAGCACCGGCACCTAAACAAGCACCAGTACTAGAACCAGAAGCAGAACTAGAAACAAGAACCAGAAACAGAACCAGCACCAGAACCAGCATCAGCACTAGGACCAGCTCAAGCACTAGCACCAGAACAAGAAAAAGAACCAGCACCAGTATCAGAACACGAACCAGAACCAGAACATCAGCAGCACCAGAACCAGCACCAGCACTTGGACCAGCACCAGAACCAGAATCAGAAACAGAACCAGCACTAGCACTAGAAACAGAACCAGTACCAGGACCAGCACCAGAACAAGAAGAAGAACCAGAACAAGAAGAAGAACCAGCACAAGAAGAAGAACTAGAACAAAAACCAGCACCAGAAGCAGAAGCAGAAACAGAACCAGCACTAGCACCAGAAACAGTACCAGCACCAGCAACAGAACCAGTACCAGGACCAGCACCAGCACCAGAACAAGAAGAAGAACCAGAACAAAAACCAGCACCAGAAGCAGAAACAGAAACAGAACCAAAACAAGAACAAGCACCAGCACCAACACTTAAACTAGAACCAGAACCAGAAAAGAACCAGCACCAGAACCACAACCAGAAGCAGAACAAGAAGAAGAACAAGAACAAGCAGAAGCACCAGCAGTAGCAGTCGGGTTTTTTATCACTCTTGGAGCCGAATCTCTTACTGTGTTGTCCGTGTCTAGGACACAGTTGGCTGTCGAGGTCGTCTCTCCATCGGGATTTTCGCCCTCCCTCTTGGTATTTTCCATTGCATTAGAGTTCATTCTGCCCCTTTGGATCTCCATCTTTTGCATGTAAATCTCGATAGGTAACCGGCTCATCCATGTTCAACCGTTCGTATCGATGTGATAATATTCACAACGTTCAAAGAGGTAATGATTTGTAAGATGTGTCCCACAAGGGGGTCACATGAAATAGTTGGTTGACCACTGCTCGTGCTTACATCAATGGTTTCATTAAGAGGTAACGTAAAGTACCTCACCATATCTTTTTTTTTGAATGAAAAAAAAAAATATGGTAAAGATAGACTCCCCCCCCCTCCAACAAGGCAGGACGCCACTGTAGACGTAAGGGGCTACTGAGCTGTGCAGCGAGATGTCTGTTTACATTAGTTTTAAACCTCTGCATGTCAGTTACGTCGGAGAAACAAGGATCATGGATGGAGTTCCAGAGACCGGCAGCACGAGGAAAGAAGCTATTGGAGTAGAAGGCTATCCGGCATATGGGGACCTCCACAGTGAATGGATGGGACCTACCTGATTGTCGGGTTGCTCTAGTGTATTTGCGACGATGGGCACTAGAGCAGCAAAGTCATCGGAGCACACTCCATTGAAGTATTTGTAAAATAAGAACAAGGATGCAACATTTCGGCGATTGGAACGGAGGCTGGAGCTTAATGGATAGTGAGGGACTTATATTCTTGGCCTTTTGGCCAATATCAAAGTGTAGTATCTGTTCCGATTAAGCACTACCGTACACCAGGACTACCCAGAACTTCTGAAATCA
>OY744555.1:21027304-21037304 GCA_963556195.1 Sepiola atlantica
TTCTTCTTGTAAATCAGTTGTTTGTATCGCCCTTAAAACGATCTCACACCTGAGGCTATTCATTATCTTTACATATCTACAATCAGACGATGTCTATAGTACTATCCTAATATTTTTGCTGGTGAATACCTGCCCCATTTTAAGTTTTTTTATGAAGTTCAAAAGTGTATCTTTAATTTCTAAGACCCATCGTTTCTTCTATCTGTTAACATCCGAGTTATTTTATTTCTTTAATTTGCATTGTCAAGCCTTTTCAATGATATAATTTTATGATAATATTATTTTATCAGTTCTCTTGAGACAAATCATGCGATCGTTACAAAATCACTTTTTGTTTGAGTTTTATTTCAAAATTTAGTAGTAAAATCATTCAAGGAGAGAATACCTCTCTCTCTCTCTCTCTAGTCTGGATTGAATAAATAATTGAATGTCTTCTTTTTCAGCATATTTCTATTAACTGTATATAACAATGATCAGATCCATGGTGAAATCAAAATCCTAACCCTCCACATAGAAATCCTAACCCTCCACATAATGGTATATAGAAAGAGACTTCAGGTGGATCTCTTTTGTTTGACTGATTGCATAACATGAAGAAAGAGAAGAAAAGAAAATGTGTCTGAAGGATTACAGATCGTGTTCACTAAGATGTGAACTTGGTTTTCATCAATTCAAGCTGGATAATCTCTCCAAAAGTGTATGATGCTGAAAATCTGTACACTCTCCCTCTCACAGAAGTGATGCTGCTAGTCTCAGTCTTTTCTATAAATATTATTATGGCATGTGTTCTTCAGAATTGTCTGATTTATTCCCTGCTTCTTTTGTTCCAGCTCGTTTAACTTGTTGGTCTAGTGGTCTTCATCAATTCGCTATTCCAGTACCACGTTATAATACATCTTCCTATTCCAGAAGCTTCTGTCCAAGAACCGCAGGCTTGTGGAACTCTCTTCCTGCTGACTGTTTTTCTCATATCTATATCCTTAGTCTATTCAATAATAGACATCTCCAGCATTTGCGTTTATCATCGTTAGCTCCTTACATCAAGTGGCTTTATGCCTTGTCTGCAGGGACTTCCATATAAAACTTAGTATTGTGGCACGCGTGTAGTAATCTGAGATAGAAAGGAAATTTCCATTTAGAAATTAAGCTACGTAAAAAGAGTAAATTTCCACATAAGATTAGAAATTAAGTTGACGTGTTCAAAAAAGTGAAGTGACGAGCAGGAAGTTTGGATACACACCCTGTCAAAAAGCTAGTGGAATCTACCATCGTGGCCTTTGTAAAACAGAACAGACGTGCTACAGATCCCCTCCTCTCACTCCTTTACGACATTCTGGGGTAGATGGTATATTACTATATTCTTGCTATATACAGTAATGATGCGAAGAGCAATTAAATAAAAATAAATTAAAAAAAATATTAACGTGTGCTGTTGTTATTAACGACTATCACAACCGTTGTTTCGAAGAAGAAAGAAAGCAATTTTACACACATCATAACTATCACAGTTACAAAAACAAATAAGAAAAAAAAGAGAGGCAGAAAACTACTACACACTGTCCACTGCTACTTCTGTTACTACGTGTCTTCTTCACAGCACAGCTATTTACCAGATGCCTTTACGACATTTGTTGGGGTAAAAAATCGCCACTGGACAGAATCAAAAGCGTGCTATGTAAGAAATTAGGGGCTATTAAAGTTAAAACTAAGGGTATACTAGAAATGTTTCCGGGTATGACTAATGACCAAACTATTTCTGAATTTCCATGTTCAAAAACTGTGCGGTGTATTTTTTTTGTGTAAGGAGATTGAGTTATCACAGACAGAGCCAGAAAGTAAAGCGATAACTCCGACAGTTGAACCCCACTCCAAAAATTTAAACGAATTAAAAGTAAAAAAAGAAAGAATGAAAACGGTAATATAGTTGGGCTTGCGCGGGGAGTTTATGGTGAAGCAAGGGTTGCGCAATAAGCACCCGCATTTTTCCCGCTCGAGTCCAATAGAAAAAAGAAATCCAGAACGATTGGAAATAATGCATGGATGAGCAGAGAAAGACTGGCATTATCTCGAAGTTTTTCTTCTCCTAGATTAGTTGCCCAACCAAGTCTGTGATTTAATTCGTAGCTGGAGCAACGATATATCTAATTTATACCTTTCTCATATGTATTAATGAACGTGATACAGTAGTCCATACGTGTCATACACAATGTGCTGACGTCATCAAAATTTGGTTATACGTAATTGTTTGTTGATGAATTCGTCACGTTTCATTGTGTTATAATTAACTTACTGTCTTTATCTATTTGGATAATTTATTGCTAATTATATTTCGTTTAAAATAATTGTTAGGACACCTAACGAAAACGGGATTACCTCCCTTGAACCATTTCGGGAGTTAAGAGTTATCGCCCTTGGAAAAAGGATCGTCTGCCCGGAGAGAAAGAAAACAAAGAGCACAGCGTCAGACTGTGAATATATCAATCGCGTACAGCGGCCAATTAACTCATTAATTCATTCTGTGTTCAGTTTTAATAAATCTGTTAAACGTTTCTCTTGATAGTTCATCCATTTATTTACAAGTTATTATTTATAATTAACCTAAATTACGAGGTTATAAAATAATACATTTACGTAAGGTTTAATAATATTAAGCAAACATTTCTCTTTCTTCTCCCATAAAAAAATTGTCATTGTCAGTTAAATATTCTTCAAATAAACTAGCAAAAATATGTTCCCTCCGGTCGCATATTTTTGCTAGTTGTTTTATTTAATTGTTCTCTCTCTCTCTCTTTCTCTTTCTCTCTTTCTCTTTTTCTCTCTCTCTTTTCTCTCTTTCTCTTTCTTGAAATAGAACTTTCTGTGCGTTCGAATAATCAGAGGGCGGGTAACAAAATGATGGAATGGCCGCCGGCTGTTCCAATCATATTCCATTACAATCTAATTTAATTACGTAACTCAATAATATAGATTTAAAAATGTCTTTAATGAATTCTATTTATAAATTTTATTAAGATTATTATCGAGGAAAATATTTTAAATACTTCTGGAAACAACAAGATGTTTTTTTTTGTTTTTTTTTACTTAACTACAATTCCTTAAGTACGAGTCGTGTTCGGTTCATCTTCATCTTAGCGACCCCGATTACTGAAGACCTCCCATGACGTGTGGCTTAATTGGAATTCTGGCGCAAACCGACTTTAATGTCAATCTTTAAATATCCCTTACGTCACGCGATTAAGTTAACAAATCAAGTGCCTACTTAAATTCTCACTGACCTTAAGGTCACCTCCGATCAAGAATCCAAGAAAGAGAAACGCACTTGGTGAACTGTCTAAACACTTCGTCCCGAAATATATTAATACCAGGGCAAAAGCAATAGGCAATGCAACCGTCTCTGTAAATCTAATAAGCCGGACAGAGATCGCTGGCTCTCATCGTCTACGTATGAGTATCATTCTTACTTTGCCATTTTATCTTATTCGTCTTTCTAGTTCTACTGCAAAGCAATTCTTTTCTTCACCGTGTGTTGAACAGAATTTCCATGAACATAGTTTGTTTCCAAGAACATCGCATCAAAAACGTTCAAACATTTAAACTTTGTAAGTAAAGTAGAAAAAAACAAAATGTGACCGGTTGGTTCACCCATTGAGCTCGGTTTGAAACAGGATAAAGATCAGTTTGCAAAACCAGTTAAATCTAGCTGTTCGCTATTTCCCCTTCTTTCTTTCTTTCTTTCTTTCTTCCCTCTCTCTCCCTTACTCCTCAACGTCGGATTAAATAGTATTAATAATTGGGGTGATATTCTCAATTGTTTTTAATGGACTAGATAGTTTGAAACAAGATAAAAATCAGTTTTCAAAACCAGTTAAATCTAAAAAAAATACCAAGACAAAATATGAAGTTAGTCAACTCTTCGCTATTTCCCCTTCTTTCTTTCTTTCTTTCTTTCTTTCTTTCTTTCTTTCTTCTTCCCCCCCCCCTTACTCCTTAACGTCGGATTAAATAGTATTAATAACTGGGGTGATATTCTCTATTGTTTATAATCGACTATTCCAATCTTGTTTTACAGTTCAGTTTATTATTTCTCTCTGTTAATCAAAAAGAGAGAGTGACAGAAGTAAGAGTGATAGATCCGGTATAAAATAAAGACAGGAAGTCGAACCTCATTTGGGGGCAAGCAAAAGAACCGGCATTGACGTGATAAATAGGTTGGGTTTCATTATTTTGACTAGTGATGGGACGATTCCAATATCTTTCCCGATTCCTATACAATTACAGAGTCTGTTCTAAATTCCGGATTCCGATACAATTACCGATTCCGATTCTAAAATCGCGTAATCAGCTTAAAAATTAGAATTTCCTTTTTTTTTGGGGGGGGGGGAATTTAGCGGTGAGTTCCTTATGCACTTTTAAATGTAGATATGATTTTTTTTTAATTTAACAATTTTTATAAGTGCCATTTTTACCAGTGCAATTTTTACCAGTGCCATTTTTACCAGTGCCATTTTTTACCAGTGCTATTTTTTCCAATGTCATTTTTACCAGTGCTATTTTTTCTAATGTCATTTTTACCAGTGCTATTTTTTCCAATGCCATTTTTACCAGTGTTATTTTTTCCAATGCTATTTTTCCAGTGCCATTTTTTCCAGTGCCATTTTTACTAGTGCTATTTTTTTAATGCCATTTTTACCAGTGCTATTTTTTTAATGCCACTTTTACCAGTGTTAGTTTTTCCAATGCCATTTTTTCTAGTGCCATTTTTACTAGTGCTATTTTTTTAATGCCATTTTTACTAGTGCTATTTTTTTAATGCCATTTTTACCAGTGTTATTTTTTCCAATGCTATTTTTCCAGTGCCATTTTTACTAGTGCTATTTTTTAATGCCATTTTTACTAGTGCTATTTTTCCAATGCCATTTTTACTAGTGCTATTTTTTAATGCCATTTTTTCCAATGCCATTTTTATCAGTGCCATTTATTCCAATGCCATTTTTTCAGTGCTATTTTTTCCAATGACATTTTTATCAGTGCCATTTTTACTATTGCTATTTTTCCAATGCCATTTTTTTCCAATGCTATTTTTCCAGTGCCGTTTTTCCCAGTGTTATTTTTTTGAATGCTATTTTCCAGTGTCATTTTTCCCAGTGCTATTTTTTCCAGTGCCATTTTTACTCGTGCTATTTTTTAATGTCATTTTTACCAGTGTCATTTTAACGAGTGCTATTTTTTTGATGCCATTTTTCCAGTGTCATTTTTACCAGTGCTGTGTTTTTTCCAATGTCATTTTTTTCAGTGCTATTTTCTTTAATGCCATTTTTTCCAGTTCCATTTTTACCAGTGATTTTTACCAGTGCTGTGTTTTTTCCAATACTATTTTTTCAGTGCTATCTTTTCCCAGTGCTATTTTTCTAATGCCATTTTAGCCAGTGACATTTTTATCAGTGCCATATTTTCCCAGTGCTATTTTAACCTTAATTCGTTATTATAATCTATTGGCTTTTACTTAAACTGGTAGTTTAAAATCAACAGATGTTAATAATTTTATGATCAGTACTAGCAATAGAAAATTAAGTTTTTTAAAAAAAATAATTAAAAGAATCGTTTTTGGAAATCGGAAATTTTTGGAAATAACGGAAATTGGAAATTTTGGTTACGGAAATTGGAAATTTTGGAAATTTTTGGAAATCGGAAATTTTGGTTACGGAAATTGGAAATTTTGGAAATTTTTGGAAAAATTTTGGAAATATTTGGAAATTGGAAATTTTTAGAAATAACGGAAATTGGAAATTTTGGCTACGGAAATTGGAAATTTTGGAAATTTTTGGAAATCAGAAACAGTTTTTGGAAATATACAAAAAATAATTAAAAGAATCGTTTTTGGAAATCGTTTTTGGAAATCGGAAATTAGGCTAAAATTTTTCCGATTCCGATACCGACTCCGATTCCGATACCCCCAAAAGTTCTAATTCCGATTAATAGCCCAACACCAGTTTATACATATTTTTTTTTTCAAACACTTCATATTTATATTTATTTGTTAGCGTGAGTTATATTACACAAAAGACAAAATACCCTTGTCTAGCCTTATTCATAACACGGCTTACACTAGATATAAGAACTCTTTTAAAGAAGTCTGCTTTTCACTAAAATAAAAAATAAAATGCTTGTACGGGAGGTCGTGTTAAGCAAGATGCCCTCATGGACCGGCTTTTTAATTTCCAACATAAAAGTCAATGACATAAGGTTAGCTAAACGCTTCAGGCCATGTAACATCCTACTTATCGCCTAAAAACAGAAATGTCAGAAAGGAAGAAAGAAAAAAAAAACAAAAACGTCTCTTTTGTCCCTCAAGTGCAACGCCAATATTTCCCGCGTCTTTTTTTTTTTTTTTGGTGTGTGGTGGGGATAGGGGTAGAGTTGTTGCTGGTGCCAACAAGATGTTAAGTTGTCAGCTGAGTTTATTCGTGTGTTTCGCGCTCCTGCTATTCTTGGACGACGTCGACCTCTCTCTTCAGCGTTCGTAAAATGGCTCAACAGTGACGCTCAAGCTACTTAAGCCGCTTACGGCATCAGCTTAAAAAAAGGACAAAAACATTCTCTTTGATGTAGGCGGCTTTGGTTAATTAGGACCCGGATGTATCTGCAGGTGATTTCGCGCAACAAGTACTCCATCGTTGGCACGAGAACACGTATGGAAACAATGAACAACAAACAAACAAAAAACAAGATTGGGGGGGGGGGAACAAAACGAGAGGGAAAGTAAAAGAAACAATGGAAATATCACGATTGGTAAAGATTGTAATAAAAAAAATAAAATCGAAGTATTCATAACTTATTTTATTCTGTTTTTATATCTATTCCAGTCAGTTCATCTATCTATCGATCTATCTATCTATCTATCCCAGTTTCTTCATCTATCCATCCATCTATCTATCCATCCATCTATCTATTCCAGTTTCTTCATCTATCCATCTATCTATCTATCTATCTATCTATCTATCTATCTATCTATCTATCCATCTATCTATTCCAGTTTGTTCATCTATCCATCTATCTATCTATCCATCTATCTATTCCAGTTTCTTCATCTATCCATCTATCTATCTATCCATCCATCTATCTATTCCAGTTTGTTCATCTATCCATCTATCTATCTATCTATCCCAGTTTCTTCATCTATCCATCCATCTATCTATCCATCCATCTATCTATTCCAGTTTCTTCATCTATCCATCTATCTATCTATCTATCTATCTATCTATCCATCTATCTATTCCAGTTTCTTCATCTATCCATCTATCTATCTATCCATCCATCTATCTATTCCAGTTTGTTCATCTATCTATCTATCTATCTATCTATCTATATATCTATCTATCTATTCCAGTCTGTTCATATCTATCTATCTATCTATCTATCTATTCCAGTCTGTTCATATCTATATCTATCTATCTATCTATCTATCTATTCCAGTCTGTTCATATCTATATCTATCTATCTATATATCTATCTATCTATCTATTCCAGTCTGTTCATATCTATATCTATCTATCTATATATCTATCTATCTATCTATCTATCTATCTATCTATCTATTCCAGTCTGTTCATATCTATCTATCTATTCCAGTCTGTTCATATCTATCTATCTATCTATCTATTCCAGTCTGTTCATATCTATATCTATCTATCTATCTATTCCAGTCTGTTCATATCTATATCTATCTATCTATCTATCTATTCCAGTCTGTTCATATCTATATCTATCTATCTATTCCAGTCTGTTCATATCTATATCTATCTATCTATCTATCTATCTATTCCAGTCTGTTCATATCTATATCTATCTATCTATCTATCTATTCCAGTCTGTTCATATCTATCTATCTATCTATCTATCTATTCCAGTCTGTTCATATCTATATCTATCTATCTATCTATCTATCTATTCCAGTCTGTTCATATCTATATCTATCTATCTATCTATTCCAGTCTGTTCATATCTATATCTATCTATCTATCTATCTATCTATCTATTCCAGTCTGTTCATATCTCTATCTATCTATCTATCTATCTATCTATTCCAGTCTGTTCATATCTCTATTTATCTATCTATCTATCTATCTATCTATTCCAGTCTGTTCATATCTCTATCTATATATCTATCTATCTATCTATCTATTCCAGTCTGTTCATATCTCTATCTATATATCTATCTATCTATCTATTTATTCCAGTCTGTTCATATCTCTATCTATATATCTATCTATCTATCTATCTATCTATCTATTCCAGTCTGTTCATATCTATATCTATCTATCTATCTATCTATCTATTCCAGTCTGTTCATATCTATATCTATCTATCTATCTATCTATCTATTCCAGTCTGTTCATATCTATATCTATCTATCTATCTATCTATCTATTCCAGTCTGTTCATATCTATATCTATCTATCTATCTATCTATTCCAGTCTGTTCATATCTATATCTATCTATCTATCTATCTATCTATCTATCTATCTATCTATTCCAGTCTGTTCATATCTATATCTATCTATCTATCTATCTATCTATCTATTCCAGTCTGTTCATATCTATATCTATCTATCTATCTATCTATCTATTCCAGTCTGTTCATATCTATATCTATCTATCTATCTATCTATCTATCTATTCCAGTCTGTTCATATCTATATCTATCTATCTATCTATCTATCTATCTATCTATCTATCTATCTATCTATCTATCTACCTATTCCAGTCTGTTCATATCTATATCTATCTATCTATCTATCTATCTATCTATCTATCTATCTATCTACCTATTCCAGTCTCTTCATATCTATATCTATCTATCTATCTATCTATCTATCTATTCCAGTCTGTTCATATCTATATCTATCTATCTATCTATCTATCTATCTATCTATCTATCTATTCCAGTCTGTTCATATCTATATCTATCTATCTATCTATCTATTTATCTATCTATTCCAGTCTGTTCATATCTATCTATCTATCTATCTATCTATCTATCTATCTATCTATCTATTCCAGTCTGTTCATATCTATATCTATCTATCTATCTATCTATCTATCTATCTATCTATCTATTCCAGCCTGTTCATATCTATATCTATCTATCTATCTATCTATCTGTCTATTCCAGTCTGTTCATATCTATATCTATTTATCTATCTATCTATCTATCTATCTATTCCAGTCTGTTCATATCTATATCTATCTATCTATCTATCTATCTATCTATCTATTCCAGTCTGTTCATATCTATATCTATCTATCTATCTATCTATCTATCTATCTATCTATTTCAGTCTGTTCATATCTATCTATCTATCTATCTATCTATCTATCTATCTATCTATCTATTCCAGTCTGTTCATATCTATATCTATCTATCTATCTATCTATTCCAGTCTGTTCATATCTATATCTATCTATCTATCTATCTATCTATTCCAGTCTGTTCATATCTATATCTATCTATCTATCTATCTATCTATTCCAGTCTGTTCATATCTATATCTATCTATCTATCTATCTATCTATCTATCTATTCCAGTCTGTTCATATCTATATCTATCTATCTATCTATCTATCTATCTATCTATTCCAGTCTGTTCATATCTATATCTATCTATCTATCTATCTATCTATCTATCTATTCCAGTCTGTTCATATCTATATCTATCTATCTATCTATCTATCTATCTATCTATCTATCTATCTACCTATTCCAGTCTGTTCATATCTATATCTATCTATCTATCTATCTATCTATTCCAGTCTGTTCATATCTATATCTATCTATCTATCTATCTATCTATCTATTCCAGTCTCTTCATATCTATATCTATCTATCTATCTATCTATCTATCTATCTATTCCAGTCTGTTCATATCTATAATCTATCTATCTATCTATCTATTTATCTATCTATTCCAGTCTGTTCATATCTATCTATCTATCTATCTA
>OY744555.1:21042304-21049804 GCA_963556195.1 Sepiola atlantica
TCTATAAATGTCAGTCTATCTATTTATCTATCTATCTATTTATCTTTCTATCTGTAAATGTCACTCTATCTATCTATCTATCTATCTATTTATCTATCTATCTATAAATGTCACTCTATCTATCAATCTATCTATCTATCTATTTATCTTTCTATCTATAAATGTCAGTCTATCTATCTATCTATTTATCTATAAATGTCACTCTATCTATCTATCTATTTATCTATAAATGTCACTCTATCTATCTATCTATTTATCTATAAATGTCACTCTATCTATCTATCTATCTATCTATCTATCTATCTATCTATTTATCTATCTATCTATAAATGTCACTCTATCTATCTATTATTTATCTTTCTATCTATAAATGTCAGTCTATCTATCTATCTATTTATCTATCTATCTATAAATGTCACTCTATCTATCTATCTATCTATCTATCTATAAATGTCAGTCTATCTATCTATCTATCTATTTATCTATCTATCTATAAATGTCACTCTATCTATCTATCTATTTATCTTTCTATCTATAAATGCCACTCTATCTATCTATTTATCTATCTATCTATAAATGTCACTCTATCTATCTATCTATTTATCTATCTATCTATAAATGTCACTCTATCTATCTATCTATCTATTTATCTTTCTATCTATAAATGTCAGTCTATCTATCTATCTATTTATCTTTCTATCTATAAATGTCAGTCTATCTATCTATCTATTTATCTTTCTATCTATAAATGTCACTCTATCTATCTATCTATCTATTTATCTTTCTATCTATAAATGTCAGTCTATCTATCTATTAATCTTTCTATCTATAAATGTCACTCTATCTATCTATCTATCTATTTATCTTTCTATCTATAAATGTCACTCTATCTATCTATCTATCTATTTATCTTTCTATCTATAAATGTCAGTCTATCTATCTATCTATTTATCTTTCTATCTATAAATGTCAGTCTATCTATCTATCTATCTATCTATCTATCTATTTATCTTTCTATCTATAAAGGTCAGTCTATCTATCTATCTATTCATCTATCTATCTATAAATGTCACTCTATCTATCTATCTATCTATTTATCTTTCTATCTATAAAGGTCAGTCTATCTATCTATCTATTCATCTATCTATCTATAAATGTCACTCTATCTATCTATCTATCTATCTATCTATTTATCTTTCTATCTATAAAGGTCAGTCTATCTATCTATCTATTCATCTATCTATCTATAAATGTCACTCTATCTATCTATCTATCTATTTATCTTTCTATCTATAAATGTCAGTCTATCTATCTATCTATCTATCTATTTATCTTTCTATCTATAAAGGTCAGTCTATCTATCTATCTATTCATCTATCTATCTATAAATGTCACTCTATCTATCTATCTATCTATCTATTTATCTTTCTATCTATAAAGGTCAGTCTATCTATCTATCTATTCATCTATCTATCTATAAATGTCAGTCTATCTATCTATCTATCTATCTATTTATCTTTCTATCTATAAAGGTCAGTCTATCTATCTATCTATTCATCTATCTATCTATAAATGTCACTCTATCTATCTATCTATCTATCTATCTATTTATCTTTCTATCTATAAAGGTCAGTCTATCTATCTATCTATTCATCTATCTATCTATAAATGTCACTCTATCTATCTATCTATCTATTTATCTTTCTATCTATAAAGGTCAGTCTATCTATCTATCTATTCATCTATCTATCTATAAATGTCACTCTATCTATCTATCTATCTATCTATTTATCTTTCTATCTATAAAGGTCAGTCTATCTATCTATCTATTCATCTATCTATCTATAAATGTCACTCTATCTATCTATCTATCTATTTATCTTTCTATCTATAAAGGTCAGTCTATCTATCTATCTATTCATCTATCTATCTATAAATGTCACTCTATCTATCTATCTATCTATCTATTTATCTTTCTATCTATAAAGGTCAGTCTATCTATCTATCTATTCATCTATCTATCTATAAATGTCACTCTATCTATCTATCTATCTATCTATTTATCTTTCTATCTATAAAGGTCAGTCTATCTATCTATCTATTCATTTATCTATCTATAAATGTCACTCTATCTATCTATCTACCTATCTATTTATCTTTCTATCTATAAAGGTCAGTCTATCTATCTATCTATTCATCTATCTATCTATAAATGTCACTCTATCTATCTATCTATCTATCTATCTATTTATCTATCTATCTATAAATGTCACTCTATCTATCTATCTATCTATCTATCTATCTATTTATCTTTCTATCTATAAAGGTCAGTCTATCTATCTATCTATTCATCTATCTATCTATAAATGTCACTCTATCTATCTATCTATCTATCTATTTATCTTTCTATCTATAAAGGTCAGTCTATCTATCTATCTATTCATCTATCTATCTATAAATGTCACTCTATCTATCTATCTATCTATCTATTTATCTTTCTATCTATAAAGGTCAGTCTATCTATCTATCTATTCATCTATCTATCTATAAATGTCACTCTATCTATCTATCTATCTATCTATTTATCTTTCTATCTATAAAGGTCAGTCTATCTATCTATCTATTCATCTATCTATCTATAAATGTCACTCTATCTATCTATCTATCTATCTATTTATCTTTCTATCTATAAAGGTCAGTCTATCTATCTATCTATTCATCTATCTATCTATAAATGTCACTCTATCTATCTATCTATCTATCTATTTATCTTTCTATCTATAAAGGTCAGTCTATCTATCTATCTATTCATCTATCTATCTATAAATGTCACTCTATCTATCTATCTATCTATCTATTTATCTTTCTATCTATAAAGGTCAGTCTATCTATCTATCTATTCATCTATCTATCTATAAATGTCACTCTATCTATCTATCTACCTATCTATTTATCTTTCTATCTATAAAGGTCAGTCTATCTATCTATCTATTCATCTATCTATCTATAAATGTCACTCTATCTATCTATCTACCTATCTATTTATCTTTCTATCTATAAAGGTCAGTCTATCTATCTATCTATTTATCTTTCTATCTATAAAGGTCAGTCTATCTATCTATCTATTCATCTATCTATCTATAAATGTCACTCTATCTATCTATCTACCTATCTATTTATCTTTCTATCTATAAAGGTCAGTCTATCTATCTATCTATTTATCTTTCTATCTATAAAGGTCAGTCTATCTATCTATCTATTCATCTATCTATCTATAAATGTCACTCTATCTATCTATCTACCTATCTATTTATCTTTCTATCTATAAAGGTCAGTCTATCTATCTATCTATTTATCTTTCTATCTATAAAGGTCAGTCTATCTATCTATCTATTCATCTATCTATCTATAAATGTCACTCTATCTATCTATCTACCTATCTATTTATCTTTCTATCTATAAAGGTCAGTCTATCTATCTATCTATCTATCTATTTATCTTTCTATCTATAAAGGTCAGTCTATCTATCTATCTATTCATCTATCTATAAATGTCACTCTATCTATCTATCTACCTATCTATTTATCTTTCTATCTATAAAGGTCAGTCTATCTATCTATCTATTTATCTTTCTATCTATAAAGGTCAGTCTATCTATCTATCTATTTATCTTTCTATCTATAAAGGTCAGTCTATCTATCTATCTATTCATCTATCTATCTATAAATGTCACTCTATCTATCTATCTACCTATCTATTTATCTATACACACTTTGTGTTTTTTTTTTTTTTACCCTTTTAGCTTAACACACCCGCACAAACATACGCACACACACATACACACCATAACTCTAACCCTTAATTCTTGGTGTTACACCGGCCGTTCTTACACAGGAGAAACTACACCGGTTGTCACTATAAATAGTGCGAGTCACCAGAGGACAAAGCACAGTCTTGTAACTGTCAAGCAAAGAGCTAGTCACTTTCTTACTTTGTTAATACACTTGTTAAACCAACCCTCGACTTGACTTCCTTTATTTATTATTTACTGTGGAACAACTTCACAACACTTGGATTGAGTTATCTTTGAAAAAATCTGTTTTAATTATTTTAATTAGCCGTAATTCATAATTAACTGAACAAATACGCCACCCCACTCTTTCTTAATATCTGTGTGAACATTAAAAGAATAAGTGACTCTTTTTGCATCGTAGCCATCTAATTCACATACGTGTCTTTGCAAAACACCGCAAACATGTATTTAAGTTAGATGGCAAAATAATAAATCTTTTTACTTCTATATGAAACAGCACATTTGGCATGACGGTTAAAGTGTTTGCTAATATGCCAGGAGACCGGGGTTCAATCCTCGGTCGAGTCATACCAAAGACTAAATAAAAAATGGTGCTTGATGTCCTCTTGCTAAACACTCAGTATTATAAGGCGAGGATCAAGGGTAAGTGGAGCAATCCTGAGAAAATCGTGGCGCCCTCCCCTACATCTCGATGTCGTAGATAATAGAAAGGGAAGCATTCGGGTTGCCCTTGACTATCGTCGACCACTTAATTTTGAACGTAACTTCTCTATAACGGTGCGACAGGTTAAACACCCTATCTGAGAATTCATCATTCATACTCCTCAGCCTTACATTCACAGGTCACATGAATTGGAACAAATACATTGAAGACATTGTGTGTGTGTGTGTGAATAGTGGCTTTCTCTACCGTGCTAGTAAACTCCTCACACCTGACATCTGGGCTGGTGAATCATCCGCTAGTCCTTCCCTCTTAGACAAGGTCCAAAAAAGAGTCGCCAACATAATACGTCCCTCGCTGTCAACCAAGCTCCAGCCCATGTCCCATCGCCGCAATGTTGCATCCTTGTGCTTGTTTTACAAATACTTCAATGGATTGTGCTCCGATGAATTAGCTACTCTGGTGCCTCCTCGACGTAATTACGTTAAAACAACTCGACAATCAACTAAATCCCATCCATTCACTGTGTAGGTCCCCAGATACCGGAGAGCCTTCTACTCAAATAGCTTCTTTCCTCGTGCTGCTGGTCTCTGGAACTCCCTCCCTGCCCCCTGTTTCCCCGACGGTACTGACATGCAGAAGTTTAAAACTAATGTAAACAGACATCTCGCTCCGCAGATCCCAATTTGGGTTGACCCCCCCCAACCTTCTCCCTTTTCTTTCTTCTCAGTAGCCCCTTACGTCTACAGTGGCGGCCTGCCTTGTCTGGGGTGAACTATGTTAAAAAAACTATGTTAAAGAAAAGTTCACAGTTGATCAAAATTGAACATATTTTTCCAATCTTTTAATGATCCGACGCTTCACAAATGTGATTACAATATCTTACGCGCTGGGGAAATGTGATTATAATCCAACTCTGCCATCCATCGATCGGAGACGCCGTATTGAATGGCATCGATTTAGATGCAACCCCGCATCTATTGATTATTCTCAGTCGATCGGAATATTTTTTTTTTCTCATCTTAATCAGTCCCGATTTACCTGCCAAAATAGATCAATTCCCAGATCGATCAATTGATTCTCTACCTTTTCAGATCATTCGCATCTGAAAATATTTACATATCGAAGTATAGATTATCAGGGAAAATATCCGGACTTAGCAAGCGAATTATATATATAAAAAAATTTATAATATTTATTTACATACATATATTTAAATATATTATTAAATAAATTGTTAACGTCTCTCTTGGATTTGTACTAGTTCGTTCTTTTAATGTTTAAGCGACTTCACGTGCGCGTCTTCGGCTGTTTTGTTAAATTGTCTTCTTCTCTCCAGCTTTTTTGTTCATTTGTTTTTATCACCTGAAGATGATCTGACGAAGAATTGAAAACGTTCGTGATACACATGGACATATATTTTTTTTGATTTTGACACATAAAAGATAATTAGAAACATAAAAAATAAAAAAGCATAATCAAACAGATAATTTTGTTATGTTGCGCAATGTTTAATAAAGTAATCTCAATTTTCTTCTGCAACTACAGACACAATAGGTATTTAAATGCAAGCGCTATATAGAATTACAGTATGGTCAAGCTTTATGCCAATAATTGATTCGTTTTTTCGGAAATTATTAATAAGTTTTATTTAATTTCATAATGTTATACATTAATTCCAGCATACCTGACTCTTCCAAACACGTCCTACATATAGGAAGTTGGAGTAACTTTTACTCAATCGCAAAAATCTACTACCACCACCCCATTTAACACCGGGACTTCGTCTTCATGGGATAAATATACCAGCTACGACCGTTAGTGTTCAATTTTTTAATTCCAGTATATTTTCTTTCATTCATTATACCTTCTTCTCTCCAGCTTTTTTCTTCATTTGTTTTTATCCCCTAAAGATCATCCGACGAAGAATTGAAAACGTTCGTGATACACATGGACATACATTATTTTTTTGATTTTGACACATAAAAGATAATTAGAAAAATAAAAAAAATGAAAAAAGCATTTTCAAACAGATCACTTTCTTATGTTATACAATGTTTGTATATATCGATATAATAAAGTAATCTCAATTTTTCTCTGCAATTACAGACACAATAGGTCTTTAGATACAAGTTTTATTTAATTTCATAATTTTATACATCAATTACGGCATACCTGACTCTTCCAAACAAGTCCTACATATAGAAAGTTGGAGTAACTTTTACTCAATCGCAAAAATCTACTACCACCACCCATTTAACACCGGGACTTCTTCTTCACAGGATACATCTAACAGCTATGGCAGTTAGTGTTTATTTTAAAAAATTCATTGATTATACTTTCCCTAACTAAATAGAGTTCGCTACTTTCAGCTTATGCTTCATACTTTTAAGCCGCTTTGATTGACTGGTTACTATTCTATTCTAGAATAATCGAATATAATTACCGAACACTATTCTCCTATTCCTCCATTCAGAAAAACGCCTTCATTTTGAAAAAAAATTCTTACCTACAATGATTCCCTTTTTACAAAAACTTTACTTTAAACAAATACGTTACTTATTCATATATAAACTATGTCCAATCCTTGATATATATTACTAACGCTACCTCAATTTCACTTTGTTTCATCTAGTCGTTATGAATGTATTTGAGGAAGACAGGGTAGAATTAACTTTCACCAGCTATTATCTTCTACTACCACCGCCACCAGTTACACCGTGTGCAAATTTTACCTGAGATAATAATAAACTTAACACCGGTTATTCTAGAATACAACACGATCGCATTTCTTGAAAATCGACAGAAACTTCTCACTCATAATTTATCGGTGGGCTAAGTGTGTGCAAGCACAAGGGGCTTACTTTGAAGGGGATTAGGGTCCCAACCTCGTCAGGTCGGATAGGTTTTATAAAGGCCTCATCTATATAAAGTTTGATATGGAAATATATTTGTATATATATAGGATAAACTAATTAGCGGGTTATTATTAATTTTTAGAATATATATTCTAGAAAACACGATC
>OY744555.1:21067304-21092304 GCA_963556195.1 Sepiola atlantica
GAATCACTGAAGACTTCTTGCAGTCATGGCTGAACATGCTACCCCCGTAGATTAAATAAAGGGTCCAGTTCGAAATTCCGCCCAGATTCCCGAGTTCGACAGAAATATTCCAGAGTTCGAAGCGATGCAACTGAATAAGGCCGGAAGGTTACAGCGGCCGAAACGTTGTGATGATAACACTCAAGATGAGAAATGTAGTCCGAATAACCAAAATTATGCTCTCTCTTATCTCTCTCTTTCTTTTTCTTCTTTGTTTATTTGTTTCTACTGTACTTGTTCTTTCTCTCTTTCTCTATTACTCTTTCTCTCTTCTTTGTCTTTGTTCATTTATTTCTTTCTCCCCTGCTCCCTCTCTCTCTTTCTCTCTCTCTATCTATCTATCAATCTTTCTACGTATGATGTGCATTTGTTATTATACTAAATCTGAATCTATAAACGTTTGTTTTTCTAAGGCTTTTTTTTCCTATATATTTTATTCACGCAAAAGACATGCTATAATATGGAACCCGTTCAGGATTCAGTTATATATATATATATATATATATATATATATATATATATATTTAAAAAGGACATTTTAATTGCTCTTGTCTGACAAAACAAGAGCATGCTACCCGCGTGGATTAAATAAAGGGTTCCGTTCGAAATTCCGTTCAGATTCCCGAGTCCGAAGAGATACACCTGAAGAAAACCGGAGGTTAGAGCAAGCGAAACCTTGTGATAATAACACTGAAGATGAAAAATGTAGTCCGAATGACCTAAATTATACAAATTATCAATCCTCATCGCAAAAATTCAGAAATTTAATATTTGGTGTTATACATTTGTAATGTTATTGTTCTGTTTTGTCTCTATATATGCAATAGTTTTGTCGATGTTAACAGTAATTAATTAAAATGATTTAATAATCAAATAGATAACTTACTAAACACCTTTCTTCTAACATCGCTTGCTACAATTCTTACCGACAGGCAAAAGCGAGTAGAGGAGGTTACAGCAGCCGAAACGTTGTGATAATAACACTCAAGATGAGAAATGTAGTCCGAATAACCAACATTATGCACATTTTCAATCCTCATCTAAAAAATTCAGAAATATAATATATTAATATAAATTAATATAAATTAATATATATAGACTTGCTACGTTGTATGTGAGATCATGATATTTTATCCCCTATATTTATTGGTATGACTATACATAACCGAGTAATAAACGTGATTATGTGAAAGATTCCTGTCCTTAAACTGATTACAGCCATTACCATCTGCTAAATCACGGTGCTACGATGAAATGGCGCCATTAGTACGAGGGAAGAAACAGGAATCGGAAGAACTTGACAGGTTAACAAGAAAACTAATTAATTCGGTACTTGACACAAGAGGTCAAATATATCCAGAGTGGTGTACTCGTGACGTCAAAATGACGTCATACAGATTATATGATTAAGTATTACGGTGTGACTTAATAAAGGGAAGATGTATTGGGTTGGCCAAATACAAAACTGGGTGCAACCAGATCAGGCTGTCTGAAGATACTGGCTTCCTGACTTTAAATGCATCAAACGTTAATTATTTTTCCTTTTCCTTTGCAAAACTCAATCATGTTCTGCAAAGCCAAAAACAAAAAAAACAACAATTTTCCCTTACAAAACAACACAACTAAACACGATGAATAAATATTTGAAGACATAAATAACTTGAAGCATAAAAACGTTTTACCAAAATGACAAGATTTAGGCATTAAATAACTCGAAATGGGTTGATATGCCGTAAAACAAAACAACCACTTTTACCAAAATGACCTGATTCTGCATAAAATAACCCGAAAATGGTTGATATGCCGTAAAACAAAACAACCAAACCAAACACTATAAATAAACATTTGAAGACATAAAGAACTTGTAGCTTAAAAACTTTTACCAAAATGACCGGATTTGGCATTAAATAACCCGAAAAGGGTTGATATGCCGTAAAACAAAACAACCACTTTTACCAAAATGACCGGATTTGGCATTAAATAACCCGAAAAGGGTTGATATGCCGTAAAACAAAACAACCACTTTTACCAAAATGACCGGATTTGGCATTAAATAACCCGAAAAGGGTTGATATGCCGTAAAACAAAACAACCACTTTTACCAAAATGACCGGATTTGGCATTAAATAACCCGAAAAGGTTTGATGTGGCATAAACAAAACAACCAAACCAAAAACCATGAATAAATATTTGAAGACATAAAGAACTTGAAGCATAAACACTTTTACCAAAATGACCGGATTTAGCATTAAATAACCCGAAAAGTGTTGATATGCCGTAAAACAAAATAACCAACCAAATACTAAACCCTGTCTAAAAAGGAGAAGGTTAGCCCTGGATGATACACTAACCTCTGAATTAATGAAGTGCGCATTACAAGAGGGCAGCGGCGGGGCAAACAGTTTTTGGCGATATCCAAAAATACCATGCGTCCATTCAATCTACGCGTTTAACGCTGAAATTGCTATCTTTATCTTTATAATGTTTAATGGCTTTACTGTATTGTTCGTGACATAAAAAAAATATCACACTCTTTTTGTCATTCCTACTTTTAGTAAAGCCAAGTACATTCCAGGGGGGGGAGCATCTACTCCCCCTTTGCCCTCTTTCCCCATTTTGGCGACGCCCATGAAAGAGGTTCATTTAGTCTTAAATATTGGGTTGGCCAAAAAGTTAGTTCAATTTTTGAATATCATCTTTCTTACTAATTATCTTTTTATATTCCTATTCTTCAAATCCTGTATTTCGTGTAGCGAGTATGTTGACGTCAGTGTGTAATAAGCCACCGGGCAGATAGGAGGTTTTACAATTTTTCTTGTATTTCAGGCCTTGAAATGGAAGTTCAATCGGAACACTACTGACATCTGATGCTTTTTTACAACAGAAAAGGAAGAAAAAAGCCACAGAAACTTGCACGGGTGTGCCAAGAAATGGTTTGCTCGATTATGGAAGCGAAATATTTCAGTGAGAGATGCTTCCTTCAAATCGACAATGACCAAGTGAAAGCTGTATTTGTACAAGATTGCCGGTTGACAACTCGACAAATCGCAGACATTCTCAAAATTTCCAAATCGAGCGTGGAAAATAAATTGCATGAAATTGTTTTTGTTTCTAAACTTGATGTTTGGGTTCCCCATAAACTGACAGAAGCAAAAAAACGAACGCACTTTTTGGTAACCCAATATATATATATATATATATATATAATGAAGAAGAATGGAAAGGAATTAGAGAAGCAAAAGCCAAATCAAATTTCAATTCAATTGCTCAGAGCAAGGTATATTCCGCAAAAAAGGCAATTTATTCAAGTTAAATTTTCCTTAAGCCAGGCTTTTCAAAGATCAACATCTTATCATCAGAGGAAGTCGCTGGGATAGATAAGTTGGCAAAAGCCAAGATTTAAAATTTGAAAAAATAAAATAAAAGTTGTAGGGGGAAGAAAAACAGGGCAAAATTCTGCCCGAATGCAAGCAAATGTCCGATTGCTAAAAATATACCTTGCTCTGAGCAATTGAATTGAATTATGATTTGGCTTTTGCTTCTCCAATTTCTTTTCCATTCTTCTTCATTCTACCTGCTCTATCATGGATATTGAGCTATATACTCTTCACAATAGGATTCACTTTTCCTAAAAGTTCGCTTTTAGTACACCACTTTATATATACAGGGTGGGCCAAAATAAGGGTCCTATCTTTAAATTTGAATAACTTGAATTTGAATAACTTCCACAAAATAAAAGTTAAACTCACCAAACTTTATGTGTGTGTAGACTGACCCTTCCGAGATTTTTTGAAATAAACAAAACAAATTTTAGCCGAAAAACACTTCTTAAAACTTACAAAAACTAAAGTATTGTTTTTTACACTGTTTTGAGTTTTTTAAGCAAAAATAATGTTTTCTAAATGAGGGTACGTTCCTTAGGGCTAATACGGCTCATGCTTGCTTCGGAAGGGGTCCTTTACTTATTCTAAAAAAAAAAAATTAAAAATCAATAAATAAAAAAGTTATGAATTTAAAAAAATAGGACCCTTATTTTTGCCCACCCTGTATATATATATATATATATATATATATATATATATATATATATATATATATATATACATATACATATACATATACACAGTAACAAACAGAGACAGCGAGAATTATAATATATTTATATCTTCTTTGTTGACTTATAGAAATACAAAATGTCTTCAAACAAATCTTTTTTTTTAAAGAGCAACATTTTTGGACGTTGTTTCGGCCTTCCTCAACGTATTGGGAGGTATTGTCTGTGTACGGTGGGTGTTTGTAGCATGAAAAAAAGTATAGCCAATGAGATAAAGAAAGGTATACATGTGACTCGACTGTCCATCACCGCATCTTCACACTTAAAGAGGTCAGTAATTTAGATGGCGTTGTGGACTTTTACCAAAAGCTTAGAAAGCAATGAAAATGTTAAAGTATATATATATATATATATATATATATATATATATATATATATATATATATATATGCATATTAACAATTATATATATACATATATACATGCATATCACCAATTATATATATATATATATATACATATATGCACATCACCGATTATATATATATATATACATATATATATGGATATATGCATATCACCAATTATATAATATATACATATATATATATATATATATATGCATATCACCGATTATATATATATATATATACATATATATATATATATGCATATCACCAATTATATATATATACATATATATATATATATGTATATATATCCGTACCAACATATATATATATATATATATATGCATATATATACATATGTACATATATGCATATTAACATATATATAATATAAACATATATATACATAATCATATACATATAAGCATATCAACATATATATACATATATACATATATGCATATCATCATATATATATACACATATATGAAAATCAACATATATATACATATTTCGACATATATATACATATATATATCGACATATATATATATATATATATACATATACACATATATGCATATCAACATATATATACATATACATATATGCATATATATACATATATGCATATCAACATATATATATACATACATATATACATATATGCCTATCAACATATATACATACATACATATATACATACATACATATATACATATATGCCTATCAATATATATATATACATATATGCATATCAACATATATATACATATATGCATATCAACATATATATATACATGTATATACATATCGACATATATATACATATATATATATACATATCAACATATATATACATATATATAAATATACATATATATACATATATATATACATATATATATACATATCAACATATACAAACATATATATATAGACATATATATATATATATACATATATACATATAAACATATATATATACATATATATATACATATATATATACACATATATACATATAAACATATGCATATTAATATATATATTTGCATATATGCATATTAACATATATATATGCATATATGTATATTAACATATATATGCATATATGCATATTAACATATATATATATATGCATATTAACATATATATACACATATAAACATATTAACATATATATAGACACATATATGCATATTAACATATATATATATATATGCATATTTACATCTATATACACATATAAACATATTAACACATATATAGACACATATATGCATATTAACATATATATACACACATATATTCATATTAACATATATATACACATATATTCATATTAACATATATATACACATATATTCATATTAACATATATATATACACACATATATGCATATTAACATATATATATACACACATATATGCATATTAACATATATATATACACACATATATGCATATTAACATATATATATACACACATATATGCATATTAACATATATATATACACATATATGCATATTAACATATATATATATTAACATATATATATGCATATTAACATATATATATACATATATATATATGCACATTAACATATATATATATTTACATACATAAACCTTTCTCGTACTTAATAACATGCTGCTACGCTCTAATAAAAGATCTGACGAACCAGAAGTAAATCTGCATCGACGGATACAGAGTAAAGTTCCCTATGTTTTAAATGGCGTCTTTATGAACATAATTCCGACCCGGACAAAGTACTTTCTGCAAGGAGTTTAATCGAATTCAATTTTATTTTACTTAACAACATGTAGCAACGATCCTAGAAAACGACCGATATATCAGAATCTAATCGATGATAAAAAATTATAAAAAAAAGACTAACTTTACATTATATATTATAACAAATTACCACCCGTGATAACAAATAGACAGATTGAAGAAATACATTCATTTTTTTTTATCAAGCTGTGTCGTGTTTGTTTCTTCCTTACCAGCAAACTTGGTATTAAACGCGACTTGCTTCCATGAAAAGTGCCATAGATCGCAATAGAAGAGTGAAATCAATGAGTGTCACCGCGCCCAAGCAGGGTCTTGTCCAAAGTTATTGGCATCCAGCCGCCGAACGAAATTGAATTGGCTTCTCTTAACCATCCCCGGCCAACAGGTGTCAGACACAACCACACCAGGTCCAAAACAAGTCTGCTAGAAAAGAGAAATACTATTCGCCACCTATAAAACCTATCCCTCTCTTTCCTACTTTCTCTTTTCCGCTATTCCTTTCTCTCTCACACACACATGCACACACATAAGCATAAATATATCAGCCCGTTTCTTTATGTGTCGAGAGACAATGGATACCACCTGTGTGTCGTCGCAAGTCTCTCTCTCTCTCTTTCTCTCTCTTTATCTATCTTTGTTTATGTATACATAATATGTGGAAGAGACTGCAATCGGGGTCACCAATTTTTAAGATGACACACCTTCATACAAACTAATTGACAAAGCATATCCATACAAAATTGCTATTTTAATAACTTGCTAAGACAATAAAAGAATTAAGGATTGCTTAAGATTGAGGTTTAGGGTTTAGAACGTTCTATGTAAATGAAGAGTTATTTTGTCTGCAAGTAGTAATTGAGTAGACCTGTTCATTTCGGCTGGCGTCGTGGGTGTGCTTACGTGTTATAGTGTGTGTTAATGGAATAGGTATTGTATATGTGCATGCATATTAGCGTGTCTATTTTGTTAGTGAGAGAGTGCGTTGAGACTAGAGTATACGTGCGTTCAGCGATCGGCATGTATGTGCTTTTCCTGGGCGTACAGTGAATGTTTCTCGATATAGGTGTACTTCTTCCTGAGGGCTTTTCAACCCCGAAGAGCGTAGGTTAGATAAGACATTACCATACGAAAGAATGACAAAGTCTATCTATATAAAAATTAGGACCAAGACAACAATACGGACCCCAGATCATTAACACAAGACGCGGGACATATTTTGGAAGTCACCGGTTGACCTCGCAATACACGTGGTCTCTATTTACAAAACACTTGTAAATAAATCTTTTATTTATTTTACTAACTGCAGTATATTTCGGAATTTTTTTTTGAAGTTTTTGTCCTTAAAAATTGATTTTTGAAGTTTTGTTTTTTAATAACAAATAAGTTATAAAAAGATTTTAAATAAAATTATGTATTTGTTAAATCTTATTTCATTTGTTGCTTACAGAAAAAAAGGACAAAAACTTCATAAACTTTAAATTGCTTCCGTTTAGAAACTGATTTTTGAAGTCTAACTCCGCCCTCGTGGGGAGGCAAAACGAAAGATTACAAGTCAGCCGATTTTTTAAAAAGCGTATATATTTCGTTTATTTATTAAAATAACTTGCGTAATCATCCGTTTTGCCTCCTCAGGCTAGGAGCAATGTGTAGTATGGAAAAATCCTTCTAAACTGAGGTAAGATCCAGAGTGCCCCTTTTTGGGAAGCTTGATTTTTCCCTACAAAACGAAAGATTACTTAAGTACGGAGATAAATATTTCATACCGCCCCCATTTCTGCCCTCGTGGGGAGGCAAGTAAATAGTGACACAAAAACATGTTTTAAAAGAAAACATGTTAATATTTTATTTGTTTTATTTATGGACTCTCTGCCTTAAAATAAATATTAACATGTTAAAAGAAAAAAAAATTCCGAAATATACTGCATTTAGTAAAATAAATAAAAGATTTATTTACAAGTGTTTTGTAAATAGAGACCACGTGTATTGCGAGGTCAACCGGTGACTTCCAAAATATGTCCCGCGTCTTGTGTTAATGATCTGGGGTCCCTATTGTTGTCTTGCTCCAAAAATTATTATTTTAATAACTTGATTAGACAATACAAGAATGAAGGGTTGCAAAGGATTGTGGTTCCGAGTGTCTCAAGAACGTTCTAGGTAAATGAGTTCTTTTGTGTGTAAGTAGAAATTGAGTAACTCTGTCTATTTCGGCTGGCGCCGTGTGTGTGTTTGCGTGTTATAGTGCGTGTAAATGGAATAGGCATTATAGATGTGCATGCATATTAGCGTGTCTATTTTGTTAGTGAGAGAGTGCGTATAGACTAGAGTATACGTGCGTTTGGCAAGCGACATGCTTGTGCACTTCCTTGGCGTACAGTGAATGTTTTTTGTCATGTGTGTAGTACTTTCGGTCTCAAAGGATGTTGTGTGGTTTGAGATTGCCGAACCCTTGCTTCACAGTTAAACGCACAGCCACCCTTACAGGAGCTGTCCATTGTATCTCAAGACAGAACGGAGGCCGTGATATACAGGGGTTGGTCAAAACAATAAAAACACCCTGTGAATTTTGCATCAATTTTAAAACACCTCAAAAATTGAAAAAAATCACAAAAAATGTTTGTTCTATTTTTTTAATTAATTATTATCGTTGTCCTGAATTAATTGTTTAAATTGATTTTTATTTCAGATCGTACATATTAGTTAGACACATTTAAATGACAGGCCAGCTAGATTTCCCAAGAGGGCAGATTGTTTGTGATCGCATAGCAGGTGCTACTGTAACGGAAGTAGCTGAGATGGTGGCCGTATCGATAGGAACTCGTTCGAAGGTGATGGCAGCAAATAAAAAAGAAGAACCCTCGACAGGCTTGCGAAAGAGGAGCCCAAAACCACGGGACCCACAATTACAGCAGAGCTTAACAATCATCTGGAAAATCCCGTTCCAACTAAATCTGTTCACCGACGGCTTCACAAGGCTAGATGCCATGGGAGAGCTTCACAAGGCTAGATTACATGGGAGAGCTTCACAAGGCTAGATTACATGGGAGAGCTTCACAAGGCTAGATTACATGGGAGAACTTCACAAGGCTAGATTACATGAGAGAGCTTCACAAGGCTAGATTACATGGGAGAGCTTCACAAGGCTAGATTACATGGGAGAGCTTCACAAAGTTAGATTCCATGAGAGAGCTTCACAAGGCTAGATTACATGTGAGAGCTTCACAAAGCTAGATTACATGGGAGAGATTCACAAGGCTAGATTACATGGGAGAGCTTCACAAGGCTAGATTACATGTGAGAGCTTCACACGGATAGATTACATGGGAGAGCTTCACAAGGCTAGATTACATGTGAGAGCTTCACAAAGCTAGATTACATGGAAGAGCTTCACAAGGCTAGATTACATGTGAGAGCTTCACACGGATAGATTACATGGGAGAGCTTCACAAGGCTAGATTACATGGGAGAGCTTCAACAGGGCTAGATTACATGGGAGAGCTTCACAGGGCTTAATTACATGGGAGAGCTTAACAAGGCTACATTCCATGGGAGAGCTTCACAAGGCTTGATTACATGAGAGAGCTTCAAGGATTTTCCATTATTTTGTCCAACCCCCGTATATACAGGTTTTACAAAAAAATCCGACACTTGACAAAAATAAACCATCTACAAGATGTTGAAGAGGAGCGTAGTGACACCCTGAACTGACGTAATAGCTTCCAAAAAAGAACTCTACCCATGCACACTAGGCCAAGATGACATAGGTGTGGCTGCTAAACAATGTTCTCTATCACTGGTCGCCGGACTTGTGGCTGCTCTTCCTCACCCGACTTCGAACCGCTTGACTATTTCTTCTGAAGCGTCATCGAGGCCAAGACTAACACGCACGCCACCAACATGGTCGACTCTCTGAAGCCTGCCATCGTGGAGGAGTTCTCTGCTAGAGACAAGGACACAGCCGCCAAAGCGTGTGACGGATTTGGCGCCCGCCTTGAGATGGTCGTCTCCGGCAGCGTTCATAAAAAAATAATGTAGTACGTTACTCTTAACTGTTGCTAAATAAATTGTCGGGTCTCTGCATATACAACTTTTGTTTTTATTGCCGATTTCGTTTTATTGATAATTTCGTTTTATTTTTGTCAAGTGTCGGATTTTGACGCAACACACTGTACAGGGAAGGGGTTGGATTTTGCTGCAAGCCCCTGTATTTATTTAAAGGGAAAAGGGGATATATAGAAATATATATACACTGAGGGTGCGGACGAAAAAATATGATAGTCAAAAGTCGGAAATTGAAATGTTAAAAAAATAAATATCCCGAGAGTTTTTAATATCAGATGCCTTTTGTTTTTTAAATTCGGATATTCTCTGGGTGTTTTTGGTGGATTACTTTTCCACTCAGATAACAAGTAACTATATTGCCTCTAACCCTTACCCATGCGAGGCGGAGGTGTAAGAGTATGAAAAAAGGGGTAACAAAGGGGGAAAAACAAAAAAGGCGGAAAAGGGCAAAAAGGCAAAAAACAAGTGACGGCGAATAAAGAAAAAATCTATTGGCAATATTTTTATTTCTATGTCTTGATGAGAAAAAAATCGGTATCCCAATGGGCAACACGATCAGCGCACTCTTTTAACAAATTTATTTTTAGAATGTTCAGAATATGACCCCTTTAAATATAGATTAGCCAAAAATACATACTTCACATACACCGACGACATTATTTTTTTTTACCACCCAAAACATCAAAATGATAAGATATCGCCAAAAAACTAGAAACCACTGAACCTTCGATGAATTTCATATAGATTGCCCTCATCAAAAAGCCCATCTATGAAAACGTCCATAAAATCCTTAATAATTGATCAATTAACACTAACCCATGAAAACGTCCATAAAATCCTTAATAATTGATCAATTAACACTAACCCATGAAAATGTCCATAAAATCCTTAATAATTGATCAATTAACACTAACCCATGAAAACGTCCATAAAATCCTTAATAATTGATCAATTAACACTAACCCATGAAAATGTCCATAAAATCCTTAATAATTGATCAATTAACACTAACCCATGAAAATGTCCATAAAATCCTTAATAATTGATCAATTAACACTAACCCATGAAAAAGTCCATAAAATCCTTAATAATTGATCAATTAACACTAACCCATGAAAATGTCCATAAAATCCTTAATAATTGATCAATTAACACTAACCCATGAAAACGTCCATAAAATCCTTAATAATTGATCAATTAACACTAACCCATGAAAAAGTCCATAAAATCCTTAATAATTGATCAATTTACACTAACCCATGAAAACGTCCATAAAATCCTTAATAATTGATCAATTAACACTAACCCATGAAAATGTCCATAAAATCCTTAATAATTGATCAATTAACACTAACCCATGAAAACGTCCATAAAATTCTTAATACTTGATCAATTAACACTAACCCATGAAAATGTCCATAAAATCCTTAATAATTGATCAATTAACACTAACCCATGAAAACGTCCATAAAATCCTTAATAATTGATCAATTAACACTAACCCATGAAAATGTCCATAAAATCCTTAATAATTGATCAATTAACACTAACCCATGAAAATGTCCATAAAATCCTTAATAATTGATCAATTAACACTAACCCATGAAAAAGTCCATAAAATCCTTAATAATTGATCAATTCACCCTAACCCATGAAAAAGTCCATGAAATCCTTAATAATTGATCAATTAACACTAACCCATTAAAATGTCCATAAAATTCTAAATACTTGATCAATTAACCCTAACCCATGAAAACGTCCATAAAATCCTTAATACTTGTATCAATTAACCCTAACCCATGAAAACGTCCATAAAATCCTTAATAATTGATCAATTCACCCTAACCCATGAAAACGTCCATAAAATCCTTAATAATTGATCAATTCACCCTAACCCATGAAAAAGTCCATAAAATCCTTAATAATTGATCAATTAACACTAACCCATTAAAATGTCCATAAAATTCTAAATACTTGATCAATTAATCCTAACCCATGAAAACGTCCATAAAATCCTAAATATTTGATCAATTAACCCTAACCCATGAAAACGTCCATAAAATCCTTAATACTTGTATCAATTAACCCTAACCCATGAAAACGTCCATAAAATCCTTAATAATTGATCAATTAACCCTAACCCATGAAAACGTCCATAAAATCCTTAATAATTGATCAATTAACCCTAACCCATGAAAACGTCCATAAAATCCTTAATACTTGATCAATTAACCCTAACCCATGAAAACGTCCATAAAATCCTTAATACTTGATCAATTAACCCTAACCCATGAAAACGTCCATAAAATCCTTAATACTTGATCAATTAACCCTAACCCATGAAAACGTCCATAAAATCCTTAATACTTGATCAATTAACCCTAACCCATGAAAACGTCCATAAAATCCTTAATACTTGATCAATTAACCCTAACCCATGAAAAAGTCCATAAAATCCTTAATAATTGATCAATTAACCCTAACCCATGAAAACGTCCATAAAATCCTTAATACTTGATCAATTAACCCTAACCCATGAAAACGTCCATAAAATCCTTAATAATTGATCAATTCACCCTAACCCATGAAAAAGTCCATAAAATCCTTAATAATTGATCAATTAACCCTAACCCATGAAAACGTCCATAAAATCCTTAATAATTGATCAATTAACACTAACCCATGAAAACGTCCATAAAATCCTTAATCATTGATCAATTAACACTAACCCATGAAAATGTCCATAAAATCCTTAATAATTGATCAATTAACACTAACCCATGAAAACGTCCATAAAATCCTTAATAATTGATCAATTAACACTAACCCATGAAAATGTCCATAAAATCCTTAATAATTGATCAATTAACACTAACCCATGAAAATGTCCATAAAATCCTTAATAATTGATCAATTAACACTAACCCATGAAAAAGTCCATAAAATCCTTAATAATTGATCAATTAACACTAACCCATGAAAATGTCCATAAAATCCTTAATAATTGATCAATTAACACTAACCCATGAAAACGTCCATAAAATCCTTAATAATTGATCAATTAACACTAACCCATGAAAATGTCCATAAAATCCTTAATAATTGATCAATTAACACTAACCCATGAAAACGTCCATAAAATTCTTAATACTTGATCAATTAACACTAACCCATGAAAATGTCCATAAAATCCTTAATAATTGATCAATTAACACTAACCCATCAAAACGTCCATAAAATCCTTAATAATTGATCAATTAACACTAACCCATGAAAATGTCCATAAAATCCTTAATAATTGATCAATTAACACTAACCCATGAAAATGTCCATAAAATCCTTAATAATTGATCAATTAACACTAACCCATGAAAAAGTCCATAAAATCCTTAATAATTGATCAATTCACCCTAACCCATGAAAAAGTCCATAAAATCCTTAATAATTGATCAATTAACACTAACCCATTAAAATGTCCATAAAATTCTAAATACTTGATCAATTAATCCTAACCCATGAAAACGTCCATAAAATCCTAAATATTTGATCAATTAACCCTAACCCATGAAAACGTCCATAAAATCCTTAATACTTGTATCAATTAACCCTAACCCATGAAAACGTCCATAAAATCCTTAATAATTGATCAATTCACCCTAACCCATGAAAACGTCCATAAAATCCTTAATAATTGATCAATTCACCCTAACCCATGAAAAAGTCCATAAAATCCTTAATAATTGATCAATTAACACTAACCCATTAAAATGTCCATAAAATTCTAAATACTTGATCAATTAATCCTAACCCATGAAAACGTCCATAAAATCCTAAATATTTGATCAATTAACCCTAACCCATGAAAACGTCCATAAAATCCTTAATACTTGTATCAATTAACCCTAACCCATGAAAACGTCCATAAAATCCTTAATAATTGATCAATTAACCCTAACCCATGAAAACGTCCATAAAATCCTTAATAATTGATCAATTAACCCTAACCAATGAAAACGTCCATAAAATCCTTAATACTTGATCAATTAACCCTAACCCATGAAAACGTCCATAAAATCCTTAATACTTGATCAATTAACCCTAACCCATGAAAACGTCCATAAAATCCTTAATACTTGATCAATTAACCCTAACCCATGAAAACGTCCATAAAATCCTTAATACTTGATCAATTAACCCTAACCCATGAAAACGTCCATAAAATCCTTAATACTTGATCAATTAACCCTAACCCATGAAAAAGTCCATAAAATCCTTAATAATTGATCAATTAACCCTAACCCATGAAAACGTCCATAAAATCCTTAATACTTGATCAATTAACCCTAACCCATGAAAACGTCCATAAAATCCTTAATAATTGATCAATTCACCCTAACCCATGAAAAAGTCCATAAAATCCTTAATAATTGATCAATTAACCCTAACCCATGAAAACGTCCATAAAATCCTTAATAATTGATCAATTAACCCTAACCCATGAAAACGTCCATAAAATCCTTAATAATTGATCAATTAACCCTAACCCATGAAAACGTCCATAAAATCCTTAATACTTGATCAATTAACCCTAACCCATGAAAACGTCCATAAAATCCTTAATAATTGATCAATTAACCCTAACCCATGAAAACCTCCATAAAATCCTTAATAATTGATCAATTAACCCTAACCCATGAAAACGTCCATAAAATCCTTAATAATTGATCAATTAACCCTAACCCATGAAAACGTCCATAACATCTTTAATACTTGATCAATTAACCCTAACCCATGAAAACGTCCATAAAATCCTTAATACTTGATCAATTAACCCTAACCCATGAAAACGTCCATAAAATCCTTAATAATTGATCAATTAACCCTAACCCATGAAAACGTCCATAAAATCCTTAATAATTGATCAATTAACCCTAACCCATGAAAACGTCCATAACATCTTTAATACTTGATCAATTAACCCTAACCCATGAAAACGTCCATAAAATCCTTAATACTTGATCAATTAACCCTAACCCATGAAAACGTCCATAAAATCCTTAATACTTGATCAATTAACCCTAACCCATGAAAACGTCCATAAAATCCTTAATAATTGATCAATTAACCCTAACCCATGAAAACGTCCATAAAATCCTTAATAATTGATCAATTAACCCTAACCCATGAAAACGTCCATAAAATCCTTAATAATTGATCAATTAACCCTTACCCATGAAAACGTCCATAAAATCCTTAATAATTGATCAATTAACCCTAACCCATGAAAACGTCCATAACATCCTTAATAATTGATCAATTAACCCTAACCCATGAAAACGTCCATAAAATCCTTAATACTTGATCAATTAACCCTAACCCATGAAAACGTCCATAAAATCCTTAATACTTGATCAATTAACCCTAACCCATGAAAACGTCCATAAAATCCTTAATACTTGATCAATTAACCCTAACCCATGAAAACGTCCATAAAATCCTTAATACTTGATCAATTAACCCTAACCCATGAAAACGTCCATAAAATCCTTAATACTTGATCAATTAACCCTAACCCATGAAAATGTCCATAAAATCCTTAATACTTGATCAATTAACCCTAACCCATGAAAACGTCCATAAAATCCTTAATACTTGATCAATTAACCGTAACCCATGAAAACGTCCATAAAATCCTTAATAATTGATCAATTAACCCTAACCCATGAAAACGCTCATAAAATCCTTAATAATTGATCAATTAACCCTAACCCATGAAAACGTCCATAAAATCCTTAATAATTGATCAATTAACCCTAACTCATGAAAACGTTCATAAAATCCTTAATAATTGATCAATTAACCCTAACCCATGAAAACGTCCATAAAATCCTTAATACTTGATCAATTCACCCTAACCCATGAAAACGTCCATAAAATCCTTAATAATTGATCAATTAACCCTAACCCATGAAAACCTCCATAAAATCCTTAATAATTGATCAATTAACCCTAACCCATGAAAACGTCCATAAAATCCTTAATAATTGATCAATTAACCCTAACCCATGAAAACGTCCATAACATCTTTAATACTTGATCAATTAACCCTAACCCATGAAAACGTCCATAAAATCCTTAATACTTGATCAATTAACCCTAACCCATGAAAACGTCCATAAAATCCTTAATAATTGATCAATTAACCCTAACCCATGAAAACGTCCATAAAATCCTTAATAATTGATCAATTAACCCTAACCCATGAAAACGTCCATAACATCTTTAATACTTGATCAATTAACCCTTACTCATGAAAACGTCCATAAAATCCTTAATAATTGATCAATTCACCCTAACCCATGAAAAAGTCCATAAAATCCTTAATAATTGATCAATTAACACTAACCCATTAAAATGTCCATAAGATTCTAAATACTTGATCAATTAATCCTAACCCATGAAAACGTCCATAAAATCCTTAATAATTGATCAATTAACCCTAACCCATGAAAACGTCCATAAAATCCTTAATAATTGATCAATTAACCCTAACCCATTAAAATGTCCATAAAATTCTAAATACTTGATCAATTAATCCTAACCCATGAAAACGTCCATAAAATCCTTAATAATTGATCAATTAACCCTAACCCATGAAAACGTCCATAAAATCCTTAATACTTGATCAATTAACCCTAACCCATGAAAACGTCCATAAAATCCTTAATAATTGATCAATTCACCCTAACCCATGAAAAAGTCCATAAAATCCTTAATAATTGATCAATTAACCCTAACCCATGAAAACGTCCATAAAATCCTTAATAATTGATCAATTAACACTAACCCATGAAAACGTCCATAAAATCCTTAATAATTGATCAATTAACACTAACCCATGAAAATGTCCATAAAATCCTTAATAATTGATCAATTAACACTAACCCATGAAAACGTCCATAAAATCCTTAATAATTGATCAATTAACACTAACCCATGAAAATGTCCATAAAATCCTTAATAATTGATCAATTAACACTAACCCATGAAAATGTCCATAAAATCCTTAATAATTGATCAATTAACACTAACCCATGAAAAAGTCCATCAAATCCTTAATAATTGATCAATTAACACTAACCCATGAAAATGTCCATAAAATCCTTAATAATTGATCAATTAACACTAACCCATGAAAACGTCCATAAAATCCTTAATAATTGATCAATTAACACTAACCCATGAAAATGTCCATAAAATCCTTAATAATTGATCAATTAACACTAACCCATGAAAACGTCCATAAAATTCTTAATACTTGATCAATTAACACTAACCCATGAAAATGTCCATAAAATCCTTAATAATTGATCAATTAACACTAACCCATCAAAACGTCCATAAAATCCTTAATAATTGATCAATTAACACTAACCCATGAAAATGTCCATAAAATCCTTAATAATTGATCAATTAACACTAACCCATGAAAATGTCCATAAAATCCTTAATAATTGATCAATTAACACTAACCCATGAAAAAGTCCATAAAATCCTTAATAATTGATCAATTCACCCTAACCCATGAAAAAGTCCATAAAATCCTTAATAATTGATCAATTAACACTAACCCATTAAAATGTCCATAAAATTCTAAATACTTGATCAATTAATCCTAACCCATGAAAACGTCCATAAAATCCTAAATATTTGATCAATTAACCCTAACCCATGAAAACGTCCATAAAATCCTTAATACTTGTATCAATTAACCCTAACCCATGAAAACGTCCATAAAATCCTTAATAATTGATCAATTCACCCTAACCCATGAAAACGTCCATAAAATCCTTAATAATTGATCAATTCACCCTAACCCATGAAAAAGTCCATAAAATCCTTAATAATTGATCAATTAACACTAACCCATTAAAATGTCCATAAAATTCTAAATACTTGATCAATTAATCCTAACCCATGAAAACGTCCATAAAATCCTAAATATTTGATCAATTAACCCTAACCCATGAAAACGTCCATAAAATCCTTAATACTTGTATCAATTAACCCTAACCCATGAAAACGTCCATAAAATCCTTAATAATTGATCAATTAACCCTAACCCATGAAAACGTCCATAAAATCCTTAATAATTGATCAATTAACCCTAACCAATGAAAACGTCCATAAAATCCTTAATACTTGATCAATTAACCCTAACCCATGAAAACGTCCATAAAATCCTTAATACTTGATCAATTAACCCTAACCCATGAAAACGTCCATAAAATCCTTAATACTTGATCAATTAACCCTAACCCATGAAAACGTCCATAAAATCCTTAATACTTGATCAATTAACCCTAACCCATGAAAACGTCCATAAAATCCTTAATACTTGATCAATTAACCCTAACCCATGAAAAAGTCCATAAAATCCTTAATAATTGATCAATTAACCCTAACCCATGAAAACGTCCATAAAATCCTTAATACTTGATCAATTAACCCTAACCCATGAAAACGTCCATAAAATCCTTAATAATTGATCAATTCACCCTAACCCATGAAAAAGTCCATAAAATCCTTAATAATTGATCAATTAACCCTAACCCATGAAAACGTCCATAAAATCCTTAATAATTGATCAATTAACCCTAACCCATGAAAACGTCCATAAAATCCTTAATAATTGATCAATTAACCCTAACCCATGAAAACGTCCATAAAATCCTTAATACTTGATCAATTAACCCTAACCCATGAAAACGTCCATAAAATCCTTAATAATTGATCAATTAACCCTAACCCATGAAAACCTCCATAAAATCCTTAATAATTGATCAATTAACCCTAACCCATGAAAACGTCCATAAAATCCTTAATAATTGATCAATTAACCCTAACCCATGAAAACGTCCATAACATCTTTAATACTTGATCAATTAACCCTAACCCATGAAAACGTCCATAAAATCCTTAATACTTGATCAATTAACCCTAACCCATGAAAACGTCCATAAAATCCTTAATAATTGATCAATTAACCCTAACCCATGAAAACGTCCATAAAATCCTTAATAATTGATCAATTAACCCTAACCCATGAAAACGTCCATAACATCTTTAATACTTGATCAATTAACCCTAACCCATGAAAACGTCCATAAAATCCTTAATACTTGATCAATTAACCCTAACCCATGAAAACCTCCATAAAATCCTTAATAATTGATCAATTAACCCTAACCCATGAAAACGTCCATAAAATCCTTAATAATTGATCAATTAACCCTAACCCATGAAAACGTCCATAAAATCCTTAATAATTGATCAATTAACCCTAACCCATGAAAACGTCCATAAAATCCTTAATAATTGATCAATTAACCCTTACCCATGAAAACGTCCATAAAATCCTTAATAATTGATCAATTAACCCTAACCCATGAAAACGTCCATAACATCCTTAATAATTGATCAATTAACCCTAACCCATGAAAACGTCCATAAAATCCTTAATACTTGATCAATTAACCCTAACCCATGAAAACGTCCATAAAATCCTTAATACTTGATCAATTAACCCTAACCCATGAAAACGTCCATAAAATCCTTAATACTTGATCAATTAACCCTAACCCATGAAAACGTCCATAAAATCCTTAATACTTGATCAATTAACCCTAACCCATGAAAACGTCCATAAAATCCTTAATACTTGATCAATTAACCCTAACCCATGAAAATGTCCATAAAATCCTTAATACTTGATCAATTAACCCTAACCCATGAAAACGTCCATAAAATCCTTAATACTTGATCAATTAACCGTAACCCATGAAAACGTCCATAAAATCCTTAATAATTGATCAATTAACCCTAACCCATGAAAACGCTCATAAAATCCTTAATAATTGATCAATTAACCCTAACCCATGAAAACGTCCATAAAATCCTTAATAATTGATCAATTAACCCTAACTCATGAAAACGTTCATAAAATCCTTAATAATTGATCAATTAACCCTAACCCATGAAAACGTCCATAAAATCCTTAATACTTGATCAATTAACCCTAACCCATGAAAACGTCCATAAAATCCTTAATAATTGATCAATTAACCCTAACCCATGAAAACCTCCATAAAATCCTTAATAATTGATCAATTAACCCTAACCCATGAAAACGTCCATAAAATCCTTAATAATTGATCAATTAACCCTAACCCATGAAAACGTCCATAACATCTTTAATACTTGATCAATTAACCCTAACCCATGAAAACGTCCATAAAATCCTTAATACTTGATCAATTAACCCTAACCCATGAAAACGTCCATAAAATCCTTAATAATTGATCAATTAACCCTAACCCATGAAAACGTCCATAAAATCCTTAATAATTGATCAATTAACCCTAACCCATGAAAACGTCCATAACATCTTTAATACTTGATCAATTAACCCTTACCCATGAAAACGTCCATAAAATCCTTAATAATTGATCAATTCACCCTAACCCATGAAAAAGTCCATAAAATCCTTAATAATTGATCAATTAACACTAACCCATTAAAATGTCCATAAGATTCTAAATACTTGATCAATTAATCCTAACCCATGAAAACGTCCATAAAATCCTTAATAATTGATCAATTAACCCTAACCCATGAAAACGTCCATAAAATCCTTAATAATTGATCAATTAACCCTAACCCATTAAAATGTCCATAAAATTCTAAATACTTGATCAATTAATCCTAACCCATGAAAACGTCCATAAAATCCTTAATAATTGATCAATTAACCCTAACCCATGAAAACGTCCATAAAATCCTTAATAATTGATCAATTAACACTAACCCATTAAAATGTCCATAAAATTCTAAATACTTGATCAATTAACCCTAACCCATGAAAACGTCCATAAAATCCTAAATATTTGATCAATTAACCCTAACCCATGAAAACGTCCATAAAATCCTTAATACTTGTATCAATTAACCCTAACCCATGAAAACGTCCATAAAATCCTTAATAATTGATCAATTAACCCTAACCCATGAAAACGTCCATAACATCTTTAATACTTGATCAATTAACCCTAACCCATGAAAACGTCCATAAAATCCTTAATAATTGATCAATTAACCCTAACCCATGAAAACGTCCATAAAATCCTTAATAATTGATCAATTAACCCTAACCCATGAAAACGTCCATAAAATCCTTAATAATTGATCAATTAACCCTAACCCATAAAAACGTCCATAAAATCCTTAATAATTTATCAATTAACCCTTATCCTAACCCATGAAAACGTCCATAAAATCCTTAATAATTTATCAATTAACCCTAACTGATGAAAACGTCTATAAAATTCTTAATAATTGATCAATTAACCTTACCCCATTAAAACGTCCATGTAAGCAATGAAAATATATTCATGGCAATTAAGCCACACAAGAGGTTCCCGCGTTTCATCCCCGGTGCATGGAGTTATTTTTGCCAGGTGTTTTTATATACATGGCTAGCTAGTTACCAATCAGATTCTTTGTTGGTCTTTCAGCCAATCGTTGGGCTTCCCACGAACAAAGGTGTGGTTAGTGTTACTTCCTATATCCTGTTCTATTGTTTTGTTTTCTATAGATTTGCCTATATCTTGTTTCTCTTTGTTGTATCAATATAATGGGTCAATCTATTTTAACATGTGGTTCCTTGTGTTTCTATTTTAGGTTTTAATTTTTAATTTTTTAGGTTTTTGTTTAGTTTAGTTTTTTTTTACTTATTTATTTATGTATCGTTAGCCTAAGGTAAATTTATTTCTGTGTAAGCAGCTGTTTGCTATCTCACTGCTACAGTTTAATAGATTTCGGGGTCCTTAAAGTTTCGGATTTCAAATTTTTCATTCAGACATAATCTACACGGGTCGTCTAAATTTCTACATGTACTGGCCTGTCGTATCATTTTCCATTGAATTATTGGTGAGCATTTTCTTTGAGCTGTCCTATAGTGGTTTGCTAGTGCTGTTTTAATTCGACGTTCTCTGTTTTTAAAATGTATATATACATATATATATATATATATATAATATATATATATATATATATATATACATGACCCCAAAATACGTCTTATACTGTTAAGGGCGACTAAAAAGGAAATCTCTTGCGTTACTCTTAATCACTTAGGAAGTGAAAAACAAATAAGACAAAATTGACAGCTACTATCAACAATAAAATAACAATTACATTAATACATATCTGATATTATATATAATATAATAATAATAATAATAATAATAATAAAAATAATAATAATAATAATAATAATACTACTAATACTAATAAAAATACTAATACTACTACTACTACTAATAATAATACTAATACTACTACTAATAATAATATACTAATAATAATACTACTAATAATAATACTACTACTAAGAATAATAATACTAATAATACTACTACTACTACTACTACTAATAATAATGATAAAAATACTACTACTACTACTACTACTAATAATAATAATAATAATAAAATACTACTACTACTAATACTAATAATAATACTGATACTACTACTAATAATAATACTACTACTACTAATAATGATACTACTCATACTACTACTACTACTACTAATAATAATAATTCTACTATTAATACTACTACTACTAATAATACTAATAATAATACTACTACTACTAATACTACTACTACTAATACTACTAATAATAATACTACTAATACTAATACTACTACTATTATAATACTACTACTACTAATTATACTACTACTACTACTACTACTACTACTACTACTACTACTACTAATAATAATAATAATAATCCAGGCCAGGGAAACATCCACATGATATTAACTCAAAAAAATTTAACCGGGCTTATAAAAAGTGCTCAATATCAAATAGAGCTTTTATATATGATTTTATTGGAAAAATAACCTTTCTTTCTTTCCAAATATGATATAAGTTTAAATCGGATTTTAATTCTGCCTGATGAGATCTCAGTTTATAACAGCTGTTGATCGATAACATCGACATGCCAGTGTCGCGGATTTTATACATTTATACATGTCTGTACGAATAAAAAACATCATATATATATATATATATATATATATATATATATATATATATATATATATATATATATATATATATATATATGAAGCACTCCAACAAAAGATATAAGCGTCAACTAATATCTTATAATTAGTGAAACATCCGGATAAAAAACTGAAGCTCAATATACTGGATAGAGCATTAATATTATAATATAAAATGAAGTAATAAAATAAGGTGTCAATCAAATTTTATTAGAATTCAAAGTTCAAGCAAAGTATCCTTAAGTCCTTAGCTCATGAGTTTTCAAAGATAATTCTTCTCTTCAGAGGACCATTACCGCAGTTATACTACTACAGGCAATAAAATTACGCTTTGAAAATATGTAAAATTATATACACAAATACATAAAAATACATAACATCAAACATATCAATCCAAAAACATGCTTTGCATGAACTTTGAATTCTAATAAAATTTGATTGACACCTTATTTTATTACTTCATTTTATATTATAATATATATATATATATATATATATATATATATATATATAATGTTTTACTTTTTATTAATGCCAAAAAGCCACTTGAGGATAAAAGGTAATCAAATTTTCAGTTGGTTATCAACAACAACTTAAGACGGATTCGGTGAAGTGGTCAGAATTTGAAGACTTAGGCGGACGACACGAAAAGAATTTGTGTACATTAGACTTGAAAGCGACCATGTTGCCTTCAGCTGGGAGATAGTCACGTGGTATTGTATTCCACATACAGGAAGTGATTAGAAAGAAACTTTGTTCATGTAAAATCCGTTTAGTTTTAGGTACACAGGGGAAGATAGGGAACTTTTTATTTCACGGTGGTGGAGGCTAGACGAGCTTTTTTTTGTGAATGTTTTACAGGAACGGGGGGAGGGGGGGGTGGTCGAATCAAAAAAATTGAAGCTCAGTCGAGCACCTGCCATGGAAATACCGATAACGTAGTAACCCGTTTTCTTGGCCTTTTGGCTAAGATCAAAGTGTAGTATCTGTTCCGATGGATACTGCACGCCTGTCCTGTGCAGTTCTAGGAGGTCCACCCTCCCAGGCTTTGCCTCCCCTCTTTGGGGAGGAGTAAGTTTATTGCTTACTGTCTGAGGCGCCCCTACCGGGGAATGCCGACGGGGCTGCCCAGGCAATTTTTAAATGGCCAGAGTGCTCACTTTCTCGAGCGCTGGCGTTTCAAACCCCACTTTCTCGACCCGATCTTGGGTCACATCTTACTTATGGGAGTAAGATAAAACTGGCCTTGTGCCTAACTCCTGGGGAGGAGTAAATAAAATCTATACGTTTTGGCGAGCTACAGTAAATTGGTAACCTTTATGAGGTGGAACTACCTATTGTTTCTGAAGGTGTACGTGCCACGTTCCGTTTTCGCGTTCGGGGAGTGAAAAGAGATGGCGGCGAATGGCGACAATGGTAATTAGGAGCGCAGATGTTTGCTGCTTTGCACACAGAGACAACAGAAACGAGAGACAAATGTTTTGCCGACCGTCCTCAGAGAT
>OY744555.1:21104804-21132304 GCA_963556195.1 Sepiola atlantica
TTTTAAAGATTGGATAATTCTTTGATTTTTGTTGGATTTTATTCACCCTGAATGTGGCAAGATCGTTTTCCGGGACAGCTGGGTGATCTTTGCCGGTTTTTTTTTGACGACGGTATAATGTGTGATAACATGTGCACGTATGTGCAATGTCTCGTCTTGTTATCGACAGTGAGCAATCATCGTTTGACGATAGTCACTGTCGTCTGCTCTGGGACTGGCTGGCTGTTTGGTCGGGACCATCGTGCTGCAAATCAAACAAGCTGTATGTGGCCTTAAGATTTGTATTGCAACTTCTCAAAAATGTTAAACTTATTAAAAAATAAAAATGATTGTTAATTATTTTACAGTGCTTCTTATGAGAAGAGCTGTTTTTGACTGCAATACAACTCGCCACGCAATGTGACAAACCAATTATAACCATGGTAATGTTAACTTTATACTAAGTAACTTATTCTTATATAGCTGTGACCTTTACCACAGATCTTTCGGTCGTATAAATATCAGGAGTATTCGAGTGTATAACTCACAGTCAATGTTATTTTAATGCAGACAAAAATACAAAATAAATTATATATCTATATAATAAAGTAAAATCAGTCATATTCTCAATTTTTCTAACCAATACATCCCTTTCTACGAAATCGATATTTCATTCTGCATAGCTATTCATTTAGTTGTATGTTGAGCAATGTTGCTAATAACAATAACGGGTATAAAATCCCTTCCCAAAATATTATTTATTCGGTCTGATTCATTTTTGTATAGCCGCTATTTACAGATATGGAAATAACTCTGTATTCGTCCATCATGGGCTTTCTTCAAATTTTGCTTGAAAGATATAAATTTTATGGTTGTAAATCGACCTTGATAGGCGGTGATTCGTTAGTATGTGTATAGCACACAGATTTTACGTGTTTAAAATTGAAATGAGATTTGATCTTAATCAATAATCTCAAACGATATATTTAAATAAATAGACAGACAGAGAGACGACATAGTAGATAGATACAACCTGGAATAGATAAAATGCAAAGGAAGGTAAAGAAAAAAAAAACTAACGAGTTTACGTGAAGGCACAAAGACAGCAATTAACCGCTACTTGCAAACATATACATAATCGTTGCAGATAACTGAGTGACAATCGAATTCTGTATGTATATCCACATCAACAAACATTAAGAAAACTGTTTACGTGTACGTGTACAATTCTTTATAGTGTATTGTATATAGTAGCACGTAACAGTCTCTCAAATAAAACATGAATGAATTGTCACCGAACATTATTTTGTGTTTCTCAAACGTTAAGTAAAGAAAAAGAAATTGTACGTGTTTTCTTCTTTCTGGTGTCATGTGTATACTATAAAAAAATAAACAGAAATAACTAACAATCTACAGAGCATTTAACCAAGGAAAAACAACAAAAAGCGACAGCTCTGGGTCGTAGCAATGAGAGAAAATCAAGCATGCCAAATCTTTTCTATATAAAATTGTAGTTAATCCTTGTTCATGAACTCCTCGTGTGGTTTTGGAGATAGACCCGCATGGCCATATATAATTTGAAACTGCATGACTTGGGATATTTGTATAAGTATATTCCATAATAAATGCCAGTATACTGAAATCATATGCCCTTAATAGGGTTAAGATGAAAATTCATATAATTTCAGCCTCATTAGTCAAGGAACCCCAGAGATCTAGAAAGGTCAGGAGTGATTTTGTGTTATCCGTGTGTACGTACGTACGTGTGTGCCACGCTGTATCTCATCAACTATTTGATGGATTCAGCTGATTTTTGGCAGAGATAGAGGTTCTAGGGTCTAGTTGATGGCATTTTAATTTCAGTTTACAATATACCTTAGTTTTCCAGAAAATTCAAAAAAACCTTTAAAATGACCATTGTCTTGAGGCATAGCCTTTACAAAAGTAGTGACATTCCATGATAAATGCCAGTATACTGAAATCATGTGCCCTTAATAGGGTTCAGATGAAAATTCATATACACTAAATGTACAAAAGCAAGGAAATTCATAAATTTTTACACTTTTATTCTTATTAAGGGTATGACTACATATCAACCAAACCATTTCATTATCACATCACCACAGTATAAATCTCTATGCATGAGTGGATGAAGTGTGTGAGGTGCGCTGAAGAAAAATTCCTACCAGTAAAATACATAGCCCTGTTTTGCACCCACCTATCCAACGATGTGTGTGTAAGTAAAATGTGAATTGTATCCCTTTTTTGATATTTCATCATAAATATGTCGTCTAGACCAGTGGTCCCCAACCGGTGGGCCGCGGACCGGTGCCGGTCCGTAGACCAATTGGTACCGGGCCGCGTAAGAAATACAGTTTAGAAATATAGCTTGCATACATGTGCGCAGTTTTTAAAGCTCTTTATCTCAGTTTGTACGCTTTGTCATAAGATTAGTCATACGCTTTGTAAGCTTAGTCACTAGTGTTCTCATTGACTTGGTGTTCTAGTAATGTTAAAATGTTCATGCACTTTATATTCGTTTTCTGGTGTACCTGTATTTTATTTTGAAAGGAATGTTTAAAGTAAATTTTTAATGTAAACTTTTTAATGATATATTTATTATTATTTCGAGGCTTTTATTTTCATGTTATGTTGTTGGTACGATGCTACATGTAAGTTGCAAGTAAACAATCTACCCCCGGGCCGCAGTAAAATTGTCTAACGCTTACGGGTCCGCGGCAACAAAAAGGTTGAGGACCACTGGTCTAGACAAACAAAAAAGTAATTTCTTGTCAAGTGATGTCTTATTTCTGTGGAGTTAATAACATCTATCAAGATTGTCTCCGGGTATTTTTCGAGGCGAAACTTTCCCAAACTGTTATTAAAAAATAAGGAAATTGGAAATAGGAATAAGTTTTTTGTATGTTTGTATAGCTCTTCCGTTTCTTTTGCGAGGTATATTGGAAAATCTAGGTCGGGTGAGATTAAACTGGATGGTTTAAGAAGAGCTAAGCGAAAACAGGAAGGATGCCCAAATGTGCTTCGGGGGTTGATACAGAGAATATATTTTATTAAGAGAAAGCTAAATGACAAAAGGTTATGCACAATTCTCTTCTTTCTCCATCGCTATTGGGTTGGCTGCATCGATAAAGAGGTTCAGACTTGAGAGTCAAAAGGTGACTTCGGTCTGAGGTTCGAATCGTGCAACCAGCAGAAAAAGTTATCTTCCATACTGATGATTCCCGGAAAAGAATAAAACTATATGTATGTGAGTAATAATAAAAAATATTTGATATAATATTATTTATAACCCCCTTGATGCAGGATGGGCCCTTTAAGAGAAGTAAAAATAGACTGTCAAAATTAATACTTAATGCTATGTTATGTCCAATTGGATTTTTTAATGAATAGAATTTACAAAAACTACCTCGCGAATATACCCGGTGAACCAAGTGCAATAGTGATACAAACAATTGTGCTTGAAAGGAACGGTTAGACTAATAAAATTATGCCTCGGTTGGAATCTCTTAAATAAAAGGTGAATGTCTGACATCCAGTAGGATCCTCCATCCCCAGCAACAAAAAAAATGAAATTACACAGAGACGTAGAATTTCATTTAAATGTAATTAAGATAATTTTACGTCGACTTCCATACTGATGATTCCCGGAAAAGAATTAAACTATGTGTATGTGGATAATAATTAAAAATATTTATCACTAGCGGAACCCGTCGTCCGGCGTTGCACGGGAGAAAGTACTACCTATTGCATGACGTCGAATACTAAAAGGAACGGCCTACTGTTTTTTCTGCCCCGTCTACCGTGTTGGCGAATGTTTTAAATTAAAAAAAAAAAAAGAAAAAAAGTAGCAGAGTAGACTGGGATCGAACGCTAAAACTGACGATCATGAAACCTACCTTCTTACCGAGTGCGCTAAAGTTTCGGATCCCAAATGCGTGTGTAAATAAGCCAATCAACCTAAATTTCATTATTGGCATGCGTGTTACATTAATACTAGGCAAATAATGAATGACAACCGGTGGTTTGTGAAAATTAAACTGGGTTTATTAGTTCCCGGTGTCGATGAGTGTAGTCACAGTACACCATTGTTAGGGGGGATAGTTTTTGCTACCACCTATATGGAGTTGGTTTTTCGGAGAGACGTTGATCGTGGGCCAAATGTAATATTAAATGTTCGGTAGAAAAAATAATAAAAAATGTACTAAAACACGCTCGAGTGAATAAGTGTAGTTTAGTGGTGAGTTTAGTAGCCTGTGATGCATGTGGTTATTTTTCTATATTCCGAGAAGTTACAGGGGAAAAATCGTCTCTACTTTATATATAAGATAAATAATATTATTCATAACCCCCTTGATGTAGGATGGGCCCTTTAAGAGAAGTAAAAATATGCTGTCAAAATCATTACTTAGTGCGATGTTATGTCCAATTGAATTTTTAAACACCGTTGTGACAGCTTACTTAATATATCCGCGTGTAGAGACATAAATATATATAAATTCTCTTCTTTCTCCATGGTGGGTTCCATCGATAGAACGGTTCAAACTTGAAAGTTGAAAGGTGACTTGGGTCCGAGGTTCGAATCGTGCAACCGGCAGAAAAAGTTATCTTCCATACTGATGATTCCCGGAAAAGAATTAAACTATGTGTATGTGAATAATAATTAAAAATATTTAATATAATATTATTTATAACCCCCTTGATGCAGGATGGGCCCTTTAAGAGAAGTAAAAATAGACTGTCAAAATTAATACTTAATGCTATGTTATGTCCAATTGGATTTTTTAATGAATAGAATTTACAAAAACTACCTCGCGAATATACCCGGTGAACCAAGTGCAATAGTGATACAAACAATTGTGCTTGAAAGGAACGGTTAGACCAATAAAATTATCCCTCGGTTGGAATCTCTTAAATAAATGGTGAATGTCTGACATCCAGTAGGATCCTCCATCCCCAGCAACAAAAAAAATGAAATTACACAGAGACGTAGAATTTCATTTAAATGTAATTAAGATAATTTTACGTCGACTTCCATACTGATGATTCCCGGAAAAGAATTAAACTATGTGTATGTGGATAATAATTAAAAATATTTATCACTAGCGGAACCCGTCGTCCGGCGTTGCACGGGAGAAAGTACTACCTATTGCATGACGTCGAATAATAAAAAGAACGGCCAACTGTTTTTTCTGCCCCGTCTACCGTGTTGACGAATGTTTTAAATTTAAAAAAAAAAAAAGAAAAAAAGTAGCAGAGTAGACTGGGATCGAACGCTAAAACTGCCGATCATGAAACCTACCTTTTTACCGAGTGCGCTAAAGTTTCGGATCCCAAATGCGTGTGTAAATAAGCCAATCAACCTAAATTTCATTATTGGCATGCGTGTTAAATTAATACCAGGCAAATAATGAATGACAACCGGTGGTTTGTGAAAATTAAACTGTGTTTATTACTTCCCGGTGTCGATGAGTGTAGTCACAGTACACAATTGTTAGGGGGGATAGTTTTTGCTACCACCTATATGGAGTTGGTTTTTCGGAGAGACGTTGATGGTAGGCCAAATGTAATATTAATTGTTCGGTAGAAAAAATAATAACAAATTTACTAAAACACGCTCGAGTGAATAAGTGTAGTATAGTGGTGAGTTTAGTAGCCTGTGATGCATGTGGTTATTTTTCTATACTCCGAGAAGTTACAGGGGAAAAATCGTCTCTATTTTATATATAAGATAAGATAAATAATATTATTCATAACCCCCTTGATGTAGGATGGGCCCTTTAAGAGAAGTAAAAATAGGCTGCTCAAAATTAATACTTAATGCGATGGTATGTCCAATTGAATTTTTGAACACCGTTGTGACAGCTTACTTAATATATCCGCGTGTTAAGACATAAATATATATTAATTCTCTTCTTTCTCCATGGCTTAGGGTGGGTCCCATCGATAGAGCGGTTCAAACTTGAAAGTTAAAAGGTGACTTGGGTCTGAGGTTCGAATCGTGCAACCGGCAGAAAAAGCTATCTTACATACTGATGATTTCCGGAAAAGAATAAAACTATGTGTATGTGGATAATAATTTAAAATATTTATTATAATATTATTTATAACCCCCTTGATGCAGGATGGGCCCTTTAAGAGAAGTAAAAATAGGCTGTTCAAAATTAATACTTAATGCGATGTTATGTCCAATTGAATTTTGGAACACCGTTGTGACAGCTTACTTAATATATCCGCGTGTAAAGACATAAATATATATAAATTCTCTTCTTTCTTCATGGCTTAGGGTGGGTCCCATCGATAGAGCGGTTCAAACTTAAAAGTTGAAAGGTGACTTGGGTCTGAGGTTCGAATCGTGCAACCGGCAGAACAGCTATTTTTCCATACTGATGATTCCCGGAAAAGAACAAAACTATGTGTATGTGGATAATAATTAAAAATATTTATTATAATATTATTTATAACCCCATTGATGCAGGATGGGCCCTTTAAGAGAAGTAAAAATAGGCTGTCAAAATTAATACTTAATGCGATGTTATGTCCAATTGAATTTTTTAATGAATAGAATTTCAAAACTACCTCCTGAATATACCCGATGAACCAAGTGCAATAGTGATACAAACAATTGTGCTTGAAAGGGACGGTTAGACTAATAAAATTATCCCTCGGTTGGAATCTCTTAAATAAATGGTGAATGTCTGGCATCCAGTAGGATCCTCCATCCCCAGCAACAAAAAAAATGAAATTACACAGAGACGTAGAATTTCATTTAAATGTAATTTAAGATAATTTTACGTCGACTAGTCTGTCAGATTAAAGTTTTAAATAGCATTTTCGACAGTCTGTCACACTTAAATTTGAAATATAATTTACGTCAATCTGTCACACTTGAATATGAAATAGCATTTTCGACACTCTGTGAGACTTAAATTTGAAATAGTATTTCCATCGGTCTGTCATAATTGAATATGAAATAGCATTTTCGACAGTCTGTCACGCTTACAAAATGCAAGTAGCATTTCCGAAGTCTGTCATACTTGAAGTGGAGAAAGTATATTCGATAGTCTGTCATACTTAAATTTGAAATAGCATTTTTGTCAGTCTGTCACACGTTAATTTGAAATAGCATTTTTGTCAGTCTGTCACACGTTAATTTGAAATAGCATTTTCGTCAGTCTGTCACACGTTAATTTGAAATAGTATTTTCGTCAGTCTGTCACACGTTAATTTGAAATAGTATTTTCGTCAGTCTGTCACACGTTAATTTGAAATAGTATTTTCGTCAGTCTGTCACACGTTAATTTGAAATGGTATTTTCGTCAGTCTGTCACACGTTAATTTGAAATAGTATTTTCGTCAGTCTGTCACACGTTAATTTGAAATAGTATTTTTGTCAGTCTGTCACACGTTAATTTGAAATAGTATTTTTGTCAGTCTGTCACACGTTAATTTGAAATAGTATTTTCGTCAGTCTGTCACACGTTAATTTGAAATAGTATTTTCGTCAGTCTGTCACACGTTAATTTGAAATAATATTTTCGTCAGTCTGTCACACGTTAATTTGAAATAGTATTTTCGTCAGTCTGTCACACTTACATTCGAAATAGTATTTTCGTCAGTCTGTCACACGTTAATTTGAAATAGTATTTTCGTCAGTCTGTCACACTTACATTCGAAATAGTATTTTCGTCAGTCTGTCACACGTTAATTTGAAATAGTATTTTCGTCAGTCTGTCACACGTTAATTTGAAATAATATTTTCGTCAGTCTGTCACACGTTAATTTGAAATAATATTTTCGTCAGTCTGTCACACGTTAATTTTAAATAGTATTTTCGTCAGTCTGTCACACGTTAATTTGAAATAGTATTTTTGTCAGTCTGTCACACGTTAATTTGAAATAGTATTTTCAACTATAAGCGCGCAGATTTAATAGACGTATCTTAATGTCGATTAATTATTGTTACGTAAGTTTCATGATTGCATCAACGAAATTTTAAAGAATAAAAGTAAAAGATGAAAGCTCTTACCGTACGACAGGGAAGCAATTCTTTGAATAGCAAAAGGAATGGTACTTACCTAAAAAGGAAACAAGAAGAAAAAAAAAAGAGAATTAGTTGGATAGCTCAGAAATAATTACGAACATACCACAATAAATCTATTATGTATCATCCTGTTATTTTGTTGAGGTTGATGTGGGTAATACCATTAAATTAATTTAATTCACGGGGCTGGGAAATATAAAAAAAAAAAACAAAAGTGAAAAATGAAACTTGTACGGGATTCGAACTTGCTGCTCAGAATACCGTACGACAGGGAAGCAATTCTTTGAATAGCAAAAGGAGTGGTACTTACCTAAATAAAAAAAGAGAATCAGTTGGATAGCTCAGAAATAATACCATTAAACAAACGATTAATTTAATTCACGGGGCTGGGAAATATATAAAATAAACACAAAGTGAAAAATGAAACTTGTACGGGATGCGTATCTGTTCCGATGGATACTGCACCCCATAGACTGGTATTGTCTTGGCCTTCGGGGCTTGATTCACGCCGGTCAATGGGTCTGTCCTGTGCAGTTCTGGGAGGTCCACCTTCCCAGGTTTTTCCTCCCCTCTTTGGGGAGGAGTAAGTTTATTGCTTACTGTCTGAGGCGCCCCTACCGGGGAATGCCGACGAGGCTTCACAGGCAATTTTTAAACCCCACTTTCCCGACCCGACCCTGGGTCACATCTTACTTGTGGGAGTAAGATAACAACTGGCCTTGTGCCTAACTCCTGGAGAGGAGTAAATCAATACTCAGAATAACAGTAACCCAAAGCGTGTGTAACTATTTATTTGCCTCCCCACGAGTACAGAGTGAGACAAAACATAGTTTTTTTAGATACTTCTGCAGTTTACGGACCGTGCTATATTTTAGATAGAATTTTCAAGTTAAATTCAATTTTTACGGTATCTTCTGTTTATTAAATCGTAAGGTGAACATACAGAATAGTTAACAAATACCGCTTCCCCATGTTTAGAATACGCTTCTAAGTAATAACGTTATTATTTCTGTTGGATAATGGCCCTATGGGAATGGACGTATCTGTTGGAAATCGTTGGTTTGACTTGCGTGAATTAATGCGTGTGCAGTCGAGTGCAGAATAGGGCTTGTTCTCACAGTCAGAGCTAACAGACGTGACATGGTTACCGTGTGACGAGACCCCAGATTAAGGGTCAGTCTGCACCTACGAGAGGCTCTGTGACGTCACTCGTTCTCGTGAGAAGCGAGTTTTCCCCAGACTGATTCGGAAGGCGAACCGAGCAGGACGTGCGATTCACGATGTAAAAATAAGGGAAATATTTCCCTTAAGGGAATACAAGCGAGAGAAATCCTTCCCCCTTTCTATGAATGGTTAAGAAAACATTGTTAACATACTACGATAAAGTAGTGATTTGCTCTCTCCCTCTCTCTCTCTCGGCGTAGTGAATGACTCCCAGTTGAAATAACAACGCTTGTAATAAAATGAATTAAATTTAAAAGAAGAGTTTGTCTTCGGAGTGCGTCATGAGGCTTTTGTTGCAGACACGGACGACGTGGTTCACGGCAGGAAGGAAACAACAAAGAATTCATCCACTAGACGAGACACCACCCTCTAAAACAGATGAGGGAGAAAATTAAGGTATGCAACATTTCAGCACGATCTGTAAACTGCAGAAGTGCCGTTTTATTGTTATCTCGTCTAAGCGTTTGAATATCTTACCTTTTTCGATTGATTTTGCGTCCACATTTTTTGAATAAAATTGATTTTGGGTCTTAAATTGTAATTTTTGTTTGTCTTTAAATCAATTTTCGATTTACTTTTAAAATTAAATTAGAACTTTTATCCATCGTGTTCATTTTATTTTAATTTTAATTTTTGATGCTTATGCAGTTTACAGACCGGGCTATTTTTTTTAGATAGTATGTTCAAGTGAAATTCAATATTTACAGTATATTTTGTTTATTAGATTATTAAGTGAAAACACAGTTACTCCCCCCCTCCCCATGTTAAGAATGGGTTTCTAAGTAATAACGGTATTATTTCAGCACGGTCCGTAAACTGCAGAAGTACCGGTTTTTAATGTGACGCATATTCAGTTCCTTCAAAAAGGGGAACTCTGGATTGCCACAGTAATTCATCGCTAACAATAATAAAAGTAACGTCATAATTTTATAAGCGATAAATCATCACGTATTTCGGACAAGCCATTCCTGGCGCACTTGTTAGCGTAGTCAGCCACGCTGATGAGCCGCAGTAACGGCGAAACACGTGTCCGTGGCTGGCAGAAAAGATTAAGGATAGTATCAAACCATATACTACACTTTGTTCATAGCTAAAAGCAAAGTAATATATTATATACTGTCAGAAATAAATTCCAGTGTTAAATATATAACAAGTTCACCGAATTAACTCGCTTGATCCAGGAAGGATATCTGCTCCATCATCATCACCATGGCCGTCACTCACTTCAATGAATTATTCTCCGATAAATTGGCTACTCTTGTGCCCCCTCGACGTAAGTTCACTAGACCAACTCGACAATCTACTAAATCCCATCCATTCACTGTGGAGGTCCCCAAATGCCGGAGAGCTTTCTACTCAAATAGCTTTTTTCCATCGTGCTGCTGGTCTCTGGAACTCCCTCCCTGCCCCCTGTTTCCCCCGACAGTACTGACATGCTGAAATTTAAAATTAATGTAAACAGACATCTCGATGCACAGATCCCAATTTAGGTTGAACCCCCACAACCTTCTCGCTTTTTTCCCTTCTTCTCAGTAGCCCCTTACGTCTACAGTGGCGGCCTGCCTTGTTTGAGGTGAACTATGTTAAAAAAAAAAAAAATCGTGTATATGGGTTTCCAGAGACTTCATTCGTGGGTTCGCATATGAGAAAACAGTTGAATTCGAGATCCAAAAATCCTATCACAAATCGGGTATACATTATCGTTTTGCAATTATGGACGGGACTAATTTTCGCGGCGCATTATTTTTGCTGCCCTCAGATCCTGAACGTGATGACGCCGTTCACTTTCAATCCCTTATTCCATTCCTCCACTCCGTTCTCTCGAGTGCATTCCATATCCCCCTGTCTGAAACTGATAGAACATTACATTTTCGCATGATTGTTAACATTTATTGTATGCGTTTCTATCAGTATATTGTTTAGTTTTCGATTTTTTATCGATTTTCAAGTCCTGCCCATAAACGACCTCTCCATTTTGAATTTCTTTTCAAGAAGTCAACACCGACTGTTTTGAACAAGAAAACCACCCTTTAAAATAAGTTAAAACACAAATAAAATTATCCAGGTAGGTAGATGAGTAACTTGCCTTGCCTTTGGTAACATTTACTTGTTGCACATTTGTTTTTTGTTTGTTTTTCTCACCCCTTTTTTTCGTTCCGTTGATTATAGTAAAAGATAGCCGACAAATCAAATACACTAGACGAACAGAATATATCCGTTAATCAACGCTATTAGAAGCTTTCGTAATATAAAACTGATTCTATTGTCCACGGCGTATTTTTCTTCTTTTCCATCCCAAGGGGGTCGAAAATTAGGATGAGCTTTGGTTGGGCGTATCAAGCAAAGTGGGGAAAAGGGAAAGGGTTTTTATATCATTAGTTATTTTCGGCAACAAAGCGAGACTGTTTTTATCCTTTGCGCACATTCCGAAATTAGTGATAGCTTTTGCCGGCAGGTGGCGCCAACTGCTGATTCGCACACGCCGTGATTGTCTGGGAAGGTCGCGATTCACTGGCGATGTATTCATGGCAAATATAAATTGCAAATGATTCTTTATAACTAAGATAAATACACATATTAGCAATTGATATCTCTCTCCTGTTTCTCTCTCTCTCATATATATATATATATATATATATATATATATATATATGAGAAAGGGGAGGATGAGAGTAATCCGACGGGATGGGAAATGAAAAAGGAAAAAACAAGAGATATGTTTTTTTTATATATTCATCAACGTTTCGTCTTTATTGTAAGACTTCTTCAGGATGATAATTTTAAGAAAAATGTCAGGCAAGTGCATCGAAATATTGGGTTGACATAATGGGTTGATGAGAAAAAGTAGTAGCCGTGGCTAATAAGAACGCTGGACCAGGGTTCGGGTTGCGATAAGTCAGTCAGTAGCAGAGAGTGAAAAGTGTACTTGCATGACATTTTCTTAAAATTATCATCCTGAGGAAGTCTTACAATAAAGACGAAACGTTGATGAATATATAAAAATATCTCTTGGGTTTTTCCTTTTTCATTTCCCATATATATATATATATATATATATATATATATATATATATATATATATAAATATTAAACTAAAAGTATACTTTTAGTAGATAGAACCTATAGTGAAATGGTTTAAGCTCAATATACGAGATAGAGCAATTTTAAAGATAGATGAAAGAAGAGGGATACACATATACGAATGACAAATTTATTTCAACTTCGATTGTCAAATGCAAGGTGTACTCGGTAAAAAACATGTTTATTATTCTTTCCTTAAGTCAGCGGATAAGATGGATAAGTTGGCAGTGGAAAAGCCAAAATTCAAAATAATATTAAGTAATGGAGAGTAAGTTTCAAATTTTGAATTTTGGCTTTTTTTCGACGCGTCTTGTATAATTTGAATTTCTGTTCATTAAAGTTCTTACTTCCATGTGTATATATGTACGTATAAGATTGATAAAAATATATAACCAAAAATACGTCCTATAAAGTTAAAATCGACTAATAATGCCATTTTCTGCATCTTAATCACTTAGGAAGTCTTGAGAGAACAAGCTTCTTCAGACCTTTAGTAAACATTAAATTAAAAATTACCCACATCATTTTTTTAATGTATTTTTGATGTTTTAAAAAATGGACACAACGGCATTCATTTACTTATTTGAATTAATTTATTATCATTATTTTTTCTCCTTCGTTACTTTGAACGTTATTAGTTTCTCGGTTCTTTGGTTTAAGTACGTAGGTTTTCTTGTTCAGCCTATGAAAGGTCCAGAGTATCTAACTAGAGATACTACCCTAGTATTTATTCTTTTTATTATGTTTCTATTATATAATTTGGTTTCTAGTTCTCACGTATTACCTTCTTAATCCTCTCCGCCATCTTTGTTGATTTGATGGTGTCCGCTTCTTGAACTCCCAGCGCTCTCATCGCCTCTATATTATGTAACTACATGTCTTCTACTGTCTCAAGTTTTCCCTGGTGATACCAGATCAGGCTGCCCTGTGGCTCCCTGAGACGAAATTCACCTACATTGACGTTTTTTTTTTTTTTTTTTTTTTTTTTTTGTAAAACTTAATTATGTTCTACAAAACCAAAAACAAAAACAACAGCCCCTCTCCCTTTCTCCCTCCCCTTTTTTATTTTTATTTTTCCTACCCTACTCCCGGTCCTGGATATGACCTTAAACTACATCCGATGGTGAGATCCGGCTTACGGACTTTGGGGAATGTGGAGCCTCCTCTTAATTACCATTGCTCCCAGGTCCACCCTGACCCGGAGTGGTAGTACCTGTTAGGGTCCCAACTATGGGTTAAATAGAAACAGATATTAAAAGGGGAAAGAAACAAAAAAGAGAAGAAAACAAGACCAGATTCGGCATTAAATAACCCAAAAAGGGTTGATATGCCGTAAAACAAAACTACCAAACCAAAAACCCCGATTAAACATTTGAAGATATAAAGAACTTGAAGCATAAAAACTTTCACCAAAATGACCAGATTCGGCATTAAATAACCCAAAAAGGGTTGATATGCCATAAAACAAAACAACCAAACAACCAAGTTTTCCCTTTTTAATCACCAGTAGTGCACACTTTTCAATTTAGGATTCAATTCGAATTAATAGTAATAGCTTTTATTACACTTACATTATACTCATGTGGAGAAGTAATTTTATTTTTATATATAAATACTAGAAGAATACCCACGGAAAAGTGAAATTTACTGAACAGTTTTGCACCATTTTATGTACCAAAAATTCATAATAATCGATTAATTAGTTTAGGAGTGAATCTTGTACATACAAATGAAAATAAGAATCCGACATTGTTATATTTCTTTTACGGTTGGCGTAGAGAAATATTTAAAAAAATATAAAATAACAATGTCGGATTCTTATTATCATTTAAAAAAGACGTGTGATCGTCCGAAATATTTGATTTATTTTATAAAAAAAATAATCTTGGCATTTTATCGATTTCTTAAACAAAATTATATATATATATATATATATATATATATATATATATATATATATATATATATACACACACACATATATATATATATTTTTATTTTTAAATACAGATTTTAATCAGACATGGACCAGTGGTTTCTGACAAGAAACGGGTTGAATTCCCGATTCCGTCGTCTTCAGCATAGTATGAAATAGTAAATGATGGAATTTCTTCAAAAAACACATATAACTGTTATGAAACGCTATGTACACAGAATTTTGAAATGGAGAGCCGACGAGAAACGCTTAGGTCAGAAAAAGCCGTTAAAAGATTCTATATTTATAAGTAAAGCAAGAAAGAAAAGAGAGAAAGAAATATATATATATGCTTATTTTTATTTACACAGCCATGTACAAAATCTGTGAAACTGGCATGTCGATGTTATCGATAAACAGCTATTAGAATCCGATCTTAACCGTAGTTCTTTCCAAATATAATCTACGGTTAAAATCGGATCCTAGCTCTTCCTGATAAGATCTCAGCTTATAACATCTTTTGATCGATAACATCGACATGCCAGTGTCGCAGATTTTGTACATGTCTGTGTAAATAAAAATAAGCATATATAAAAGCTCTATTTGATATTGAGCACTTTTTATACACCCGGTTGAAATTCTTTGGATTACTACCCTGTGGATGTTTTACCTGGATTATATATATATATATATATATATATATATATATATATATATATATATATATATATATATGTAGTGTGTAGATTTCAATTTTGTGTTGAGAATCTGAATAACAGAGCTCAATGTAATTTAAACAGAGCAAAACAGAATTATAAAAAGAAAAAACTATACACACATTAAGGTTGTACACATTATAACTTATTTCGACCCCTTAATTAGGTCTCCTCAGATGTATAAACAACCACGTGGTTGTTTATACATATATGTTGTTTATACATACATATATATATAGTGAAAATGGAACAATTAAATTACAAATTAATAACACCAAATATTAATTCATTATAAACTTTATATATATATATATATATATAAGTCTCTACGATTCCGGACCTTTAAATATTTAACAGTAAGCCCACCAATTTTACAATTTACTGTCTTTATATTTAAATTTTGAAATATAAATGAATTCATCTAAGATTTACCGTCTCTTGTCATTTATTTTTGTTCATTCTTATTCCACCTTCCGGTTTTTCAACATTGCATTGCTCCTGCCTCGGAATTCTCACCTCCATATTCACTTATATACAGGGTGTCCTAAAATAATGTATACACCCTTTGAATTGTTATAAGTCGTTCAATTTACTGATTTGTATTTGCAAGATTGATAAACAAGATTGAGTAAGAATATTCATTTAAAAATACTGACAGTAAAATTAACAAAAACATAGAAAATTAACTTTTAACAAAGATAAAGGCTACTTAGGGTAATTTCAGAATGTTCATAAAATGAACCCTCATCCTAACCCCAACCCGTTCTGCTCAATACACTTTCCATATAGTGAAGACGTGAAGAATTGTACCTACAAACGTCCTGCGACATTTACTCCGGTATTTGAGCACATTCTACTACAATTACTACTCACATTTGTTTGCAATTACTTCAGGTTTCTTGCTTTAAACATTGTAGCCTTTACGTTTATTAAAAGTTAATTTTCTATGTTTTTGTTAATTTTACTTTCAGTATTTTTAAATGTGTTTATCTTACTGTTTTACTCTTTTATCAATTTTGTTTGCAAATCAAACTCGGTAAATTGAACGAGTTATAACGATTCAAAGGGTGTATACATTATTTTGGGACACCCTGTATATATATATATATATATATATATATATATATATGAACTTACTGAACTTTATAATGATAAACATTAGTGCGAACGTTGGCGAAGCATACTTTTATTCATATCATTTTTGCCGGAAGGTGTACACTAATATTTAGATTAATTTAAAACACTTAAGAGTTACAAATCGAGCCCCCCTTCCCCATGAAATATCGTACAGTGATACGAAGACGCGTTCACAAAAAAGTTCAATGCTCTGGAATGATAAATTAAAAAAGTTGATAAAAACACGTTTCGCTGTAGAAGATCTCCCCCCTGGTGTTACCAGTCGTCTATAAGATGAGATAGATGAGATGCGCTACTACCCTTTCCACACATCCGTTTTCAACCCGAGATATGTCGGAATAGAAAATAAATAAACGATTGAATGTAAAAAAAAAGAAAATGGATGGTGGGGGGGGGGGAAATGACATCGCGACTGAAGAAGGAAAAATGTGCATACATTAATCCAGGGTTGTAATGGTTTCAGGCTACCCTTCTTTCCCCACAGCATGTAGACATTCGAGCACATGGTTCAGCAACCTGTGATATATTGCTTGTCTTGAAATGATAAACTATCTAGCTCACTTCATATCTATCTAACTATCTATCTATCTATCTATCTAACCATTCCAGTATATCTATATATCCATCTATCTATCTAGCCTTCCAGTATATCTATCTATCTATCTATCTATCTATCTATCTATCTATACATTCCAGTCTATCTATATATCCATCTATCTATCTATATGGTTCAGCAACCTGTGATATATTGCTTGTCTTGAAATGATAAACTATCTAGCTCACTTCATAGCTAGCTATCTATCTATCTATCTAACTATCTATCTATCTAATCATTCCAGTATATCTATCTATCTATCTAACTATCTATCTATCTATCGATCTACACATACAAACACAGAAATATAAGTTATAAAACATCCACTATGACTATGCAATCCCTACAGCTACATATCTAGAATGTAGACGTTCGAGCACATGGTTCAGCATCCTGTGAAATATTCCTTGTCTTGAAATGATAAACTATCTATCTCATTTAATATCTATCTATCCATTCCAGTCTATCTATCTATCCAATCTATCTATCTATCTATCTATCTATCTATCCATTCCAGTCTATCTATCTATCTATCCAATCCAGTCTATCTATCTATCCAATCCAGTCTATCTATCTATCTATCTATCTATCTATCTATCTATCTATTCCAGTCTATCTATCTATCTATCTATCTATCTATCCATCCCAGTCTATCTATATATCTATCCATTCCAGTCTATCTATATATCTATCCAATCTATCCAATCTATCTATCTATCTATCTATCCAATCTATCTATCTATCTATCTATCTATCTATCTATCCATTCCAGTCTGCCTATCTATCTATCTATCTATCTACCTATCTATCCATTCCAGTCTGTCTATCTATCTATCTATCTATCCATTCCAGTCTGTCTATCTATCTATCTATCTATCTATCTATCTATCTATCTATCCATTCCAGTCTGTCTATCTATCTATCTATCTATCTATCTATCTATTCCAGTCTATCTCTCTCTCTATCTCTCTATCTATTCCAGTCTATCTATCTCTCTATCTATTCTAGTCTATCTATCTATCTATCTATCTATCAATCCATCCCAGTCTATCTATCTATCTATCTATCCATCCATTCCAGTCTATCTATCTATCTATCTATCTATCTATCTATCTATCCATCCATTCCAGTCTATCTATCTATCTATCTATCTATCCATTCCAGTCTATCTATCTATCTATCTATTCCAGTCTATCTCTCTCTCTATCTCTCTATCTATTCCAGTCTATCTATCTCTCTATCTATTCTAGTCTATCTATCTATCTATCTATCTATCTATCAATCCATCCATTCCAGTCTATCTATCTATCTATCTATCCATTCCAGTCTCTCTCTCTCTCTATCTCTCTATCTATTCCAGTCTATCTATCTATCTATCTATCTATCTATCTATCTATCTATCTATCTCTCTATCTATTCCAGTATATCTATCTATCTCTCTATCTATTCCAGTATATATATCTATCTCTCTATCTATTCCAGTATATCTATCTATCTATCTATCTATCTATCCATTCCAGTCTATCTATCTCTCTATCTATTCCAGTCTATCTATCTATCTCTCTATCTATTCCAGTCTATCTATCTATCTATCTATCTATTCCAGTCTATCTATCTATCTCTCTATCTATTCCAGTCTATCTATCTATCTATCTATCCATTCCAGTCTATCTATCTATCTATCTACCTATATATCTATCCATTGCAGTCTATCTATATATCCATCGATCCATCTATCTATCTCTTAATCAAGTCAATGCCTTTCTTTCTTCTTCCTGTTTACCTTAGCCCCTTTCTCTTTCTCCCCCTCTCTGTCATTATCTATAACTCCCTTCTAATACTGTATTCCCATCTATCTATCTATCTATCTATCTATCTATCTATCTATCCATTCCAGTCTATCTATATATCGACCTATCTATATGCGTATATATGTGTCGATATATTTATTTACACACACATACACACCTAGATATATAATTTATGCATCATCCACTATGATTATGTAATTCCTACATATCTAGAATGTAGAGATTCGGGCACATGGTTCAGCATCCTGTGATATATTCCTTGTCTTGAAATGATAAACTATCTATATATCTATATCTTCATCAAGTCACTGTATTTCTTTCTTCTTCCTGTCTACCTTAGTCTCTTTCTCTCTCTTTCTCTTCCCCCCACCCTCTCTGTCATTATCTATAACCTTTCCAATACTTGATTTCCATCCATCTATCTATCTATCTTTCTATTAATTGATCTATGTATGTATGTATCTATCTATGTATTTCGTATACAAACATATATATATATATATATATATATATATATATATATATATATGTATATATATAAGTATACATTTTTATTTATACAAACATTATTGGTTACATATGTGCATACATGTTTCGGTTGCACTTTTCCAAGAAAGTCAACCTCATCAGACCAAGAATTTTTCAGGAATGGATGGATTTGAAGAATTTTCTATCCTAAATAACTCTTTTTGGGATCTAGCATTTTCTATTTCTTATGAATTAGTATCGGATTACCTATTTCACTAGTTGACCTTTTTTACCGGTGGTTGTCTCTTTTTTTTTTATTACCATTGCCTTTTCTTGTCCTCATTTTATTGCTCTCTGCTTTCTGGTCTGGAGACGCCATAAAAATTTATACTTATAAACAGCTCTTCTTGGTATTGACCACTTTTTATAAACACTTGAGTTTCTACGGATTTACATTTACAGAAACTAATACAATACATGTACGATATATATATATATATATATATATATATATATATATATATATATGGTTACACCTATATTGATGTGGATATCATAAAAATAGCAAGAACCCTTTATAGTGTACTTACTTGTGATGGAAAATATATACCGTTAACCAAAAATTACGGAATTTATCTAGTAGTTATGTTTTTATAAACAGAAATTCAACTTTTATCCGTACGCCGATTTGTTTAGTAATATTCCCGCGCACTGGTTCTGCCACACAGACGTAGAGAGTGTGAGCCATCTGACATCCAGTTGTAAGGTTCTGCTTGGGAATGGCTACTATACAATGCGACACAACGGAGTGTGCAAATACCTTAACTGGACTGTATGTAAAAAGTTAAATATCCAGTGTAGCAGCAAGTCCTGGGAGCATATACCAGAAAGAACAGTTGGAAATAATTTATACACCATCCACTATGACTATGCAATCCCTACAGCTACATATCTAGAAACCGGAGCTGTTAGACCTGACATCGTAATATGGAACAAAAGGGAGAAAGTAGCAACCCTAGTTGAAGTCAGTGTCCCTAATGATGCAGGATTAAACAGAGCTGAAAGGAAAAAGATTACGAAATACCAAGGTCTTATTTACGACATGAAAAGAAACTGGAATCTTAGAAAAATCTCCATCATACCAGTAATTATAGGAACAACAGGACTAATGAAAAAGAATTTATATATACCCGGTGAACCGAGTGCAAGAGAAATACAAACAATTGCACTTAAAGGGACGGTTAGAATCTTAAAAAGATCTCTCGGCTGGAGTGTCTGAAATAGCCGGTGGATGTCTGGCATCCGGTAGGATGCCCCATCCCCAGCAAAAACAAAGAAATAAGAAAATTACAAAAAATAGGAGAGAACTTGAATGCCTAATAGCCACTGTCCTCGAGTGTCTAAGGTCTTTCTGTATACGGGTTTGTCAGGATCGCCTGATATGAGGATACTTGCAAAATGAAATAAATTGGTGAATCTATCAAGAGGACGCTCTTTTAAATTATTTCAACAGCACTTCAATACATCTTCACCCCCCTCATAAATGGAATGGTTGGTGTTTGGTTTATTAAGGCGTATAAACAATGCTTCCATTTATTTCATTTTGCAACCGCCTGACGACGACCGATTTCGGTCGAAAACGTTCGCACAAAATACGGAATTTTTGTACACTCCTTGGATTATAACATCAAATCCGTCGTACGAAGACTAGATAAAAACGGATCAAAAGCTGAATAAGCAGAAGTTGGCACTCCTGTTTGATCAAACATGTATAAGGGAGGGAATGCTGCTCAATTATATATATATATATATATATATATATATATATATATATATATATATATAAATATATATATATATATATAAATATATATATATATATATATATATAAAGATGAAAAGGAATTAGAAAAGCGACGGAGGCAGATCTTTTTTTCAATTCAGTTCCTCGATGTAAGGTAAATCCCGCAAAAAAAGCAATTTATCAAATTATTTTTTTCCATAAGCCAGGCTTTTCAAAGATCAAAATCTTATCAGAGAAAATTGCTGGGATAGATAAGTTCTCTACTTATATATATATATATATATATATATATATATATATATATATATATATATATATATATATATATATATATATGCATAATATCAAAAGAAAAGTCTGATTAATCTTAAAACGATATTTTATTCTACCTAGTCACTTTATTTTTTTCCTTCCCGAATATTTATTATAAAACCCAAATGTTTTACTAGATCCTTATTCCTGCTAGGAAGATTGTTACAATAGAGACAATGTCCGATGTGACCTACGATCTGCTTTAGGTGCCTCTTGTCTAAGCCGGCAACATTTATGTTCACCTTTGGAATCTTTACTAATTAGGAACGGAGCCCTTTATTCCACATGGGTAACTTGTTCTCGTTCCCTCAGTCATGACCGGGTAGACGTCTTAAGTAATTCGTAATTGTATTCTTAGTATCCCACGCACTGATGATTGAAGCTTCAACCTCCAATTTCGTCAAGATATACCTGAAGAAGGTCGGCAGAAAAGTCTGATTAATCTCAAAACGATATTTGATTCTACCTAGCCACTTTTTTTTTCCTTCCCGTATATGTATTCTAAAACCGAAATGTTTTACTAGATCCTTATTCCTGCTAGGAAGGTTGTTACAATAGAGACAATTTCGTCAAGATATACCCGAAGGAGGTCGGCAGAAAAGTCTGATTAATCTCAAAACGATATTTGATTCTACCTAGCCACTTTTTTTTCCTTCCCGTATATTTATTCTAAAACCGAAATGTTTTACTAGATACTTATTCCTGCTAGGAAGGTTGTTACAATAGAGACAATTTCGTCAAGATATACCCGAAGAAGGTCGGCAGAAAAGTCTGATTAATCTCAAAACGATATTTGATTCTACCTAGCCACTTTTTTTTCCTTCCCGTATATTTATTCTAAAACCGAAATGTTTTACTAGATCATTATTCCTGCTAGGAAGGTTGTTACAATAGAGACAATTTCGTCAAGATATACCTGAAGAAGGTCGGCAGAAAAGTCTGATTAATCTCAAAACGATATTTGATTCTACCTAGCCACTTTTTTTTTCCTTCCCGTATATTTATTCTAAAACCGAAATGTTTTACTAGATCCTTATTTCTGCTAGGAAGGTTGTTACAATAGAGACAATTTCGTCAAGATATACCTGAAGAAGGTGTCCAGCTACATCGACTGAATCGTGAAAATAACATTCAAGATCAGAACAGTAGTCAGAATAATCTAAATAAAAATATCTGCAGTCTTGTTGAACTCCCTTACTGTTGACTGTTTTTCTCCAACCTATAGCATTTGGTCTTTTCAAGACTAAGACCAATAAGAATCTCCTGTTTTTTGTAATAATTATCTTTCGTTTTTGTTAGCTTCTTATACTAAGTGGCTTCATGCCTTGTCTGGAGCGATTTCCCTTTTTTAAAATTTTTTTTAGAAAAACGTTGAGACTAACATCTAAGGTGAAAACAATAACCCTAATAAGCAAAATTATCAAAAATATCAATCCTCATCTAAAAAAATTTCGAATGCGTTAATTTGTCGTATAAATCTATTGCTTATACCCTTCCTAGTATGGGTCTTCTACTTGTAATATACAAAGACAATTCTGATTCTGGTTAGACCTACATAGCATTGCATCTGGCAAAACAATATTTTGTTCTGACTAGCCATTTTCTCTTTTTTTCGTTCCAGTATATTAATTACAAAACTAAAATGTATTAAACATTTTTTTAACATAGTTCACCCCAAACAAGGCAGGCCGTCACTGTAGACGTAAGGGGCTACTAAGAAAAAAGAAAAGGGGAGAAGGTTAGGGGGCTCAACCTAAATTGGGATCTGCGCAGCGAGATGTCTGTTTTTACATTTGTTTTAAATTTCTGCATGTCTGTACTGTCGGGGAAACAGGGGGCAGGGTGGGAGTTCCAAAGGCCAGCAGCACGAGGAAATAATCTGGGGACCTCCACACTGAATGAATGAGATTTAGTTGATTGTCGAGTTAGTTTAGTGAATTTACGTCGAGGGGGCACCAGAGTAGCCGATTCATCTGAGCATAATCCATTGAAGTATTTGTAAAACAAACACAAGGATGCTACATTGCGGCGATGGGACAGGGACTGGAGCTTGGTTGACAGTGAGGGACCTATTAGGTTGGCTACTCTTTTTTTAACCTTGTCAAGGAGGGAGAGAGTAGTAGATGATGCACCAGCCCAGATGTGGCAACAATACTCCATGCATGGTCGGATGGGGGCTTTGTAGAGATACAGGATAATGTCAGGTGTGAGGAGTTTACTAGCACGGTAGAGGGAGCCAACCTTCTCTGCGGCAGCCTTGGCAATGTCTTCAATGTATTTGTTCCAATTTATGTTACCTGTGAAGGTTAGGCCAAGGACTTTGAATGATGAACTCTCGGGTAGGGTGTTATTTGCCATGATAATCGGTGGTTGGAGAGGTTTCTTGTAGTTATTGAAGGAAAGGAGCTTTGTCTTTGCGGCATTAACAGTTACCAACCATTTATGACTCCAATCCACTACAGCCTGGAGGTCATTTTTCGCTTAAGTTTCTTTGACTAAATCCTTATTCCCGCTATGAAAATTGTTTACAATGGAGACAATGTCCAATGTGATTTCTGATTTTTTTTTAAGTGCGTCTTGTCAAATTTAGGAATTTCTATGCCGAACTCGGAAATATGTACGGAATATCGAACTGAACCGTTTATTTAATTAACGGGGGTAGATTGTTCTCGGTCGGAGGTCGCATCGGCCGAAACGTTATGACGATAAGATCCAAGATGTGAACAGTAGTTCGGACGATCCAAATCAATTTTCTATCTAAAAAAATCCAAAACAAAAATATAATAGTCGTCGAGAAAGCAAATAACTTTCAACAAATTCATATGCAAATATATATGTTTGAACGCATTCTACTTTACGTATATCGTTGACACAACAATTCAAATATTACGCTACAGATAACAAAAAAATCGATACGTTATTCACAATAGAACATATCGATCAGACTGCTATTGATAGGTTCCGGTCAATGCATATTGAAATTAACATTGCAAAGTAATGTACACTGCGAACACTTTAGCGCATGATTCCTCTCATGTTAGCGATCAATATCGATACACAAACATAACAGAAGTAAACAGACACCCCTCAAAAACCATTCCTACGTGTTTCAAGTTTCTGCTTCCTTTGTTGACGGCCAGCACTCGGAGCCGTACAAAGGAGTAGTAAAAGTTTGTGACATCGACATTTTATACCAATTGATATTGATAAAATAAACAATATCAACTTCATCATGGACGTCGAATTCGAAAGCAGAAACTGCTAACCGGTGCCAATCCAAAAGATCCCTAATTATATTTAAGATTACTTAATATAAATTGTTTTTATCCCGGGCAACGCCGGGTAGGGACAGCTAGTTTAAATATTAATCTCTATCCTTTGTTCAGGAGATTGTTTTGTTCATGGCATGTGATCATATTTATTTTTTCTCTGACCCTTTTTACCTTCAAGGGAACCCGACTTCCTATGGCCAAGTCATCCTCCGTATTGGCCACTTGTCTTCCTATCACTATGAGGAAAAACGTCCCTTCCTTCTTCCCCCAGCGTGCCTAGTGTCAGATGAAAATTTTACGAACAGGGCTTTTCCATGAGAACTTTCTGTCTGTGGAACACAATGCCACAGGGCTGCTTCCCTGTGTAAAATAATGATGCAGACATGTTGAGTAATAACGCATAAGACTCACGGGGGTGGGGACTAAGGGAATGAAGAAAAGCCGAAGACTATATAGATTGTCAAGTAGGCTAAAGAGAATAACCGAAATGAATCGGTGACCTTTGGACGAGCCCAGGTGTGTGATGTCGACGAGTTCATTTCGGAGTATGATGTCGTAAAAAGAAAAGACTCGGTAACCTTTAAAAGAGTCAGGTGCACGAGGCCAGAAAAAAAGGCACCCGGATTTCAAAGTAAAAAATTAAAACGGCGGCTTTAAACGAAGGAAGAAGGAGCGCTTACGTAGGAGAGATTGAGTTAGGAGGATATAGAGAAAAACTTTTTGTGGGTCACCCCGATTATAGGCACCCCTCACTACTGTCGAACTGCCGTAAACAACTGGCGTGGGGATCTACAAGCCTTCCCTAGATTCCGGGAGCAGACTGCAACAAAACGTATTGTCGTGTTTCCCTCTAGGTTGCAAGGTAAATCACTCTGGCTGGTTTTCGTGAAAATAATCTACGTTGGGTAGAGTCGAAAATCAACCGCCGTCAAGGTAAAGAAAGAGGTTTCTTCGTAAAACAAGGGAAAGCACAATAATGCCAAAGGACTTTTGCTAACAAAGAAATATTTAATCATATATACAGGGTGGGCAAAAATAAGGGTCCTATTTTTAAAAATTCATAACTTTTTATTTATTGATTTTTTTAAATTTCTTTTTTTAGAATAAGTAAAGGACCCCTTCCGAAGCAAGCATGAGCCGTATTAGCCCTAAGGAACGTACCCTCATTTAGAAAACATTATTTTTGCTTAAAAAACTCAAAACAGTGTAAAAAACAATACTTTAGTTTTTGTAAGTTTTAAGAAGTGTTTTTCGGCTAAAATGTGTTTTGTTTATTTCAAAAAATCTCGGAAGGGTCAGTCTACACACACATAAAGTTTGGTGAGTTTAACTTTTATTTTGTGGAAGTTATTCAAATTCAAGTTATTCAAATTTAAAGATAGGACCCTTATTTTGGCCCACCCTGTATATATGTGTATACCACACTTACACCAGCTCGTGGTTAAGAATAAAGAAACAGTTTCCCGAGCACGTCCTTGTCTATCGTTGTGTTTTGTTTGATGCTACCCCCCCCCCCCCGAAGGAACGGGTATAGCAACACATGTATATCTCAATGTACGTCTTGTCAAAGTGGTGAGAAGAGATTGAGGATTGAAGGTTAGTTTCGCTAAGAGCTAGGATATCCGGGGAGTTTGTCAGGAGAAACTTTAGCTAACAAAGAAATATTTAATTATATATATGTGTATACCCAACTTACACCAGTTGGTGGTGAAGAATAAAGAAACAGAGTTTCTCGAGCATGTCCTTGTCTCTATCGTTGTGTTTTGTTTGATGCTACCGGGTCCCCCGAAGGAACGGGTATTGCAACACCCGCAGATTATAACTTCGTTGTCTTCAGGCGAAATTTTCACGAACAGAGCTTTCCCGTAAGGGCTTCCCGTCTGTGGAACACAATGCCACGGGGCTGATTCCGCGTATATTACAACTTGGTTCTTTTCAAAGCCAATATCAACAGATTCCTATTTATAAACGTACCCACAGATATTCGGACTTGGTTCTGACAATCGTACCATCTTATTAACCCTTATCTTTGAGTGGCACCTGGCTTTGCTAAGTGTTGACCATTTCGTAAGAAAAAAAGTCCGGCACAAGGCCATCTAATATTGTACACTGGAACTGGTATTTCGCGTATCTTTTACAATAATCCGCAGAGTGAAAATGCTCAAAAACAAATCTACAACAAATAAAAGTTATTTTCCAACTTATCTGTGACATTTGTTTGTATTTTTTAAACCGTTCCAACTCCTATTTATTAAAAATCAATATTTTTGTAACACGAACATTGGACAAAAAAATGGCGATGGGGGAGGGGGGTATGGTAAGGAGGTAAGGCCGAGACGCCATTTTTTTAGTAAAAATCTGTGCAAAAAAAAAAACAAGATTTTTTTTTACATCTAATAAAAACCCATTTATATTACGTAAAAATACAAACATATTTCATAGGTAAGTAGGCCGGCACAAGGCCATCTAATATTGTACACTGGAACTGGTATTTCGCGTATCTTTTACAATAATCCGCAGAGTGAAAACGCTAAAAAAACACATCTACAACAAATAAAAGTAACTGTAGCCGATAAAAGTTATTTTCCAACTTATCTGTGACATTTGTTTGTATTTTTAACCCGTTCCAACTGCTATTTATTAGAAATCAATATTTTTGTAACACGAACATTGGACAAAAAAATGGCGTTGGGGGGGGGGGGGGGTATTGTAAGAAGGTAAGGCCGAGACGCCATTTTTTTTAGTAAAAACCTGTGCAAAAAAAAAAGAAGAAATTTTTTTTTACATCTAATAAAAACCCATTTATATTACGTAAAAATACAAACACATTTCATAGGTAAGTAGGAAAATATCTATTCTCGACGTAGGTCAGCTTTACTTGTTGTATATTTATATTTTTTACGCCGTTCTTTTTCGTTTTTTTGGACCCCGTTGGCGACTCTGCGGATTATTGTAAAAGATACCCGGTATTTCATCTAGTTTTATATTCAGAAAAAAACAAAAAAAAAAACAGAATGCTTCTATTACCGGGCAATATCGGTTAATCTTGCTAATCCGAGATCTAATCCGTTTTTAGTCCCTATATTGCGTACATGTAATTATTTCTAATTGATAAAATGATTGA
>OY744555.1:21144804-21157304 GCA_963556195.1 Sepiola atlantica
ATTATCGCACTCGAAGAAAGTTGCCAAATAATGTCAAAAGTTACCACAATAAATATTTTTCTTCAAAATTTTGTATTTATTTGAGCATTGCAACTTTAAGATCAAATAAATCGAGATTTTTTCTCACTGCCGAGATTTCACCGGCAGATGTGTCGCCTTAAATTAAACCCGGGTTTTAACAAAAAAAAGTAATACATTACTTAATAATAAATATTTTAAAGTTTATTATTATTTTTCTTAAGAAATTAAATGTACATATTCAAATTAAAAAGGAATAAAACACTATGATATTTAATGTTATATATAAATAATTATTTGTTTACATAGGCGTTTTATTTATTGGATATTTTTTATGGTATTCACCGGTTGAAAATTCATCGGGCGAATTTGACTTCCCGTGTTGATTGTCTGTTTAATTATCACACATATATATTGAATTGTCGAGCGCTGGCTTATCTAATCCCACTTTCCCGACCTTTTGTCACACCTTACCTTGTAGGAGTTAGATAAATAAAAACTAGTTCAGCCAGGGGGTTTTACCCCACCAAATAAACCGGTATCGTCCGGGCCTTTGGGTCTGGATTCACGTTGTCCGTCCTGTGCAGTTCTAGGAGGTGCATCTCCCAGGTTTTGCCTTCCCTCTTTGGGGAGGAGTAAGTTTATTGCTTACTGTCTGAGGCGGCCCTACCGGGGAATGCCGACGAAGCTGCCCAGGCAATTTTTAAATGGCCAGAGTGCTCACCTCTCGAGCACTGGCTTTCTCATCCCACTTTCCTGACCTTTTGTCAATCTTACCTTGTTGGGGGTAGATAAATAAAATCTAGTTCAGCCAGGGGTTTTTACCCCACCAAATAAACCGGTATCGTCCGGGCCTTTGGGTCTGGATTTACGCCCGTCTATTGGGGCTTGTCCGTCCTGTGCAATTCTAGGAGGTGCATCCTCCCAGGCTTTGCCTTTCCTCTTTGGGGAGGAGTAAGTTTATTGCTAGCTGTCTGAGGCGCCCCTACAGGGGAATGCCGACGGGGCTGCCCAGTCAATTTTTTAATGGCCAGAGTGCTCACCTCTATAGCACAGGGTTATCTAATCCCACTTTCCTGACCTTGTGTCACATCTTACCTTGTTGGAGGTAGATAAATAAAACTATTTCAGCCAGGAGTTTTTACCCCACCTAAAATATATGTATTGGAGTTGATGGGAGAATGGATAAGGACACATTGATGTATAAGGAAATTGTGGATGAAAATAGACAGAGAATTATGAAAAAAACTAAGGGACCAGAACACCATTTAACTTTTACAAAAGAAACACCATGTGAAAGTAAATATCTGACACATAGAGTTCTTCCGAATAGTGGTGCAACAGGTGCTGTTCATGCAGATCAAGTGGTGGATGTTTTGCATGAATTCCACAGTGAGAACAGTATCAAGGCTATACTTGTTGACAACACTAATACCAACACAAGTTGCGATGGTGGAATGGTTGCAATTTTAGAAAAAAAACTTTTTAAAACTCTTCACACAATTGGTTGCTCTTTGCATCATAATGAACTACCTTTCAGAGCCCTTTTTAAAAACATAGATGGTTGCGCAAAGGGCCCTACAACATTCAGTAGCCCTCTGGGGAAATTATGCTCAAATGATTGATATGATTTACCCCAAATATCATTTTCCAAAATTGATGAAATACATGATCTTAGTTCTGACCAAAGACTCCTTTATGAATACACAGTAGGTATTTCTAGAGGTAAGGTTGACTCTAGATATGCCTCCTGGAAAATTGGTCCTTTAAACCAAGCAAGATGGTTAACTTTGGCCATCAGGCTTATGTGTTTATGGACTCGTGGTGCATACCCACAAAGGCACACAACAAAACTACACTATGTAGTAAATTTTATTGTAAATGTGTATGCCACTTTTTGGTTTGAAATTAAAAGAAATAGTAAATTCCACAATCAGTAAGTGCACATTTTTAATATGACCCAGAGGATTAAGGAGCAGCCTCAGGAAATCCAAGATATCACATTTAGAAATATACAAGGTAATACATTTTGTTTACTGCCTGAAAACTTTCTATATTCCATGGTTAAATCTGAGGAGATTGAAGTAAGAGAAGAAACTTTAAAAAGAATTTTGGCCATTAGGTAAGTAATATTTATTCATATATCTCTGACTCAATTATTTATTCCAATTTATAGAATGATTTTTAAAGATTTTATCTAATTTCACCATAATTATTAAATCAGTACAGATTGGAATTTTTTAATAATTCAATTAATTAATTTGTTCTTTCAGGAGTGAGGAGTCAACCAGAAAAAGATTAAAAAGAATACTACCTATTAATTTTAATGCCACACATTGGACACAATTAATAGATTTAAAATTATGCGGCATTTTTGAACCACCAATGACGGAAGATTTTACTGAATCTGAACTTCGAGAATCGTTGATGAATGGAACCAAGCTTGACTTGCCAGATTTGCCCTCACATTCTCAGGGTGTGGAACGGGCAGTTAAGTTAATAACAGAAGCTTCACAAACTGTATATGGTTTTGAAGTAAGGCATCAACACATTACAGCCAAAGTTTTGAGTCAGAAATTGAGACCAGCATTTTTGTCTAAGGGGTCTTATATGGAGCAATTTGACTCTCTATATTAAGCTTCATTAAAATAGTGTTAGGTTTTTCCTTATTTCTTTGCTTGTTATATTTTCACTAATAACAGAAAAAATCATTTTTTTTAGGTATTCAAATATTACTGTTTAATTCATAACGTTAAAAGGTAGTTTACAAAAGCAGATACTGAAAATGAGGGGGGGGCAAATTTTCAATTTGAAGATTTCTTTAATTCATATCATTTTTATAAAATAAAAGGACATTCCCTGCTTTTAAATGCTAAAACTATTTGGTTTTCACACCAATATTCAAGCAAATCTTGCAAAAACGAGGAATTTTCAGTATATTCTTGTCTACGATCTTTGATACCAAACGCTCAAAAAACCGCTGAAGTTTTTGATCTAATTTTTTGTATGAGTATTTAATAGGTCTATATACAACTTTCGGAACGTGCCTTTTTTTAATATTTAAAAAAAAGTGTAAAATCGACCTACCCTAATATATATATATATATATATATATATAAATATATCAATATATATATATATATATTGTATCTCCCAAAATAGAGTTGGAGTTCCTCGTTACATTTCAGTTAATTTTCTTTCAAATAACAGGAAATGCCGCGGGATGCAATCTCTCTCAAACGTGACACACAGATGCCAGAGCAACCAACAACCCCGAATGTTTTCAATTATTGAATACCTGATACATTCGACTACGCCTTGGGAGATAGTCGTACGTAAAGTTTAAAAAAGATTCCCCCCATTCCAGCCGTTTATACATAGATATATATATTTATATAGACACTTACTCATCTCTACCTTACTGGCTCTTGATACAATAGTACCGTGTGTTGGAATAATCGATTATACAGGATGGGCCAACTAAGGGTCCTATCTTTAAATTTGAATAACTTGAATTTGAATAACTTCCACAAAATAAAAGTTAAACTCACCAAACTTTATGTGTGTGTAGACTGACCCTTCCGAGATTTTTTGAAATAAACAAAACAAATTTTAGCCGAAAAACACTTCTTAAAACTTACAAAAACTAAAGTATTGTTTTTTACACTGTTTTGAGTTTTTTAAGCAAAAATAATGTTTTCTAAATGAGGGTACGTTCCTTAGGGCTAATACGGCTCATGCTTGCTTCGGAAGGGGTCCTTTACTTATTCTAAAAAAAAATAAAAAAAATCAATAAATAAAAAAGTTATGAATTTTTAAAAATAGGACCCTTATTTTTGCCCACCCTGTACTACTAATCGATTATAATGTTTTGTTTTTTACTTCGGTAATAAATAACTGAGATATAATAAATTAAGAAGAACATAAGTCAGTCGTGAGATTATCTCCCTTGAATAAGAACTTTCTAGTATATATATAACAAAAACAGGTTAGTCGTGAGACTGCATATATTCGGCTGACAACGTAAAGAAAAGCCAAAGTCTTAACCAGGCCTTAAGTCACTATATTCTATGTAGTATTCCCAAAGTTATGCAATGGAAACGTTGAGAACTCAAGAATTATTGCATGGTGGTAACTTCAATTTACGGTTGAGCAAAAGCGTTTGTGAGCATCTTTAAATGTTTTCGGAAACACCTGCCAGCCAGTTAGTACAGACCTAAAACTTATAACTGAATAGCAAATAACTGCGTGATACCCGAGGCAGATGCACATTTTTAAACGTATTCATATAGATGTAAACACTGATACAAGTGAATACTCTGTTTCATGTAGTATTATTATTTTTGTTATTTCTTCATGGGCGTTGAATAAATAAAAACAATATTCAAATAATAGGGGTATTTTTCAATTCCAAGGTATCTGTAGGCATGTAGTTTTTATATTATGTTATAACGTGTAAGACATTACCATTCTTAAGCATTTTCGTTTTATATTATTCAGTCACAATTTACCGAGCGTTCAGTCTTATTTGTGTGGTACGACCGCATTCAACGTTGATATATAATCCTTTTAACCGTGTTTTCTGACAGTACAAGATTCTAATAACATTTATGAAGCCCTGTCTTTGCTTGAAAAGTGGGTATTCATCTACCTCCCACAAAGTAAAATGTGACACAAGGTCGGAAAGTGGGATTTGATAAGTAAGCACTCCAGACGAAGGTCACTTGTGACCCTAAAAAAAATGCCTGGGCAGCCCCGTCGGCATTCCCCGGTAGGACGCCTCAGGCAATTAGCAATAAACGAACCCCTTCTCAAAGGGTGAGAAAGGAAAGCCTTGAAGGGTGGACCTCCTCGAACTGCACAGGACAGACAATACCGGTCAATGGGGTGCAGTATCTATCGGAACAGATACTACACTTTGATCTTGGCCAAAATGCCAAGAAAGTGTAGTTCTCATCAGGAGGCAATGCCTTATCTACAAAAGAAATTAACATTTTTTTAAATGTTTTTTTAAAAATATTTACAAAAGTTGCTCCACTTAACTGTAATTTGTAAACTAATAATCCTATTGGGCTCAAATTTTGACACGTGACATTTGAACGTTAGTACTTTATGGATTTCTTTTATTAGTGGCGCCATCTATATGTCAGGCCAGAGGCTTATTGTGTAATGTGTTATATATATATATATATATATATATATATATATATATATATATATATATATATAGTCTACAGAAGCTTTGAGTTATTTAAATAAAAAAATAAAAAATGCAGTTTAAATTCCTAGAGAAACTAACTAAATCCAAGATATTGCAGACTTAACATTCGTTGGAAAATTCATAAATAAATAAATAAAAAAATAAGTAAATACAAAAAAAAGGGGGGTTGATTATCTAAGAGTAAAAACACAAACAGGAGACCTTTAGCGTCTAATATTAACACGGGGATCATCAGCTGTTTACCATATAACTGTTTCGGAGATTTAAAAACAGGACAGTAATAATATTCATGGCTCTCCAATGGTACTGATCAAACTACCATTTCCCCAATAATCAAGTGTCGAAATAATTCAGCTTAAAATTTCACTAATATATACATAAATAAATAATAATAATAATAATAATAATAATAAAATAATAATAATATATTACCCTTAAGACTACCGTATGATATGATAATTTACATATCAAATAACATTAATTATAACAATAATAATTAAAAAAAAAAATAATAATTACACTATCTAAACACTACACTCAAGAACCATTCTGAAATATGGTAGCTAGCAATAAAATTATATAGGAATTAAAATTGCATTAAATATATATATATATATATATATATATATATATATATATATATGTGTGATTTTATGAAGGCTTACCAAAGCATTCCTTTCAGGACACCAATGATCACCATTAAAGATATTTTTTCTTACAAATACTATTTATTCAAATTAAATGTTTTTTCCTACACGTGTTTCACTACCAAGCAGTTACTTGCTTGGCAGATCATCAGGGAAATTAAATGTCTGGAATACTGGTTTCAACTGCCGACAATACACAATGTGGCGTTGCAATAGTTGAGGTCCCTTAAGAAGAGAAGAGGACCGATTATTTGCTTGTTGGCTTGGTGGAAGAAATAATGCACGAGCTACTTTTCTAAGACTTTTCTAGGACTTTCTTTTTTTATCTTTGTTTTTCGTTGCTTTTTAATTTTGACTTTTATTTTTTATTTTTTTTTCTTCCTCTTTTACAGAGTTTTAATTAGTTTACCCTGAAAAATGAAGAATAGACGTTAACAGGAAGAAAAAAAAACGTTTTAATCAAAGTTTCGGATAAAACCAAGCATAGTGTTTGCAAGAATGTTTAAATATTTCAAAATATTTACAGATGTACGTTTTAAAAACACATTTAAAAACTCCTCGGTTTGGTCATCGTCAGTGCAAAAAGTACAATAAGTAAATGACAATACACATTAGACATTTCATAAGAAAGTATCAATTTTTCAAGCGGCTTTAAAATGTTTACCAAGTTTTAAGTAGACAATTAGATAATATCTCTTCTTTTATATTTGATAAGTGACCCTCATATTTAAAAGTACAATAAGTAAACACAATGACAATACACATTAAGCATTTCATAAGAAAGTATCAATTTTTCAAGCGGCTTTACAATTGTTGTACTTTAACCAAGTTTTAAGTAGACAATTAGATAATATCTCTTCTTTTATATTTGATAAGTGACCCTCATATTTAAAAGTACAATAAGTAAACACAATGACAATACACATTAAGCATTTCATAAGAAAGTATCAATTTTTCAAGCGGCTTTACAATTGTTGTACTTTAACCAAGTTTTAAGTAGACAATTAGATAATATCTCTTCTTTTATATTTGATAAGTGACCCTCATATTTAATGATTATGAGAGCTTCATGTCTTAATAGAGAACAATATATGTCTAGAAGTTTATAGGATTTCATAATTATTGATTAATAAATATTTTTAATTATTATCCATATACGTAAACGTTTCATCCTTGCGGAATCTTCAGTGTGGAGATCTCCGTTCAATAATCCTACATTTGAAGAACTTTGAATGTTGAGTTAGAAAACATTATATATATATATATATATATATATATATATATATATATATAGAGAGAGAGAGAGAGAGAGAGAGTGAGAGACAGAGACAGACATAGAGAGAGAGAGTGAGAGAGACAGAGACAGACAGAGACATACATACGCAGAGAGAGAGAGAGAGAGAGAGAGAGAGAGAGAGAGAGAGAGAGAGAGAGACACACACACACAGACAGGCATACAGAGGGAGAGATAGACTTAAGCTTGATATATGGATACGTTTATATTATATATATATATATATATATATATATATATATAGAGAGAGAGAGAGAGAGAGAGAGAGAGAGAAAGAGAGTGAGAGACAGAGACAGACATAGAGAGAGAGAGAGAGAGAGAGAGAGAGTGAGAGACAGAGACATACATACGTAGAGAGAGAGAGAGAGAGACACACACACACAGACAGGCATACAGAGGGAGAGAGAGACTTAAGCTTGATATATGGATACGTTTATATTATATTATATATATATATATATATATATATATATATATATATATATAGAGAGAGAGAGAGAGAGAGAGAGAGAGAGAGAGAGGGAGAGGGAGAGAGAGAGAGACAGACAGATAGAGAGAGAGGGAGAGAACGAGAGGGAGATTCATAAGCTTTATATATGGACACTTGTAGTATGTTTTTTGGTTCATTGAAATGTATAGGAAAACAGCCTTAGGAAAACAAACGTCGATTTACGCAGGTTTAGTATAATAATAATAATAATTGATCAACGTTTATTTAGGAAAAAAAAAACACGCTTTACAGAATGGTTTACAGTCAGAGAAAACGAATAAATATGTAACGTCGCATTTTGAAACACTTTTTAAGCGTATATTTCATCCGAACTTTTAGACACCGCTTTTAACATTACGAAGAACACGAGATGTTATTGTTTTGAAATTCAAGAACGTCGTTAGAAAAGATAATTGGTCCGTTGAAATGCTATCCGCAATGGCGTGAAATTTAATTCACTTGAAATCTTGTCAGACTAAAGACTAAAACGAGACGGAAACCTGACCCGTTGGGTCACACTCACTTAAACGATTTATTCTAAAATTTCACAACCTGTGACGTCATCTCTGTTCAAATATTCTTCTTGTAGAACTAAAAAAAAGTCGCTTTAATTCAATATTACCCGTCGTCTTTGTTTTGTTTTTGTTTCTTATTATCGTTATTAATAAAAAAAATAAGAATACTGAGTTATTTCCCTTGCACCGAAGAATGGAGAGTTATCTGCCCTTACAGTAAACAACGTCAGCCATGACAGTTTTGGAGATAAACAAAAGTGTCTCCCATCACAGACTTTAATCATAACGTATCTTTTTTTTTTTGAACATATTTCACCCTAAACAAGGCAGGCCGCCACTGTAGATGTAAAAGTTCAGATTAAAAAAAATTGGTTTGATTATTTGTTAAAAAATATTTTTAAAATAAAAAAAATAAAAAAAATGCCAATTATAAAACAGTTGATTTTAATTATTGCTAATAATTAAACACATTGTTAAAAACAGTTTATTATTTGCACTCCCCAACAAAAAAACCAGCCTAAAATCTAATTGGATATTTTTGGGATTAACACCGGTTCTCAATTTTCGATTTCAGATACGGCGGCCACGATTAAGTTGATTCTTTCTTGTTTATCGATATATCTTTATTTTTCAGTGGTGACGAACAAGTGGGATATGTAAGACTATTGCGGGAAGTACTGAAATTTACGGGGGTTGATCACTCGAAGTCGATAGCCACTTGACTCTCTGGAACTGAAATTGAGCTAGTTTAAATAATGTTTTGGACCACCACGCATTCACTTGTAAACGTGTATTCTGGGATTTTGCCATCGCTGTCAATGTAGTTACGTACTTAAGGATTACCGTTGCAGGTGCTTTTGTATTAAATCACCATATATTCTATTTTACGAAGAGTTGTGTTTCTGTGTCAGTCAACCCCTGTTTTGTTCCGGCCAGGCGCGTGACTATGCCAGTTAGGTTTTATTCTGATCTCTATTTAATTTTTTTTTGTATCTAAATTATTATGATTAAAACTTTATTTCTCCTAGGTGAATACTTTTACAAATGTATAACGGGTGTCTATCCACATGACCACCTAGAATATAAACGTTAAAGTTAGCTTTTTTTTAATGGACATGATTCCAGACAGGGCATGAAGCCACTTGATGTAAGAAGCAAAAAAAAGATACTTCAAGATAAAAAAAACTAGCCAACAATAAGTGTTAGGTGGATAGATTCCGACCTCAAAAGCAGCAATTCTTCTCCCTTTGTCAGAAACATCGCTCATGGAATGTGAGGACTAAAAGACAAAATAAGCTTCTAAGCGAATAAACAGATAAGGAAGAGTAGATTTAGAAATTAAATGACATTCGCGTGGAGAGATATATATATTTATTATATTGTTGTCAGGAATTTACAAAAGTAAGTCGCTAGAAAACAAAAACAACAATGATTATGGGATCGTTATATAAGAAGGAAAGAAGATAGACAGGCAGTCAGACAGAGAGTGGCAGTTTTAGTTTTGTCGCGGTAAGGACAAGCATGCGACACCCACACATACGATTTTTGGTCAAATCCACTACAATCCACGGCACAACCACTGCACATCCACGGCACAACCACAGATGCGTACACACATATATATTTATTATATTGTTGTCAGGAATTTACAAAATTAAGTCACTAGAAAACAAAAACAAAAATGATTAATGGATCGTTATATAAGAAGGAAAGAAGATAGACAGGCAGTCAGACAGAGAGGGGCAGTTTTAGTTTTGTCGCTGTAAAATTCACTACAATCCACGGCACAACCACTGCACATCCACGGCACAACCACAGATGCGTACACACATTGACGGACACACTAGCTGCTTATGTTATATTATGAGGGGCCCTGTATTCTGAAAACGTCCAAAGTTAGCTTGTATGTATTATGAACTTGGTGAAAGAAATAGGATGGAGTGCAAAATAGGCGCATAAATAATTTGGGACAAACAAAAATGTTCCCACGGTGATTCATTCTGAGAATCATAACACACTGGATGTGAGCTGGCCGAGATCAAACACTCGGATCAAAAAGGTTAAACAAAAAGTGATATTGAGTTCTGTTATGACATTGGTTGAAGCATGTGACACCCACACATACGATTTTTGGTCAAATCCACTACAATCCACGGCACAACCACTGCACATCCACGGTACAACCACTGCACATCCACGGCACAACTACAGATGCGCACACACATTGACGGACACACTAACTGCTTACACGTTCGTTAAGTGGTCCTCATTACAACAAGTCATCGAAAGAATAAAATAAAAGAAAGGTATCTAATTTTTAGCTTGTTTCTTTTTGTGTGTTTTGCTGTTAATTCTACTATAGTAGCCGCTTCGACGACGTTATGAACATCTTTCCAAAAACAACAACAATATAAAAAAACAACCAACAACGAAGTTGCAAAATTCAAATTATTTTCGTACTTTAAAATTTTTTTTTTTTTAAGGTAATAAGTGTCAATAGAAAGCCCTTACAATGCAAGATCATTTTTTTTATTACTGTTATCTTATATATTTCGGAGAAACACTCCATTTTCAAAGATATATATATATATTTTTTAAATAAACAAACTTATAGTTTTGTTTATCGAAGAAACGTCTTGTTAGTCTGACGTATTTATCCGCTCTGTGATGGAATTCGCGGTTGTAGGTAGAAAGAACTGAAGCATCGAGCATGCTGGGAGTTAAATTCAAATTATTTTCGTTCTTTTTTTTTTAAGCATTGGTGATAGGTAATAAGTGTCAATAGAAAGCCCAAAATCTTTCTTTGTTATTCAGGGCGCGTTTATTTGTAATTATTTTTCTTAAATGCATAACGCTACAGACTAAAAATCTGACCGGGAAAATTATTGAGAGGATGAATAAACTGACTTTGTTAATATTCGGCGTGTTCGTGTCCAAGTTACGAGGAATTGATTCAAAGATTAAATATGTAGACATTCGCGTGGAGATATAGAATACAAAGTTAACAGCTATTTAAATATTTGAAGGAGATAAAAAAAAAATATATACGCAACAAAGATAGGTATAAAAAAAACTAATTGAAGAATTGCACGGCACAAGAGCTTCGGGGGGAATTAAAAACAGCGAATCATTACAGGAGCTCTGACATTCCGAGCAAGCGGTCGGTGAAAATGACAAGAGCATGACAGAAATATAATGGTTTTCATTCAATGCAATCGGAGCCTACATTTTGAGGACGCCCCTGTTTGATGTTCTTGACAGGCGTCGTAAAGGGCTCAGGCGAGAGGGGCATTACATTGTAGGATCTTATTATCGCTGAAACTTGGCCGATCGCGCATACAAATGATCAATGGCCGTTGGGCTACCATACGTAGAGCCCGTAAGACAAGCGGGCGATCGATCGATCAGCACGAACATTGAGTAACGGCCACGTCATCGTTGTTGGCGGGAACTACATGTCACGTGTTTAAAAGTGCGCGATGTAAATGACTAGTGGACCGATCGGAAGTGCGTGATCTTGGCAGGTGCCACAATGAGAGAAGGCAATGTTGTGGCTTTTATGCGCATGAACATATCAAATGACTCTTCCAACCATCTTTGTTGACCTTCTGTTTTTTGTTTTTTATAAATATATACAAAACTAGCTGGCTCCGCAAGTTTCGCTATCGCTTCGCAAGTTTCGCTATTTGAAATGCTTGAAGCCGAAATTTTAAATAATAAACATTTCATTCGTAAGTTTGTTGCAAACACAAGACAAAAAAAAAGGCAAAACAGAAGAGTATTGATTTACTCCTACCCAGGAGTTAGACACAAGATCAGTTTTTATCTTACTCCCACAAGTAAGATGTGACTCAAAGTCGGGTCGGGAAAGTGGGGTTTAAAAATTGCCTGGGCAGCCCCGTCGGCATTCCCCGGTAGGGGCGCCTCAGGCAGTAAGCAATAAACTTACTCCTTCTCAAAGAGGGGAGGCGAAGGCTGGGAGGGTGGACCTCTTAGAACTGCACAGGACAGACCCATAGATTGGCGTAAATCAAGCCCCGAAGGCCAAGACAATACCAGTCTATGGGGTGCAGTATCCATCGGAACAGATACTACACTTTGATCTTAGCCAAAAGGCCATGCAGCAAACTGTATTGATTTACTCCTCTCCAGGAGTTAGGCACAAGGCCAGTTTTTATCTTACTCCCACAAGTAAGATGTGACCCAAGGTCGGGTCGGGAAAGTGGGGTTTAAAAATTGCCTGGGCAGCCCCGTCGGCATTCCCCGGTAGGGGCGCCTCAGGCAGTAAGCAATAAACTTACTCCTCCCCAAAGAA
>OY744555.1:21162304-21164804 GCA_963556195.1 Sepiola atlantica
TTTAGTGTATATGAATTTTCATCTTAACCCTCTTAAGGGCATATGATTTCAGTATACTGGCATTTTTCATGGAATTTCTGTTAGATTTCAATTAAAATCAGCTTTCATTCAGAGTCTAGATTTAATATATTCGTTTTTTATCGTTTAAGGTCTCAATTTGAACGAATTGGATTTATCGCGTTTTGCGTTCGAACTCTTCATTTAATTTCAGTGTACTGGCATTTTTCATGGAATGTCAGTACTTTTGTAAAGGCTATGCCTGAATACAATGCCTCCCCATAACTGATATTTTTACACTTTTTTTGTCATTAATTAAGGGTATGACTACATATCAACCAAACCATTTCATTATCACATCACTACAGTATAAATCTCTATGCATGAGTGGATGAAGTGTGTGAGGTGCGCTGAAGAAAAATTCCTACCAGTAAAATACATAGCCCTGTTGTGCTCGCATACCCTTAATGACAATAAAAGTGTACAAATTTGGGAATTTCCTTGCTTTTGTACAGTTAGTGTATATGAATTTTCATCTTAACCCTCTTAAGGGCATATGATTTAAGTATACTGGCATTTTTCATGGAATTTCTGTTAGATTTCAATTAAAATCAGCTTTCATTCAGAGTCTAGATTTAATATATTCGTTTTTTTATCGTTTAAGGCAGAGGTCTTCAAAGTGGGGGTCGCGGCCCCCAGGGGAGTCGCGTAACCATAGAAAGGGGGTCGCCAAAATTATAACTATGGAATTTTTTCACTTTATTAACTTATTTTTTATTTATAAAAAATTTTGGTGGGTCACGAAAAAAATTTTTTTCCAAAAAGGGGTCGCGACAAAAAAAGTTTGAAGAGCACTGGTTTAAGGTCTCAATCTAAACGAATTGGATTTATCGCGTTTTGCGTTCGAACTCTTCATTTAATGGATCACGAAAATGAATTTAGAATAAAAAGGTGAATAGATTTATTACTAATGGAGATTTGGTATCTGTCGCTCTGAAGTCAAAACTATAGTTCTTACTCTTCTGAATTCCCACCTGTGACTCGACGTGTTGAAACGTGTAAACGCCCTTGCAAACATAACAGCCTTCGAAATAACTTAGATAAACATCTTGTCGGTCGTCTATTCGGTTATACAGTTATGCCTTCAAGGGCAACTCAGAGAAAACATTATTTCAACACTTAAAAGAGTAGTAAAAACAATTATATATGTCGATTCAGATAATATTCAAAAAATCATGTTTAAAACATCGTTGAAAAAAAAACTAACGATGGTTGAATACTAGCTAGATACTCGCCCTACGTATTGTGTTAGTGTAGTCATTTTTCTTTTTCTAATAAGGTCAAGGGCAACTCAGAAAAAACATTATTTCAACACTTAAAAGAGTAGTAATAGAAAACATGTGTGGATTACGATAATATTGAAAACAACTTGTTTAAAACATCGTTGAAAAAAAACTAATGATGGTTGAATACACGCCCTACGTATTGTGTTAGTGTAGTCATTTTTCTTTTTCTAATAGGTTCAAGAGCCACTCAGAAAAAAACATGATTCCAACACTTAAAAGAGTAGTAATAAAAACAATTATATTTGTCGATTCAGATTATATTTAAATCAACTTGTTTAAAACATTATTTCAACACTTAAAAGAGTAGTAATAGAAAACATTTGTCGATTCAGATTATATTGAAAACAACTTGTTTAAAACATCGTTGAAAAAAAAACTAACGATGGTTGAATACTAGCGAGATAATCGCCCTACGTATTGTGTTAGTGTAGTCATTTTTCTTTTTCTAATAAGTTCAAGGGCCACTAAAAAAACATTATTACAATATTTAAAAGAGTTGTTATAAAAAACAATTATATTTGTCGATTCAGATTATATTTAAATCAACTTGTTTAAAACATCGTTGAAAAAAAAACTAATGATGGTTGAAGACACGCTCTACGTATTGTGTTAGTGTAGTCATTTTACTTTTTCTAATAAGTTCAAGAGAAACTCAGAAAAAACATTATTCCACCATTTAAAAGAGTAATAAAAAACAATTATATTTGTCGATTCAGATAATATTAAAAAAAACATGTTTAAAACATCGTTGAAAAAAAACTAACGATGGTTGAATACTAGCGAGATACTCGCCCTACGTATTGTGTTAGTGTAGTCATTTTACTTTTTCTAATAGGTTCAAGGGCAGCTCAGAAAAAACATTATTACAACATTTAAAAGAGTAATAAAAAACAATTATATTTGTCGATTCAGATAATATTTAAATCAACTTGTTTAAAACATCGTTGTGAAAAAAAAACTAATGATGGTTGAATACACGCCCTACGTATTATGTTAGTGTAGTCATTTTTCTTTTTCTAATAGGTTCAAGGGCCACTAAAAAACATTATTCCAACATTTAAAAGAGTAGTAATAAAAAACAATTATATTTGTCGATTCAGATAATAGTTAAAACAACTTGTTTAAAACATCGTTGAAAAAAAACTAATGATGGTTGA
>OY744555.1:21172304-21174804 GCA_963556195.1 Sepiola atlantica
GAATGGTAAATTAAAAACTAAAAGTCGAATGAGATATGAAGAGAAAAACTTATTTCAGTTGAAGGAAACGATTGAGAGAGGAAAAGAAAAAGAAAAAAAAAGGTAAATCCCTCAACATTATGGTGGCTTTGACTCATTAAAGATCTGCAACTGATGCTTCAAAATCTTTTGTCTACACAGGCTAGGTCGAGAGTTGTTAATAACTAACGCCTCAGTAATATTGAGATGATAGTTCGACCTGGCACTGTGTAAAACAGAAAACCACCCATCGGAATAGTTGTCAGAACAACTATTTGTACTAACGAGGTGATTACCGATGGCTGATTCCTGTGCCTGAAAATTCCCGGATAATCTCGAAACCTTGTGTAGGCGAATATCACGTGGTATGTGTTGGGATATTCTAAATACTAATCTTTTTTTTCCACGCGCCTGTTTCATTGATTAAAATAATTCTTCCTCTAAAATTGATCCTACGATTCTGTTGTACACGAAATTTATATATATATATATATATATATATATATATATATATTATTAATGACAATATATGTACTAGTATATACTATCAGTGCCCTTTTACCTTGCAGTCTCCTTAAAAGATTCAGCTCCAATTATTATTATATTCCAATAACCATGGTTTTATTTTATTATTTTTATTTTTTCACATTTCAAAAAAACATAACATTTCTGTGAGATATATATTTTTACGGTTCATTTCATTTGTCTTGTGCCAAACAACGTTTTTATTTGAATATTGGCCCTGCCAAACCATCCGAAAAAATCACGAAGAGTAAAAAGTTCTTGGATTAAAGTGTCTTGAAAAAACCTACACTATACAGTGGTTCATTTTTTGGTGAAACCAAACCCAAAACAAAGAAAAAGAGCAAACTCACACGTGGAGAAACCCACTAATACGCCATTTTGAATTTTTCGTTCAAAGCTAGTACATCCTAAAAGTTGTGCGAACATTTATATATTTTAATTCAGTAATATTTCTTAAAATAGTTAATAAGTTCTATCATTTATTTATAAACATTCTAATTCACTCGAGGATAATTGTTTTCTTACTAAAGTTACATCAATTAGCATTCAGATGTTTATTCAGGTCATTTGTATACGAAACTCTTTTAAGTTCAACAGTTTATAGCTAGTTTCATAGACTCAGTCATCGATTCAAGCAACTATTAAGATTGTTATACTTCGGTGTTTTTGTGGAAGATGTTTAATATTTATTTATAAATCGTTTCAGTCAATACTAAGATAAGCTTAATTACCCAGAATTCTTCACTTAAATAGTAAGTTTCTATTAATATATATATATATATATATATATATATATATATATATATATATATATATATATTAAAATTATCACCGTTTATTCGCTATTTAAAATTGGCCGTGGGGTTAAGCCGTCGGATTTGAGTTGAAAAATATATTTAATCCGGGTGTTCGAATCGCATGACCGGTAGTGAATAGTCATGTCTCTATGCTGATGAGTCCCAATTATTAAAAATATAAATAATAAACAATAGATTATAAACAATAACAGTTATATATTATTATTTGTCGCCCCTCGAAAAAGTAGAGCGCTGTAAGTGTAGTATTAACACAGCGTGACATCACTAGCTTTAAATGCATCGTTCCTTTCATTAAAAAGTCGAACGCTCTAGACGTCAAGCCGCCGTATAAAGTGTTAAAATCATCACCGTTTATTCGCTGTTCAAAATTGGCCGACTGGTTAAGGTGTCGGAATTGAGTTGCAAAATACTCGGAATCCCGGGTTTCGAATCGCATGACCGGTAGTGAATAGTCATATCTCTATGCTGATTATTAAGGGCTAAACGTATACGTACATAGATAATAAACAATAACAAATATTATATATGTCTGTGTGTGTAGTACGTCAGGGTATCTTGAAAAGGAATCAATAAAGGCGTGAGAGTTAAAATACAAATTATTGAACGCTATTCCCCGTGTTGTTAAAATTTCGTTAGTCGCTGATAATATTAATGGACTTTTGAACATTACAAATAGCGTTGAGAATTATTTTAATAGTCCAAATCACGTATTAGCGTTAAAAAAAAATTTAATATTTTTATACATACTAGGATTTGGGCCCGAGGCGCCAATAATTTTACTTATAATAAAATGATAATTATTAATGATGATTATTAATGATGAAAGTATAAAAATTAACTCTATTATGTCTGGTGCCGCCTATACGCAACCCTCTCTAGGTAAAATTACTAAAACAATTAATTTTCAATTAGGGACGTGTACCTGAAAATTAATCAAAATAAAATGGGCATTATTGTTTTTTTGACGGCAACCCTGTATTTATTCCAACGTGTGTGTTTTGAATGAGTTATGTGAGTGTGTTGAAGCAGCACTCCTACTTGTTGGGAGTGTTCTCCGTGTCTCCGTTCCCGTGTTCATTGGTTACGCCAGCCAATCAAAGGGGAGTGCATATCTTCTGTCAATCTAATTAATTAAGGTA
>OY744555.1:21179804-21182304 GCA_963556195.1 Sepiola atlantica
GCCCCCTATAGACTAGTATTGTCTTGGCCTTCGGGGCTTGATTTACGCCGGTCTAGTGGTCTGTCCTGTGCAGTTCTAGGAGGTCCACCCTCCCAGGCTTCGCCTCCCCTCTTTGGGGGAGGAGTAAGTTTATTGCTTACTGCCTGAGGCGCATCTACCGGGGAATGCCGACGGGGCTGCCCAGGCAATTTTTAATGGTCAGAGTGCTCACTTTCTCGGGCGCTGGCTTTTTAAGCTCCACTTTCCCGACCTTGGGTCACATCTTACTTGTGGGAGTAAGATAAAAACTGGCCTTGTGCCTAACTCCTGGAGAGGAGTAAATCAATACTACACCCTATAGACCTGTATCGTCTTGGCCTTCGGGTCTTGATTCCGCCGGTCTATGGGTTTGTCCTCTTTGGGGAGAAGTAAGTTTATCGCTTACTGCCTGAGACGCCCCTACCGAATGTCGACGAGGCTGCCCAGGCAATTTTTAAACCCCATTTTCCCGACCCGACCTTGGGTCACATCTTACTTGTGGGAGTAAGATAAAAACTGGCCTTGTGCCTAACTCCTGGAGAGGAGTAAATCAATACTCTTTATTGTACAGTAGTGAATGAGAAAGATACATCGAGGGGAATGGAGGTAGGGAAGAAGGGGGGGGGGGGAGGAAGGGAGGGTAAGAGGGATGGTGAGAGGGAGTGGGAGAGGTATCGACAGATGAAAAGAGATAAGCGATGGTGTGATGTCAAATTCGAACTGACGACATCTGAAGTTCAAGATTTATTTGGCGATTACGAAAGCGATAATTAAAGGAAGACAAACAACGGAAATCCGTTTTAATATTAATGTGTAATGGAAAACCAAAAGAGTTTCACATGAAAGCCAAACTACTGAGCCGCCGGCAGATCACCTGATTAGCCAAAAAAGTCAACCAAACAACAAAACAGAAAAGACGGTGTTAGGAAAATCTCTCAAAAAAATTAGATATTTATTTATTTTTTTTTTTTTTAAATAAAAGGTGCCCTTAAATTCTTTGCGATGCCTAGTACATTTAATTAAAAGTACTCTTAGAGAATTGACGATATCTGTTTTGATTAGTCGAATTATTAAATCGTTAAAATGTAATAGAATACCAAATGGTGCGTTCTTAATTACAATATATAATTAAAAAACAAAACACGGCAGACTAATTAGTCGAACACATTTAATTTAACGAATCAGCTGAAACTAGGTTAGGGTTAGGGTTGAAAACAGGCTCAATGCTGCGTGTTTAGTTGCAAAGCATTCAGACGACTGGCCTGCAATAGGAGAAATATCTAGTTAGGAGAAGAGAAACGCCCCTCCCCTTCCCCCCCCCAAAAAAATCGGCTGACCTTTGAAAAAGTAATATCTTCTGCAGGTAAGAGGTCAGTCAGTTTTTTTTTCATGGCCATAGATGAGGTTTAACTCGGTGGGGTCAGTTGGGGTTCATGCACTGACGATTATCGAAAGGTATCCGTATGGATTTGGTAGTTTGGTAGTTTTGTTTTACGGCATATCAACCCTTTTTGGGTTATTTAATGCCGAATCTGGTCATTATAGTGAAAGTTGTTATGCTTCAAGTTCTTTATATCTTCAAATGTTTAATCAGGGTTTTTGGTTTGGTAGTTTTGTTTTACGGCATATCAACTCTTTTGGGGTTATTTAATGCCGAATCTGGTCTTGTTTTCTTCTCCTTTTTGTTTCTTTCCCCTTTTAATATCTGTTTCTATTTAACCCATAGTTGGGACCCTAACAGGTACTACCACTCCGGGTCAGGGTGGACCTGGGAGCAATGGTAATTAAGAGGAGGCTCCACATTCCCCAAAGTCCGTAAGCCGGATCTCACCATCGGATGTAGTTTAAGGTCATATCCAGGACCGGGAGTAGGGTAGGAAAAATAAAAATAAAAAAGGGGAGGGAGAAAGGGAGAGAGGCTGTTGTTTTTGTTTTTGTTTTGTAGAACATAATTAGGTTTTACAAAAAAAAAAACAAACGTCAATGTAGGTGAATTTCGTCTCAGGGAGCCACAGGGCAGCCTGGTATCCGTATGGAGATCAAAAACAAATATATATATAATTATATGAAGAGTTCGAATGAAAAACGCGATAAACGCCATTTTCAAAATCACGAAACTGTCCCTACAAAAAGTGTTGCATTTCAACACTCGACGACACCCCAAAACAATGTGTTACATAACATGATACCGAAATTATTTTTTAATTATTTCAATTAAAATCAGCTTTCATTCGAAGTCGAGATTTAATATATTCGTATTTTTATTGTTCAAGGTCCCAATTTAAACGAATTGGATTTATCGCGTTTTGCGTTCGAACTCTTTATATATATATATATATATATATATATATATATATATATATATATATATATATATATATATAGGTAGTAGGATGATGAACATGAATTAGAAAAGCTGAAGGCAGATCTTGTTTCAATTCAGTTGCTCAGAGCAAGGTATATTCCGCAAAAAGGCAATTTA
>OY744555.1:21187304-21192304 GCA_963556195.1 Sepiola atlantica
TCGTAATGATCCTGATCCTCATTTAAAAAAAATTTTTGTTTGTTTTCAAGATTATAAAAAAAATTCTTACGCTGATGATGACACGTCTATGTGAGAAAGAGAAATATAATTATATCGCATTTTAAATTTTCCTAGAAACTCTAATAATTAAAATCACCTAAAATATTTTTTGCAATTATATTATTTTTTGGTGAAAGTATTTATTAAACAATGCTTTTTTCAATGATAACATCGTTAATTCAAGAAATTAATTTTTTCTTCGAGGTATAGTGATTTTATTAACACGGAATTTAGGAGCCCTTTTCGTAATATATATGAAATATTTTGAAAAAAAAATGTAATTGTTAACATCTACGATCCTTTATTTACATAAACAACAGTTAAAAAATCATGCATTTTTTTTTATTAATATATAAAAATATAACTTTAGTAAAGGTGTATTTTCTTTTTAAAAAATAATACATTTTCACTAAGATTAAAAAAAAAATAATGGTTTCATTACATTCCGTGATTGTTGATTAATAAATATTGAAAATTTCAGTAAAATTGGTTGATTTCCTGAATTTTAGTGTATTTTCAAGTAAAGGGGGGGGGGGGTCAAAATGTTTTTTCATTTTGGGAATCGGCCATTGATTTTGAACGTACCTAATATATATATATATATATATATATATATATATATATATATATATATACTTACGGTGGTGCACTTCCTGAGAGAGCGAAAGAGAGAGAAAGAGAGAGAGAAAGAAATAGAGAAAGAGAGAGAGAGAGAGAGAGAAAGAGAAAGAGAGAGAAAGAGAAAGAGAGAGAGAGAAAGAGAGAGAGAGAAAAATAAAGAGAGAGAGAAAGAGAGAGAGGGATATTAAACCATGCTTTATTCAATGATAACATCGCTAATTCAAGAAATTAATTTTTTCTTCGAGGTATAGTGATTTTATTAACACGGAATTTAGGAGCCCTTTTCGTAATATATATGAAATATTTTGAAAAAAAAATGTAATTGTTAACATCTACGATCCTTTATTTACATAAACAACAGTAAAAAAATCATGCATTTTTTTTTATTAATATATAAAAATATAACTTTAGTAAAGGTGTATTTTCTTTTTAAAAAATAATACATTTTCACTAAGATTTAAAAAAAATAATGGTTTCATTATATTCCGTGATTGTTGATTAATAAATATTGAAAATTTCAGTAAAATTGGTTGATTTCCTGAATTTTAGTGTATTTTTAAGTAAAGGGGGGGTCAAAATGTTTTTTCATTTTGGGAATCGGCCATTGATTTTGCACGTACCTAATATATATATATATATATATATATATATATATATATATATATATATCTTACGGTGGTGCACTTCCTGAGAGAGCGAAAGAGAGAGAAAGAGAGAGAGAGAAAGAAATAGAGAAAGAGAGAGAGAGAGAGAGAGAAAGAGAAAGAGAGAGAAAGAGAAAGAGAGAGAGAGAAAGAGAGAGAGAGAAAATACGCTGATGATGACACGTTCATGTATGAAAGAGAAATATAATTATATCGCATTTTAAATTTTCCTAGAAACTCTAATCATTAAAATCACATGAAATATTTTTTGCAATTATATTATTATAGAGAGAGAGAAAGAGAGAGAGGGATATTAAACCATGCTTTATTCAATGATAACATCGTTAATTCAAGAAATTAATTTTTTCTTCGATGTATAGTGATTTTATTAACACGGAATTTAGGAGCCCTTTTCGTAATATGAAATATTTAAAAACAAAAGTTTAATTTTTAACATCTATAGTGCTTTATGTTCATTAAGAAATTAAAAAAAAAAATAATGCATTTTTTTTAATTAATACTTAAAAATATAACTTTAGTAAAAGTGTATTTTGTTTTAAATAAATAATACATTTACACTAAGGTTTTAAGAATAATAATGGTTTCCTTATATTTCGTGATCGTTGATTAATAAATACTGAAAATTTCATTAAAATTAATTGATTTCTTGAATTTTGGTTTACTTTTAAGTGAAGGAGGAAGGGGGTCAAATATTTTTACATTTTGGGAATCGCCCATTGATTTTGCACGTACCTAATATATATATCTTCTTGGTGAGTAGTCGCCGAATTCCGCTATTTACAGTTAAAGTTCCTCTCTATTTACTAACTAGTTGGCAATGGCCTATGGGTAAGATCCCCGACTGCGAATCGATTTGTGTTCGGGGTTCGCGCCTACCGACCGTTGAGAATTAGTTCCTAGACTGAAGATTGCGTTAGCATGAAACATCGATGTCTCTAGGTATTTAAATATATAAAAATATATATATATATATATATATATATATATATATATATGTATAAATTTATTAAAAAAATATATACGTTACATATTTCGGAGTCGTACCGCGGTTTTATCCAGGTGCATTAGCTTATTAAATCACAAAGATAAAAACTTCTATCGCCCATAAAGACTCGTCAATGTTTCGAAATGCAAACACAGGGGGAAATGGAGTTTGGATTCACCGTTAGCCGGTGTCTTTCTGAAGTGTCCCTTTTGAAGAAAGTACTGGTCTCAGAATTATATTTTTGTTGTATGGGATTTATTAAGTGTTTATTTTTATTTTTTTAAATTTCTTTATAGTTTTTTATTTCTTTAAAATGTTTTATTTTATTTTATTAATTTTTAATTTTATAATTTCTTTATTTATAGTTTTGTATTTTTTAAAAATGCTTTATTTTATTTTATTAATTTTTTATTTTATTGTTTCTTTATTTATTTATAGTTTTGTATTTAAAAAAAAAGTTTTATTTTATTTTATTAATTTTTATTTTATTATTTCTTTATTTCTTTATAGTTTTGTATTTTTTAAAAATGTTTTATTTTATTTTATTAATTTTTTATTTTATTATTTCTTTATTTCTTTATAGTTTTGTATTAAAAAAAAATGTTTTATTTTATTTTATTAATTTTTAATTTTATAATTTATTTATTTATTTATAGTTTTGTATTTTTTTACAATGTTTTATTTTATTTTATTAATTTTTTATTTTATTATTTCTTTATTTATTTATAGTTTTGCATTTTTTAAAAATGTTTTATTTTATTTTATTAATTTTTAATTTTATTATTTCTTTATTTCGTTATAGTTTTGTATTTTTTTAAAATGTTTTATTTTATTATTTTTTATTTTATTATTTCTTTATTTCGTTATAGTTTTGTATTTAAAAAATGTTTTATTTTATTTTATTAATTTTTTTATTTAATTATTTTTTTATTTCGTTATAGTTTTGTATTTAAAAAAAATGTTTTATTTTATTTTATTAATTTTTTATTTTATTATTTCTTTATTTATTTATAGTTTTGTATTTAAAAAAAATGTTTTATTTTATTTTATTAATTTTTTATTTTATTATTTATTTATTTCGTTATAGTTTTGTATTTTTAAAAAATATTTTATTTTATAAATTATTTTATTTTATTATTTCTTTATATATTTATAGTTTTGTATCTGACTAACTCATTAACCCTTATCCTCGAGTAGTCTTTGGGCCTTGACAAGCGATGAATTCTTAATGTAAAAGAAATGTATTTGTACCAAATATGGTTATATTTTCAGAAAAAAGGTTGTGAATTTTATTACCGATTCCACGGGTGGCATTTTTAGAGCGTATAAAGTCAGACAGCCTGCATTTTGTTAGTAAAAGAGATTTTGGTTAATAACAACAACAAAAAAAAAGACAACTTTTTCGAAAACCGTTTTTGTAAAAGACAAATAAATTATTTCAAATAAAACTTCTAAATCACCATTCTGTTTTATAAATGCATTAAAAAAAAGGAACTAAAGAATTTCTGAAGTTAAAATAATTATTAAAAAAATATTCTGAAATAAATTATTTAATTTTTTTTTTACTTTTTAGCAATCTTGCAAAATCAATAATTTTTCTCTTCAAATTTGGCGAAATTTTTTTTTTTTTTCTAATTGAAAATGATTTTTTTTTTTGGTTTAAATGTGGCCATTAGATATGGTTTACGATGGCTGCCGAAATCCTTTTTAATTGAAAATAAATTATAGCACAAGCGTCCGAAGTTGGTTTGAAGAGTAAAGAGATGGTGTGTTCTCTCGGCTGTGTGATGTGTGAGCTATGGGAGTAAGAGGGATAGGGATGAAAGGAAGCGCACATGTGGTTATTAAAATGTCTTGTAGAAAAACGGAAACGATCGAGATATTTTGCTAAGGGGGCCATTGCATAACATTTAGAGGTTTAAATTATATAAAAAAATATTGGGCAAAATCCACAGGACATTTAGAATACTCTAAGTGTAAAAACGTAACATGTCTAAAGAAGGGCAGAAAGGATGAGGAAAGAACACAGGGATAAGCTTGGGGAAATCGGGTGGTTAGGGTTAGGGTTAAATTCACTGGTTAAAATGATAAGAACTCTATTGGTCAAAATACACAGGGTTGTTTTTAAACGGAAGAGATTTGTTGGCATAAAAGTGTGAAACCTTAACATCTGTAAAGATAGGAGAAAATGGACAGAAAAATTTAAAAACGCACGCATATTCACTGTGGAGGTCCCCAGATGCCGGATAGCCTTCTACTCAAATAGCTTCTTTCCTCGGGCTGCTGGCCTCTGGAACTCCCTCCTTGCCTCCTGTTTCCCCGACAGTACTGACATGCAGACATTTAAAACTAATGTAAACAGACATTTCGCTGCGCAGAGCCCAAGTTAGGTTGACCCCCCACCCAACCTTCTCCCCTTTCTTTTTTTTCTCAGTAGCCCCTTACGTCTACAGTGGCGACCTGCTTTGTTTGGGGTGAACCATGTTAAAAAAAATTAAAAAAAAAAAAAACATATGATGAGAGAAAAGTCATTTTTAACGCATAAAATTGGCCGTGTTCAAATTCTGAAAGCCGAAACCCCGTGAAGAGTTGCGAAATAGAAAAAGGAAAGTAAAAATTTTTCTGGTTTCTCCACAAGGATACGCTAAGGAAATTAATTAAAAAAAATT
>OY744555.1:21209804-21214804 GCA_963556195.1 Sepiola atlantica
AAAATAAAAAGAGTGCTTCAGATGATAGAAAGAATGTCTCAAATGAGACGAGAAGTGGCTGGAGGAGAGAGATAGAGGTGTAATGAATGAAGAGTGGTAGTATCAGATGCAACGTAAGAGAAGGGGACTGAGACAAGGACGTCAATAAATAAATGATGTAAATTAAGAAGAAAATTTGATCAGGGCTGACATCCGAAAAAAACAGTGTCTGTAATGTGGCTCCCTTGTAGGGTGCTGTTTCACGGAGAAGTTAAGAGAAGCTTTTAACATTCTGGTGGAGACACGTTCAACTTTTTTCTGTAATCTTTTTCGTAATAGTGTTAGATAATGGTATAGGACGTATCTGTTGGAGATCGGGTTTGACTTGCGCGAATTAACGCGGGGCAGTCGAGTGCAGAACAGGGCTTGTTCTCACAGTCAGAGCTGGCAGATGTGACAAGGTTACGTGTGACGAGACCCCAGATCAAGAGTCAGTCTACACCTGCGAGAGGCTCTCTGACTTCGCGGGCCTTGCGTGGGAAACAAAGGGATCTGTGATGTCACTCGTTCTCGTGAGAAGCGAGTTTTTAGTCAGTCTGTTTCGGAAAGCGAACTGAGAGGACGTGCGATTCACAATGTAAAGATAAGGAATATTTCCCTTCAGGGAAGACAAGCGCGAGAATAATTCCCCCCTCTCTATAAATAGTTAAGAAAACATTAATAACTAACTACGATAAAGTAGGATTTGCTCTCTCCCTCTCTCTCGGCGTGGTGAATTTCCCCCAGATGAAATAACAACGCTTGAATAAATGAATTAAATTTAAAAGAAGAGTTTGTCTTCGGAGTGCAGAACATGGCTTTTATTGCAGACAACAGACGACGGCAGAGAAGAAAGAATTCATCCACTAGACGACCACTCACTGGACGACACGACCAACCCTCTCCACCCCCACAAGGATGCAACATTGCGACGATGGGACAAGGGATTGAAGCTTGGTTGACAGTGAGAGACCTATTAGATTAGAGACTTTTTTAAAAAACTTTGTCTAAGAGGGAGAAACTAGTGGTTGGTGCACCAGCCCAGATGTGACAACAATACTCCAGGCATGGGCGGATGATGGCTTTGTAGAGATATAGGATACTGTCAGGTGTGAGAAGTTTTCTAGCACGGTAGAGGGAACCCACTTTTTTTGGCAATGTCTTCTATGTTTAAACGACTCTCCTCATCTTGGTTGTTATTCTCATAATGTTTCGGACGCTTTAACTTCCTACCTTCTTAGGATGCAGTTTCAAACTTGGAAACATTTGAGTCGAACTCGGGAATCACAGGAGAGGGGATATGCAACAATAGTCCAAGTGCTACCCCCACCTTTTTTGGCTAAGATCAAAGTGTAGTATCTGTTCCGATAGATACTGCACCCCATAGACTGGTATTGTCTTGGGCCTTCGGGGCTTGATTTACGCCGGTCTATGGGTCTGTCCTGTGCAGTTCTAGGAGGTCCACCCTCCCAGGCTTTGCCTCCCCTCTTTGGGGAGGAGTAAGTTTATCGCTTACTGCCTGAGGCGCCCCTACCAGGGAATGCCGACGGGGCTGCCCAGGCAATTTTTAAACCCCACTTTCCTGACCCGACCTTGGGTCACATCTTACTTGTGGGAGTAAGATAAAAACTGGCCTTGTGCCTAACTCCTGGAGAGGAGTAAATCAATACCTCCACCTTTATGTAATGTAATCATTAAACATTAAATCAAATAAAAGGGAACTTGTAATGTATTTATTAAACAGGAAACGTTGGACGTGGCCAACAAGATGTGAGCTTGTGTCTGGATTTAAACTGGGCACTCTTGTATTGATTTACTCCTCTCCAGGAGTTAGGCACAAGACTCTTGTTAAGAAAGAATATGATGTTCAAAAAAACTGAAACACTTAACGAAGACAGCTCTCTTTCTCTTTTTCTCTCTCTCTCTCTTTCTCTCAGCCTCTCTCTTTTTTCTGTCTATCTTCCTAGCTATCCCTTTCTCTCCCTCTTTCTCTCCCTTTCTCTCTCTCTTCCTCTTTCTTGATCTCTCTCTTCCTTTCTCTCCCTCTTTCTCTCCCTCCACCTTTCTCTCTCCCTTTCTCTCTCCCATTCTCTCCCTCTTTATCTTCCTCCACCTTTCTCTCTCTTTCTCTCTCCCTTTCTCTCTCCCATTCTCTCCCTCCACCTTTTCTCTCTCTCTTTCTCTCTCCTTTTCTCCCCCTCTTTCTCTCCCTCCACCTTTCTCTCTCCCTTTCTCTCTCCCTTTCTCTCTCTCTATTCCTCTTTCTTTCTCTCTCTCTCTCTTTCTGGCTCTATCTCTCTATTCCCGTCTCTCTCTTTCTCTCCATTTCTTTCTCCCTTTCTGAATCTCTCTTTCTTTCTCTCTTCAATTCTCTTTTCCTCTCTCTTTCTCTCTATTTCTCTCTCTCTCCTTATCTTTCTCTCTCTTCCTTCCTCTCTTCCTCTTTCTCTTAATCTTTCTCTCTCTCTCTCTCTCTCTCTCTCTCTCTCTCTGAGCCATGTGGCGTCATTTCCGTTATTTTTATAAATTTTAACAATCTAGCAATCCTCCCATCGAGTACATCAATTTGACCCCGGCTGACCTTTCATTTCCCGTTATTCTCAACTAACCATCTAACATACTAGCGGATTCACTCCCTCAATATCTAACACAACTGTTTTAATTAAACTCGAAAAAAAAAAAAGAGACCCGTTCGGTCAGCCATTGGGTTCTGGTTAAATTGTTTGATAATTTTTTTTATACAGAAATGATTAACCATTTTTTGACGTAGCATTCAACAATGCAGCCGAAACGAATAAAAAACGCGCGTTCAGTTTTAAGTGACAAGACGTTCGTCATGTTTTTAGCATTTTCTTTAAATAGGATTTTTAATCGGTCCTTTCAGCTTTCCCTGATTTTATATTTTAATTTCAATAAATGAAAAAAATGTAATTTAATGTGTATGTATCAAAGTTATGTATATGCGAGAAACACACACAGACGCAAAACACACACAGACGCACAGGAACTTGCCTGATCTTAATACAAAGATGAAGTCTGCAAATTGTGTTTTTCATTGACAAGCGGTTATGTATAAAGAATGTAATAGTTTTATTTTTAAACTAAATAATATTTAAAAAATATAAACGAAAAAACTATAATCACGTGGCGAAAATAATAAACTATTAAATACGTAGAAATTAGGAAAAATAAAGATGAAAATAAAAATAAATAAACAAGAAATAAGAAAAAAAATAAAAAATAGAAATAAAAATAAAATAAAATAAAATATAAAAAAGACAAAATAAAAATAGAAATAAAAATAGAAATAAAAATAAAGGCAAAATAAAAATAGAAATATTAATATAAAGATGAAAAAAAAAAAAATAAATAAGATATAAGAAAAAAACAAAAATAGAAATAAAAATAAAATAAAATATAAAAAAGACAAAATAAAAATAGAAATATTAATGGGGAAAATAAAACAATAAACAATAAAAAAAAAATATGGAAAAAAGTAAAACACAAAAAACACACATGCTATAAAAAAAAATGAATAAAATAATCAAGAAATTATTAAAATAATAAAGACACATAAATTAATATTATGTAGTTTATATGAAGATGCAATTATGTTTTTTCTTTATCTTTCCTACCGAAAATTATCTAACAATAAAAATTATTCTAAATTGGATGATTTTTGTTTTCACCAATTAAAATGGTTTTAATGAGGGTTGGAAGTGTTGCGCCATTTTCTGCTGATGATGTGATGTTAATTAAGTTTGCTTGCTGCGACGATTTTTAATTAATATTTCGCAGAAAATATTAAAAAAAGTTACAACAAAATAAATGTCTTAATTCGAGTTGAGGTATTTAGGTTAAAAACAAACAGAACTTCGCCGGAACTTTTTCTTTCTTTTTCTTCCTTTCCTTTTATTCTTTGTTTCTTTTCTTTCTTTTATTATTCGTTGTTTCTTTTTATTCTTTCTTTCATTTTTTGATTTTTCTTTCTTTTGTTATTCTTTCTTTCCTTTTATTCTTTGTTTCTTTTCTTCCTTTTTTATTCTTTCTTTCTTTTTATTCTTTCTTTCATTTTTTGATTCTTCCTTTCTTTTTTTAATTCTTTCTTTCCTTTTATTCTTTGTTTCCTTTTATTCTTTCTTTCTTTTTTTATTCTTTCTTTCTTTTTATTCTTTCTTTCATTTTTTGATTTTTCTTTCTTTTGTTATTCTTTCCTTCCTTTTTTATTCTTTCTTTCCTTTTATTCTTTGTTTCTTTTCTTTCTTTTTTATTCTTTCTTTATTCTTTTTATTCTTTCTTTCTTTCTTTTTATTCTTTCTTTCTTTTTTATTCTTTCTTTCCTTTTATTCTTTGTTCTTTTCTTTTTTCTTTTTATTCTTTGTTTCTTTTTATTCTTTGTTTCTTTTCTTTCATTATTTCCTTTCATTCTTTGTTTCTTTTCTTTCTTTTTTATTCTGTCTTACTTTTTATTCATTCTTTTGTTTTTAAATTCTTTCTTTTGTCTTTCTGTCTTTCTATTCTTTCTTTCATTGTTTCTTTCTTTTTTGTGTCTTTCTATTTTTTGTTTCTTTTGTTTCTTTTTTCTTTTTTCTTCATTTTTTTTCTATTCTTTCTTTCATTGTTTCTTTTTTTCATGGTTTCTATTTTTTGTTTCTTTCTTTTTATTCTTTGTTTCTTTCTTTTTTTTCTATTCTTTTTTCATGGTTTCTTTTTTTCATTGTTTCTTTCTTTTTTCTTTCTTTCTATTTTTTTTCTTTTCTTTCTTTTTATTCTTTCTTTTTTTCTTTCTATTCTTTCTTTCATGGTTTCTTTTTTTCATTGTTTTTTTTTTCTTTCTTTTCTTTTTCTTTTATTCTTTGTTTCTTTTCTTTCTTTCTATTCTTTTTTCTTTTCTTTTTTCTATTCTTTCTTTTCTTTGATTCTTTCTTTTGCCTTTCTTTCTTTCATTGTTTCTTTTTCTTATTTTCTTTCTTTTTATTCTT
>OY744555.1:21219804-21247304 GCA_963556195.1 Sepiola atlantica
GGGCTTAAACGAAGGATGAGAGTAATCCGACGTAATGGGAAATGAAAAGGAAAAACTAAGAGATATTTCTTATATATTCATCAACGTTGCAAGTACATCGAAATATTGGATTGACATGATGGGTTGATAAAGAAAAGTAGTAGCCGTGGCTGCCGAGAGCGCTGGACGAGGGTCCAGACTTCAAGAAATCAGTAGTGGCGAAGAGTGAAATAAATATGGAAAGCTTTGAGTGGGTACCACTAAGGCAGCAATGAAAAATATTTCGATGTACTTGCATGATAATTTTCTAAAAATCATCATCTTGAGGAAGCCTTACAATAAAGACGAAATGTTGATGAATATATAAAAATATCTCTTGGTTTTTCTTTTTTCATATATACTTTTAACAAATCTACTCTGATCAGGACGGTACATAAAAAGTCGATACGCCGTATAATAGAATCTGCAGTAATAGCCCTCTCTACAAACAAAATCAAACAAAGAAAGGGTTTCTACTGTATCTCCCCCAACCTCTCTAAAACAATCGTAAACGAAAATAAGATACGTCTAGACACTGGATGATTCCCTGAATATTATTTTGTTTTTTGATTTTTTCTTTTTTCTTCTTTTTCTTTTGTTTCTCCTTCTTTTTTATATTACTATGTATATTTGAAATTACAGGTTTATTTATGCATACATATATGTATTATATATATATATATATATATATATATATATATATATATATATACGTATATATGTATATATATGTATATATATATATATATATATATATATTTATGTATATATATATATATATATATGTATAATTTTATGCTGACATTTTGCACACTCCAGAACCCTAGGACTATATATATTCCCCAATTATATGACCTTCCCGTCTTTTATCATTTTTAGCACACTTTTCATCCGCTCTTGAAAAAGCCCACATCACATCAGGCGAAACGTTGAGCTCATGGGTCTTCCACTGTTCAATTTTTAATTTCATATATATATATATATATATATATATATATATATATATATATATATATATATATACATATATATATATATATATATTTTTTTTTTCTGGTACCAAAGATACTAAAGCTTTATTTTTTATTTTTTATTTATTTATTTATTTATTTATTTTTTAATGCAACTTTAATTCCTATATAATATTATTGTTAGCTACCACATTGCAGAATGGTTATTGGGTTTAGTGTTCAGATAGTATTATTATTATTATTATTATTATTATTATTATTATTATTATTATTATTATTATTATTATTATTATTATTATTATTATTATTATTATTATTATTATTTTTATTTTTTATTTTTTATTTTTTATTTTTTATTGTTATAATTAATGTTTTTTTATATGCAAACTACCATATGATACGGTAGTCTTAATATTATTATTTTATTATTATTATTATTATTATTATTATTATTATTATTATTATTATTATTATTATTATTATTATTATTATTATTATTATTTATTTATGTATATATTAGTGAAATTTTAAGCTGAATTATTTCGACACTTGATTATTGGGGAAATGGTAGTTTAATCAGTACCATTGGAGAGCCATGAATATTATAACTGTCCTGTTTTTAAATCTCCGAAACAGTTACATGGTAAACAGCTGATGATCCCCATGTTAATATTAGACGCTTAAGGTCTCCTATTTTTGTTTAACTGTAAGATACTTACCCCCCCCCTTTTTATTTTTTTTATTTACTTATATTTTTTTTATCTATCTATGAATTTTCCAACGAATGTTAAGTCTGCAATATCTTGGATTTAGTTAGTTTCTCTGGGAATTTAAACTGCATTTTACCATTTTTTTTTGTTAAAATGACTTAAAGCTTCTTTAGACTATATATATATATATATATAATATATATATATATATATATATATATATATATATACTATAAATGTTTTTCAAATATTAAAGTATTTTTCACGTACAGACGATGTCTTTCGGGCTCTATTCCCCTCATCAGTGTAGGACGGCGTTGAGCGTGATCAGTACTAAATGGGTGACCATTTGAGAATATCGGGAGCTATATGTGCTCTCCGAATATTTGTTTCCAGTCGCCCTGGACCTCTCCTTGCCATTTGATTCAAGCAGTCCTAAATTAAGAAAAGGTGTGGTTAGAATTGTGTTACCCTTGCTTCACAATTACACGCGCTGCCACCCTTACAGGGAATATCCATTGTCTCTCAAGACTGGACAGATGCCATAAAGACACCTAGATGCAGGGGAGGGTGCCACTCTTTTCCCAGGATTGCTACACTTACTTTAGATCATCACCTCATAATACTGACTGTTTAGCAAGACACGTATACATATAATAGAATACCCCTTAGCGAACAAGAGGGCATAAAAGTGGTGCAAAACTGTTGTATTTTAGGTCAACGTCTAGTCTAAATAAATAAAAGTGATATCAAGTTTAAGTTTTACTCCAGGTTCGAACCTTACAGAAATTCATTATTTAATAAAAAATTATATTAAGATATAAATGAAATAGAATAGATGGAATTATTTACCGTTAATGCTGGCATATAGTAAGTAAAGTGGTCGACCGTAGTCGAGGGCGACCCGAAGGTTCTCTTTTCATTAGTCACTACACAGAGGTTTAAGGGAGGGCGCAACTCCTTTCTCAGGATTACTACAATTACAGTTACATTTTTGAGTGTTTAACAAGAGGGCATGAAGTATCATTTGTTATAATTATAACTTTGATATAAGCCGACTGCGAATTGAACCCTGGCTCTCCGGTTTATTAGCTAACACTCTACCCATTACGCCAAATGGGCCGGCTTAAAAGAAAGAGGAACTCCAAGTGAGTATTTATTTACAGAGTTGTGACATCACGTGTTGAACGAGATATTGAAATTTGTTTTCGTCCTATCGAGTATTGATTTACTCCTCTCCAGGAGTTTAGGCACAAGGTCAGTTTTATCTTACTCCCACAAGTAAGATGTGACCCAAGGTCGGGTCGGGAAAATGGGGTTTGAAAAGCCAGCGCCCGAGAAGGTAAGCACTCTGGCTATTAAAAATTGTCTGGGTAGCCCCGTCGGCATTCCCCGGTATGGGGCGCCTCAGGCAGTAAGCAATAAACTTACTCCTCCCCAAAGAGGGGAGGCAAAGCCTGGGAGGGTGGACCTCTTAGAACTGCACAAGACAGACCCATACACCGGCGTAAATCAAGCCCCGAAGGCCAAGACAATACCAGTCTATGGGGTGCAGTATCCATCGGAACAGATACTACACTTTGATTTTAGCCAAAAGGCCAAGGGCTCCAAGTGAGTATTAATTTACTCCTCTCCAGGAGTTAGGCACAAGGCCAGTTTTATCTTACTCCCACAAGTAAGATGTGACCAAAGGTCGGGTCGGGAAAGTGGGGTTTGAAAAGCCAGCGCCCGAGAAGGTGAGCACTCTGGCTATTAAAAATTGTCTGGGCAGCCCCGTCGGCATTCCCCGGTATGGGGCGCCTCAGGCAGTAAGCAATAAACTTATTCCTCCCCAAAGAGGGGAGGCAAAGCCTGAGAGGATGGACCTCTTAGAACTGCACAAGACAGACCCATAGACAGGCGTAAATCAAGCCCCGAAGGCCAAGACAATACCAGTATGTGGTGCAGTATCCATCGGAACAGATACTACACTTTGATCTTAGCCAAAAGGCCAAGGGCTCCAAGTGAGTTTTATTTACTCCTCTCCAGGAGTTAGGCACAAGGCAAATTTTATCCTACTCCCACAAGTAAGATGTGACCCAAGGTCGGGTTGGAAAGTGGGGGTTGAAAAGCCAGCGCCCGAGATGTGAGCACTCTGACCATCAAAAATTGCCTGGGCAGCCCCGTCGGCATTCCCCGGTAGGGGCGCCTCAAGCAGTAAGCAATTAACTTACTCCTCCCCAAAGATGGGAGACAAAGCCTGGGAGGGTGCACCTCTTAGAACTGCACAAGACAGACACATAGACAGTCGTAAATCAAGCCGAGAAGGCCAAGACAGTACCGGTCTATGGGGTGCAGTATCCATCGGAACAGATACTACACTTTGATCTTAGCCAAAAGGCCAAGGGTTCCAAGTGAGTAATAATAGTCTTGCGCTAGTAAACGCAGGTAAAAGAACTAGCCTAAGAAAAAAAAATAATGATTCGATCCTAGGTTATGTGTGCAACGCCTTGTCACTTCCTATAAGCCAGGTTCTCGGCAAGGTCACCACCAAATTCTCCCACACCGCGTGCATCGAGCAACATTCGTTCGCAATTCGTGTCGATTAAGTTTAATCAGTCGAAATTAACAGGACTATTTCGGATCAGCGGGTGTCATCTATGATTCGGTCTTTCATTCGTATTTTTTTTTTTTCATGCATTTCGACGAGGGCGGATATGTGGGAGGTTCGGAGAGCACCACATTCCGGATCCTGTTGCATCATGACGCGCTTCGGTACCTTCGCAGAGTCAAGGTGAAACTGTGCGACAACGCGTAACAGTAAAGGTTGCGATTGAATGAAACAACATCGCAATGATATTAATTATTTGTCACTTTCTATCATCTTAATCATCTGACTTGTTTTGTATTTATTTCTACGACACTCGCTTTACTTTCTTTCTTTTTTCTTATGTAAAATTATTGATTCTTTATATATATATTTACTTTTTATATATTTATATATATATATATATATATATATATATATATATACATATCTATATATATATATATCTTTGTATATCTATATATATCTATCTATATATATACATACATATCTATATCTATATATCTATATCTTTATATATATACATATCTATATATCTATATCTTTATATATATATATCTTTATATATCTATATCTACTTATATATATTAATATATATATACATATCTATATCTTTATATATATATACATATATATATATATATAGATCTATATATGTATATATACATCTCTATCTCTATATATATATATCTATATACATATCTCTATATATATATGTATATATATACACACATCTCTCTCTCTATATATATATACATATCTATATACATATATATATGTATATATACATCTCTCTCTCTATATATATATATATATCTCTCTATATATATATACATATCTATATACATATATATATGTATATATACACATCTCTCTCTCTATATATATACATCTCTCTCTCTCTATATATATATATATACATATATATATGTATATATATACACATCTCTCTATATATATATATATATACATATATACATATATATATATATATATATATATATATATATATGTATATATATATGTATATATATACATATCTCTCTGTTTATATATACATATCTATATATCTATCTTTATATATACATATCTATATATATATATATATATCTTTATATATACATATATAGAGAGGTCTTTATACATATATATATACATATATATATATATATATATATATATATATATATATATATATAACAAACTGCTCAAGGTAGCAGAAAAAATTTAAAAAACAACGCACCGGTAAACACCGGTCGACTATCGCCAAAACAATAACAAAAAAGAAGCGTATATATATATATATATATATATATATATATATATATATATATATATATATATATATATATATAGTAAAGTATGGAAAATTATTAAGATACCTAAGAACCACGGAGGCGCCAGCGTTTCATCCCCGCGGGGAATATTCAGTTTACTGCACGGTTAAAAGAATAACGCACTTAGCCTGAAGATTACATACGAGGATGAAACGCGGACGCCTCTGTGAAGCTAAATTCCCATTAAAATATTTTCATACATTAATACCGAGCTTTACTAACGTATTCACGACTGTTGATTTGAAGAATATTATGCGGACCCTTATTTTACGGTAACCCTAACCCTAACCAGACAGAGAATATTTCTGGTTTTAAAAAAAAATTAGTACAATTTGAAATAAATAGATAAAGAAGAGACGCATTCGTTTCATTTATCAAACAAATATTAGAGCTAAAAATGACAATTATTTTTACGGAAGAAGAAAGTGTTACTGACTCTAACAGACATTTTATTTTTTATTTTGAAAGGAAATACTATTTTGAAAAGTAAATTATACAGACTGATGTAGAAAGCACTGTGGAATTTCCACAGGTCCCCGCTAATATTTATTTCAAATTTTTTTTGGATGTTCCTTTCCTTGTTTCCCCGTGTCTCTTCTTTCCCGTTACCCGCGAGTCTCCAACCCACATCTAAAGATCTCCGACCCCTAATTAGAGTGCTTCATTAACCCCGAATAATTTTCCGGGGCTACACGTCTCAAGGTCTTAGCTGAATATCGAAGTAACCAAATCAGATGAAGTCAAATAATCCCCTTTTCCGTCTTGATACATTTATAACTTATTCATTAATTAATTAATTAAAATTAATTCGATTTTCTCCAGATAATTTCATTTTCCAGGTCGGTCTCGGGAGAGTACTTGATCAGCCTAATGGATGTTGATAGAACTATGGGATCTATTGTGTTCATTTACAAATATCGTTGGGAAGGTTTTATAGTGATCTACTCTATATCATCACCGAATGGGGTCTTCCTGACTAGAGCCGGCTTGAAATATTGGCAGAACAGCAATTTGACGAATCCGTCTCTGCCAACCCATTACTTCTGTACTTTCTATTAATACAATTTTTTTTCGTAGTTTTTGCTAAAACCATAGCAGCGGGGTATTTTTAGCGGGTAGCGGGGTATTTTTGGTGTGTAGATGGGTATTTTTGGCGGGTATATTGGTATTTTTAGCGAGTAGGGGGTATTTTTTGGTGAGTAGATGGGTATTTTTGGCGGGTAGCGGGCTATTTTTTGGCGAGTAGATAGATATTTTTTGGTGGGTAGATGGGTATTTTTAGCGGGTAGCTGGCTATTTTTTGGCGGGTAGCGGAGTGTTTTTGGCAGTTCGATGTGTATTTTTGGTGGGTAGATAGGTATTTTTGGTAGATAAGTATTTTTGGCGGGTAGCGGGGTATTTTTGGCGGGTAGATGGGTATTTTTTGGCGGGTAGCGGGGTATTTTTTGGCGGGTAGATATATATTTTTGGCGGGTAGATGGGTATTTTTAGCGGGTAGCGGGGTATTTTTGGTAGGTAGCGAGGTATTATTTGGTGGGTAAGTGGGTTTTTTTTGGTGAGTAGATGGGTATTTTCAGCGGGTAGCGAGGTATTTTCTGGCAGGTAGTGGGGTATTTTTGGCGGGTAGCGGGGTATTTTTTGGCAGGTACGGGGTGTTTTTTGGCGGGTAGATTGGTATTTTTGGCGGGTAAATGGGTCTTTTTGGTGGGTATCGGGTATTTTTTGGCAGGTAGCAGGGTATTTTGTCGGGTAAACGGGTATTTTACGCAGGTTGCGGTGTATTTTGGGGCGGGTAGATGGGTATTTTTTGACGGGAGACTTTGGGCGGGTAAAGTGGTATTTTTGGCGGGTAACGGGGTATTTTTGGCGGGTAGATGGATATTGTTTGGCGGGTAGATGGGTATTTTTAGCGGATAGCGGAGTATTTTGGGGCGGGTAGATGGGTATTTTTGACGGGAATCTTCTATAAAAGACCCAATTCTGGGGTCATTTAACACAAAAGCAACATTTCAATCCGTGCGTTTAGTGAGAAAACTGCTATTTCGAACTAAATCGTGGCAGACCAAACGAACAGAGTGACGGACGTAGCCAACCTCTATTTATATAAAGTTAGATATGTGTATATGTTTATATATTTGTATGTACAAGTCTAAGATGTTTCTTAGATTTTTAGATTTTTTAATTTTTAATTTTAATTTTTTAACGGCTTTAATTTTTGAAATGTTAAATTTCTTTCCCTCTTCTTCTCTTTCTTTATCCCTCCACTTCATTCTCTCCAAATATGATCTGAGGTTAAGATCGGATTCTAACTCTGCCTGATGAGATCTCAGTTTATAGAAACTGTTGATCGATAACATCGACATGCCAGTGTCGCAGATTTTGTACATGTCTGTGTAAATAAAATTATCATATATAAAGCTCTATTTTGATATTGAGCACTTTTTATAAACCCGGTTAAAATTCTCTGGATTACCACCCTGTGGATATTTTTCACCTGGATTATTACCATTATTATATAGATATATATATATATATATATATATATATATATATATATATATATAGAGAGAGAGAGAGAGAGAGAGAGAGAGAGAGAGAGACGCGTGTATTCATCTAGAAATTGGTCCGCGTGATCCGGTGCAAACAAGTTGAATCCCGGCGGTAGTCGAATCGATTCGACGTCGCAGCGTGGCGACATTTACGAGTAATGGATTTTGAAAGTTCGATTCACGGCAGTTGGGCCGACACCGGCAGATCTTGTGCAGACTTTGTACAGTTAAACATAAAATTAAAACAAAATAAAAAGAATACAAAATTACAAATAAAAATATAATTAAATTTTAAAAATTAAATAAATAAAAAACTTAAAAAAAAAAAAATTCCTATACACATAGAAAAACACGATCGACAAATAAAAATATAATTAAATTAAAAAAAAAAATAAATGAAAAACTTTTTAAAAAATAAATAAAAAATTCCTATGCACATAGAAAAACACGATCGACTAGATTTTTGTGTTCACTGCCATTACGCACCATCTTTCTCCCGTATAAGTTCTTTCTGATCACTTAAAAGTAATTAATTACGGATAACATTTTAGGGTTAACTAACCATCAATCCACCCCTGCTGCTGACGACGTGGAGAATAATTGATGTATTTCTATGGGTATATACGAGGGTCGTTCAATAAATAAAGTGATTATTAAATAAAAAAAACCTAAAATCAATTTGAATTTTTAGAATTTTTTCCCATAAATCTAAACTCTCTTTTTGGGGATTAGTTGATTAATTGTTTTTAATTTTTTAATTAAACAAATCTTTTTTACCAATGAGTCCCCATGTTGGATAATGCCCCTATGGGAATGGGCGTATCCGTTGGAAATCGTTGGTTTAACTTGCGCGAGTTAACGCGGGTGCAGTCGAGTGCAGAATAGAGCTTGTTCTCACAGTCAGAGCTAACAGACGTGACAGGGTTGCCATGTGACGAGACCCAAGATCAAGGGTCAGTCTGCACCTGCGAGAGGCTCTGTGACGTCGCGGGCCTTGCGTGGGAAAGAGAGGATCCGTGACGTCACTCGTTCTCGTGAGAAGCGAGTTTTTAATCAGTCTGATTCGGAAGGCGAACCGAGCAGGACGTGCGATTCACGATGTAAAAATAAGGGAAATATTTCCCTTAAAGGAAGACAAGCGCGAGAGATCTTTTCCCCCCTCTCTATGAATGGTTAAGAAAATAATTGTTAACTAACTACGATAAAGTAGTGATTTGCTCTCTCTCTCTCTCTCGACGTAGTGAATGACTCCCAGTTGAAATAACAACGCTTGTAATAAAATGAATTAAATTTAAAAGAAGAGTTTGTCTTCGGAGTGCGTCATGAGGCTTTTTGTTGCAGACACGGACGGCGTGGTTCACGGCAGGAAGGAAAGAACAAATAATTCATCCACTAGACGACACGACCACCCTCTACAACAGATGAGGGAGAAAATTAAGGTATGCAACATATATATATATATATATATATATATATATATTATATATATATTATATAGAGGTTGACAATGCCTGGGAGGGTGCACCTGCAAGGACTACTCATGGTTAATATCTCAGCCCGACACTATCGAAATAGTGAAGTTCTTGTCGGACTGACTGTCGAAAACGAATCCTCGACTGGTATTGACCAGTCCGGAGTTTCTTAGCAACTGACCCGACTGAAAAACCGCAATGGGGTTAGGGTTACGCTTGTGTGTGCCCAGTATTTAATTGTTTTCCACAGCAGCAATATGTGGCACAAGGCCAGAAGGAAGGGGGAGATCAAGCCAGCGCCCATAAAGAACGAGCACTCTGACCTACCGTAAATTAGACTTGACAACCCCGTCGGCAATTCCCGTTCAGGTCGCCTTAGACAGTAACTGATGAACTTACTCTACCACAAAGATCGGAGACAATGCCTGGGAGGGTGCACCTCTTTTGACTACAAACCACCGATACCTAAGCTCCACAGATAAAAGGCCACCGAAATGTATCAGTTCCTGACATGCTGATTGTCGGCAGGAAGGAAAGAACAAAGAATTCATCCACTAGACGACACACCACCATCTCCAACAGATGAGGGAGAAAATTAAGGTATGAAACACCAAACTTATAAAAGACCAAACTCCACTTAATGATCTCAGTTCATGAAATCGATTGATGACGAATATTATGATGAGAGGATTCAGAAATGATGAATGAAATAAACGAAGTTTGATTCCTTCTAAAGAGGGTTTATGGCAAGTATTTGTTGTTGTTATATTTGACGATCATTATGTTGTAGTATGTAAGGAAACAATCTGATGGTCACACACGTGAAATCAATTTTTATTCTTTGGATTTTTTCCCGTAAATCTAAACTCTGTTATTTTTATTAAAAAAATGTGTTTTTTTTAGCGAGTCAGTAATTATTCTAACCAAAAGCCACTCGAGGATAAAAGTTAATGAGGAATTGTTAGTTGAATAATGAAAAATATTATAATGTGAGAATTGAAGATGATTAATGAAATGGTGAATGAAATAATAACTGGAATGATTAATGGAATGATGACTGGAATGATAAATGGAATGATGAATGAAATTATAAATGGAATGATGAATGAAATTATAAATGAGAATGATGAATGAAATAAGGAATAGAGTGATCAATGGAATGATGGATGGAATAACTGCAATGATAGATGAAATGATGAATGAAATGAGGAATGGAATGATGAATGAAATAATAACTGGAATGATCAATGGAATGATCAATGAAATGATGAATGGAATGATGAATGAAATGAGGAATGAAATGATCAATGGAATGATGAATGAAATGATCAATGGAATGATGAATAAAATGATGAATGAAATGATGAATGGAATGATCAATGAAATGTTGAATGAAATGATGAATGAAATGATGAATGGAATGATGAATGAAATGATCAATGAAATGTTGAATGGAATGATGAATGAAATGATGAATGAAATGATCAATGAAATGATCAATGGAATGATGAATGAAATGATGAATGGATTGATGAATGAAATGATCAATGGAATGATGAATGAAATGATGAATGGAATGATGAATGAAATGATGAATGGAATGATGAATGAAATGATCAATGAAATGATCAATGAAATGATCAATGGAATGATGTATGAAATGATCAATGAAATGATGAATGAAATGATCAATGGAATAGTGTATGAAATGATCAATGAAATGATGAATGAAATGATGAATGAATTGATCAATGAAATGATGAATGAAATGATCAATGAAATGATGAATGAAATGATCAATGGAATGATCAATGAAATGATGAATGAAATGATGAATGAAATGATGAATGAAATGATGAATGAAATGATCAATGAAATGATCAATGGAATGATGAATAAAATGATGAATGAAATGATGAATGAAATGTTCAATGAAATGATCAATGAAATGATGAATGAAATGATCAATGAAATGATCAATGAAATGATGAATGGAATGATGAATGAAATGATGAATGAAATGATGAATGAAATGATCAATGGAATGATCAATGAAATGATGAATGAAATGATCAATGAAATGATGAATGGAATGATGAATGGAATGATGAATGAAATGATGAATGGAATGATGAATGAAATGATCAATGAAATGATGAATGAAATGATCAATGAAATGATGAATGAAATGATGAATGAAATGATCAATGGAATGATCAATGAAATGATGAATGAAATGATCAATGAAATGATGAATGGAATGATGAATGAAATGATGACTGAAATGATGAATGGAATGATGAATGAAATGATGAATGACATGATGAATGGAATGATGAATGAAATGATCAATGAAATGATGAATGGAATGATGAATGGAATGATGAATGAAATGATGAATGGAATGATCAATGAAATGATGAATGAAATGATGAATGGAATGATGAATAAAATGATGAATGAAATGATGAATGAAATGATCAATGAAATGATGAATGAAATGATGAATGAAATGATGAATGAAATGATCAATGAAATGATCAATGAAATGATGAATGAAATGATGAATGAAATGATGAATGAAATGATGAATGAAATGATCAATGGAATGATCAATGAAATGATGAATGAAATGATCAATGAAATGATGAATGGAATGATGAATGGAATGATGAATGAAATGATGAATGGAATGATGAATGAAATGATCAATGAAATGATGAATGAAATGATCAATGAAATGATCAATGAAATGATGAATGAAATGATCAATGGAATGATCAATGAAATGATGAATGAAATGATCAATGAAATGATGAATGGAATGATGAATGAAATGATGACTGAAATGATGAATGGAATGATGAATGAAATGATGAATGACATGATGAATGGAATGATGAATGAAATGATCAATGAAATGATGAATGGAATGATGAATGGAATGATGAATGAAATGATGAATGGAATGATCAATGAAATGATGAATGAAATGATGAATGGAATGATGAATAAAATGATGAATGAAATGATGAATGAAATGATCAATGAAATGATGAATGAAATGATCAATGGAATGATGAATGAAATGATCAATGAAAGTTATATTTTTGTAGATGTTGGTAAATTGAGCTAGAGTTTACAAGATGCATGGTGAGGCGACGGGATAGGGTATTGCTTGTAAAACCAATGTAGCTATTACATTAATCAATTTTAAAATGCCGGCTTTCCCTCTTCTATATCATACTAGAGAAAAAAACGTGTAATCGATCTTTGAATCCAGAGTACATGACAAAACACTTGAAAGCTTGAATCACTAAATGTTACCACTGGTTTCATATTTGATGTTGTAATGAGAATTTGTCTTAAATCGGAGGGAGGGCATTTATGTTTTTGTAGATGTTGGTAAATTGAGTTAGAGTTTACAAGATGCATGGTGAGACGGCGGGATAGGTAGTGCTTGTATATATATATATATATATATATATATATGATATATATATATATATGATATATATATATATATTTATATATATATAATATATATATATATATATAATATATATATATATATATATAATATATGGTACGTCAATGAAAATTAGTAAGACCTGCAAATGGAAGCAAATCGGTATTTTCAGTTGTTCAAAACAAGGAGTAGTTTAGTTAATAAAAACATTTATTTTTCATCTCTTTCTTTCCTTAAACCAGGTTTTTCAAAGATTAAAATCTTATCATCAGAGGAAAAATTATGATTGATAAGTTGACAGGGTAGGACTGTCAAAGTTCCAAATTTGAAAAAGTTTTCTTTTAAAATTAAAATTAAAAATTAAAAAATTTAAAAAATCAAAAAAACTTCTATAAAAAAACCTTCCAAAAAGTTCAAACGGGCATGGGAATCACCAATAACGAAATCCAAAAAACGTAGGGCTCAGAAATATTGGTAAATCCAGAGGAATCTGTATAAAAATCCAACGACGAAAAATAAATGTTTTTATTAACTAAACTACTCCTTGTTTTGAACAACTGAAAATACCGATTTGCTTCCATTTGCAGGTCATACTAATTTTCATTGACGTACCATATTTTTGCTCTATCCAGTATATTGAGCTTTCCTTATTTCACAATAGGTCCAACTCTCTAAAAGTTTACCTTTTAGTTATAATTTACATATATATAATATATATATATAATATATATATATATATATATATATATATATATATATATATATATATATATAATATATATATATATATATATATATATAATATATATATATATATATAATATATATATATATATATATATATATATATATATATGTATATATATGTATGTAATAATCATAAATATTTATTTCAAAAATGTTGTATATATATGTGTGTATATGTATGCATACATTTTCTTCAGAATATATCAAGTCTTTTTCTCATCCTCAAGTTCCACGCTTTGATTTCTAAAGACTTAAGTTAATTACCAAAAGATAATTTAAATTGCATTTAATCTTCAATGAATTGGACATTCGCTTTCTTATTAGGATTAGCTTACAAATTTTGTTTATTGAATTGAAAAGAAATAAAAATCAGATAATGGCGTTTTCTGGTGTCGCAAATCATGAGGCGATGTTTCACAAGTAACTGTTTATTGGATGAGAACTGCACAGAATATTTTCGTTATAAGGTTTCAAAACGTAAAAGAAAGGCGAGAAAGTCGTCCTCCATTGTCGGAATTCCATTAAAAATCTGAAACATCGAAATATTTCGAAACAGTGTAAAACTGAATCGATAATAAAATAGTTAAAATTTCGATTATATAAAAAAATAAAAACATTAATTCATTGAGAAATGCAGAATTTGATTCGTTTTTGGTGAGTTTCCGGCTCTCAGTATTTAAAGTTATATTTTTTCTTCTTTTTCTTCTCTTTCTTTTTCTTCCCCTTCTTTTTCTTCTTTTCTTTCTTCTTCTTTATCTTCAGTTTTTCCCCTCTTCTTCTTTTCTTTCTTCTTTTTCTTCTACTTCTTTTTCCCTCCTCTTCTTCTTTTCTTTCTTCTTCTTTCCTTTCTTTAGTTTTCTCACCTTCTTTCTTTTCCTTCTTCTTTTTTTTTGTAAACATATTTCACACCAAAAAAAGGCAGCCCCCCCCCCACTGTAAACGTAAGGGGCTACTGAGAATTAGGGTGTAGGTTTTGGGTATCATCCTAAGTTGGGAGCTATGTAGCGCGATGTCTCTTTACATTAGTTTTAAACCTCTGCATATCGGTACAGTCGGGGAAACAGGGAGCAGGGAGGGAGTTCCAGAGGCCGGCAGCACGAGGAAGGAAAGAAAGAAGCTATTGAAAAAAAAAGGCTTTCCGGCATCTGAGGACCTCCACAGTGAATGGATGGGATTTAGCTGATTGTCGAGTTAGTCTAGTGTATTTACGTCGAAGGGGCACCCGAGCAGCTAGTTCATCGGAGCACAATCTATTGAAGTACTTGTAAAACAAGCACAAGGATGCAACATTGCGGCGATAGGACAGGGGCTGCAGCTTGGTGAATAGTGAGGGACCTATTAAGTTAGCGACTCTTTTTTGGACCTTGTCTAAAAGGGAGAGACTAATGGATGATGTACCAACTCAGATGTGGCATGTATGGGGGATGGTGGCTTTGTAGAGATATAGGATGATGTCAGGTGTGAGGAGTTTACTAGCGCGGTAGAGGGAGCCCATTCTTTAATTAGATTGTCCGTATCCAAACGCTAATCGACGGAGGGGGGGTTCTTCGTAATTATGAGGTTAGAATTTCTGAATTTATTACAAAAAATAATTAGTTACATGTTTTATTTAAGTCAATAGGAAGTATGTTATTATTAATTTTATTATTATTATTTTAATATTTATATAATTATGTATATGTACAGGATAATCTCCTTAACTAATCCTCATTTTTTCTTATGTAGTAATCCCGAGCTACAGTTCGGTCTGAAACAGTTGATTTTTGTCTCCATTTGACACGATCACAGACTTGGTCCGAGTGAAGGCCGCTTTTACAGAGATCTTTGCGGAGGGTGTCTGCCCATCTCATCATCGGTTTTCCTCTCGGTCTGTTTCCGGCGATTTGTACTGAAAGGGCAAGTTTAACCGAAGTTATTGGCCTTATAGCAAAAAGATCCAAAACATGTTAACCGCAATTTGTTCATTTTGCCCTCAATCAGTGCAATGCCGTAGCGCTTTTGGATATCCTCGTTGCAGACATGGTCGAGCAGTGAAATTCCAGACATCAAGATATATTAAGATATATTATAGGAATCAGCACAATGAATAATTTTTGGAAAGTTTAAAATTTAGTTGGTAAATATATATAAAGCCAGGTACTCTCTCCCCCTAATTCCTTTAGAACACACATCATCAAGCGTCCAAACGAGAGTGACACGTGACTTCACATTTCCGAAACAGATGACAACAGAAGCTGAAGAGAACCGGTTGGCTAAGTCCTTTCGTGTTTGAAACCGACGGTACGAATGTTGTACTAATTTTTCTGTACCAAAATAAAGAAATATTACGCCCTTAATCTTTAATTTTTTAAACTTTAATTCTTAATTAATCGAGCACCCTGCTGGGATTTTTCCTGTTATATAAAAAAGTTACACACACACACACACACACACACACACACACACACACACACACACACACATATATATATATATATATATATAATTATATATATATATAATTATATATATATAATTATATATACATATACTTATATATATAATTATATATATATAATTATATATATATACTTATATATATATAATTATATATATATATAATTATAAATATATATAATTATATATATATATAACTATATATATATAACAGTTATATATAATTATATATATATATATATATAGTTATATATATATAATTATATATATATATATAATTATATATATATAATTATATATATATGGTTATATATATATATAATTATATATATATAACAATATATATATATAACAATATATATATATAATTATATATATATATAATTATATATATATAATTATATATATATATATAATTATATATATATATATATAATTATATATAACTATATATATATAATTATATATATATAACTATATATATATATAATTATATATATATATATGATTATATATATACAATTATATATATATATATATATATATATATATATATATATATATATATATATATATATAAGTATATATATCTATATATCGTTCTATAGGATAAACACTTAAACTAAGGGACCCATCATTATGAATTTTGGAATATATACTCTCGGCAACCGGGTGAGTAACATGGGCATATTATTCTTTTGTAAAATTGACCATTTAACCCGGATGTGCCCCCTTCCCCAAAAATGTTCAAAATCAGTTAGATACAAAAAATATAGAAAAAAAGCTCTACATCATATTTTGAGCTGTATTTCGTAATACATTTTTTTAAAAGATTGGTGTTAACACATCGGCGTTATTGATCTGCTGGTATATATTCAAGGCAACAACGCGAGCAACGTGGATACATTATTTATTTTTTGTAACTTTTATCATTTAGTGGGTACCATTGAACCCTTATCTTATATCACTCCTCAAAGAAAAAAAAACATTAAAATTTAAAATTACTGATATATTTATTGCTTATACTCGTCCTCTATTTTGGATGATCATCCGTGCGCGACGAGGAGCCACGCCTTTCTAAAAATATACTATGTTAATATACAGAGACATAGACAGAACACGGCGGATCGAGAGGAGTAAACTTTGAACATAACTACTGCTATTTTACGAGTAGCAGTAGTTAAAGTTGCACTCATCGACAATCTGATAATCAGGTTCTGAGAACATCATGTCTTCGCAGATGATCATATATATTTGAGAATTGGAAGACACGACTGTTTAAATTAGTAGAGTACACTGTATTATATGCATGTTTTGCGTGCTGCATATACAATCGGCTATCAGGTTTTACCATCAGTTGATGGTAAAACATAAATGTTTTACCATCAATTGATGGATGACTCAAAACAAAACAAACTATATATTTTGAAAACATTGTGGAACCCACACAAACTTTCTAACCCTAACATTAACAAAAGCAAACTTTCTAACCCTAATATTAACCCAAACAAACTTTCTAACCCTAACCTAACCCAAACAAACTTTCTAACCCTAACCTAACCCAAACAAACTTTCTAACCCTAACCTAACCCAAGCAAACTTTCTAACCCTAATATTAACCCAAACAAACTTTCTAACCCTAATATTAACCCAAGCAAACTTTCTAACCCTAACCTAACCCACACAAACTTTCTAACCTTAACCTTAACCTAAGCACACTTTCTAACCCTAACATTAACGCAAGCAAACTTTGTAACCTTAACCGTAACCCAAGCAAACTTTCTAACCCTAACATAAACCTAAACAAACTTTCTAACACTAATATTAATCTACACAAACTTTCTAACCCTAACATTAATCCAAACAAACTTTCTAATCGTAACCTAACCCACACAAACTTTTTAACCCTAACCTAACCCAAGCAAACTTTCTAACCAAAACATTAACCTAAACAAACTTTCTAACCCTAACATTAACCCAAACACACTTTCTAACCCTAACACAAGAAAACTTTCTCTACACATTTTGGTTTCCAAGTTATCTTCAAGTTTTATATAAAATTCATTTGAAAAAACAAAAAACAATTGCTGCCTGGTTTACATTGTCGAACATACTAATCGCTTGAATTCATACCGAATTACTTCCCTTGGTGTTACTCGCAAATAAATTGTTATTTATATCTATCAATATTAAAACAGACACATCCTGTATTATTATATATAATGTATACAATCAAGTCAGTCCGATTCTCGCCATTCGTTATCGATAGCCCCGTCTTACAAATTTAATATTTAATTCTGAATAGTTACTTTATTTCGTTGAACGTTGGTCCATGTTATTAAGCAAATAAAATGTAATGCAAGTTAATTTCTTTTCAGAAAATAATATCTACGTTTAAATTGTTTTTTTTTTATATTAGAACCATTAAAATGATAGATTAATGTCTATTCGTTCAATACGGAATTACTTCCCTTTGTTTCGAATATAAACATAATATTTTGGAAAAAGGGTACTTAAATGAAGATATTCGTCCATTAAATGCTTACTTTTCTTTGGTTTGAATAGAAAAATAAAATTTTAGAAAAAAATAAGGAACCACCATTGTCTTCTTCTATTCCAAAATTACTTCTCTTTGTTTCGTAGACAAAGTCATAATACGAAAAATAAGAAGTGATTCGAGTTAATCCTTCCAGAAAATAATTTATCCGGTCGGATATATTTTCCGATAGGCGCCATTTTTTAAAAGAGGTACATCTGACATACTTCCCTTTGTTTCGAATATAAACATGTAGAACCATGTTGCTCCATTCGACGACCGTCAACCCCAACGTTGTGTGTCCGTGGCCTTCTTCTTTGTCTTCATCGTCTAGCCGAGTCGTCTATCCACTGACGAATCGTCGAGGGCACACCAATGGTCCACAAGTTAAATAAAAGAAACACAACTCTTGAGAAAGAACACAACCACATATTAGTTGTGTATAATTTAGCTTGAACTATGAGTGTGTGTGACACCGTGGCGGATTGTCGTTGCTCAAGTCGTCAGCTCATCTCATCGTTTTTCCGGTTCGATCCGCTCTATCAAGAGGTTCGATCCTAATTGCTCGGCTTCTCTCCGAAACCCAAACTCGTTAACTTTTTCCCATAAACTTCACTGTCGTAAAACTGTCATAAAACTAACCCACCCCACTGTCGCAAAACGCCGTCACCCTCAAATGTCGTGTCCGGTATTTTTTCTTAGTCGCCTGTCCTGAATAATAAAAATTGACCACTCCAGCATTTTCTTTTGTCTCTGTCAATGAGTCACTTCCTATCCTCGCTGCCTTCATTACTGACCAGACCCGTATTTTCTTTTGTCTCTGTCGATGAGTCACTTCCTATCCTCGCTGCCTTCATTACTGACCACTCCCGTATTTTCTTTTGTCTCTGTCGATGAGTCACTTCCTATCCTCGCTGCCTTCATTACTGACCACTCCCGTATTTTCTTTTGTCTCTGTCGATGAGTCACTTCCTATCCTCGCTGCCTTCATTACTGACCACTCCCGTATTTTCTTTTGTCTCTGTCGATGAGTCACTTCCTATCCTCGCTGCCTTCATTACTGACCACTCCCGTATTTTCTTTTGTCTCTGTCGATGAGTCACTTCCTATCCTCGCTGCCTTCATTACTGACCACTCCCGTATTTTCTTTTGTCTCTGTCGATGAGTAACTTCCTATCCTCGCTGCCTTCATTACTGACCACTCCCGTATTTTCTTTTGTCTCTGTCGATGAGTCACTTCCTATCCTCGCTGCCTTCATTACTGACCACTCCCGTATTTTCTTTTGTCTCTGTCGATGAGTCACTTCCTATCCTCGCTGCCTTCATTACTGACCACTCCCGTATTTTATTTTGTCTCTGTCGATGAGTCACTTCCTATCCTCGCTGCCTTCATTACTGACCACTCCCGTATTTTCTTTTGTCTCTGTCGATGAGTCACTTCCTATCCTTGCGGCCTTCATTACTGACCACTCCCGTATTTTCTTTTGTCTCTGTCGATGAGTCACTTCCTATCCTCGCTGCCTTCATTGCTGACCACTCCCGTATTTTCTTTTGTCTCTGTCGATGAGTCACTTCCTATCCTCGCTGCCTTCATTGCTGACCACTCCCGTATTTTCTTTTGTCTCTGTCGATGAGTCACTTCCTATCCTCGCTGCCTTCATTGCTGACCACTCCCGTATTTTCTTTTGTCTCTGTCGATGAGTCACTTCCTATCCTTGCTGCCTTCATTGTATCACAACATAATATTTTGGAAAAAAGGGTACTTGAATGAAGATATTCGTCCGTTAAATGCTGACTATCCTTTGGTTCGAATAAAAAATTATATCAGTAAAAGAAAGTACGTAACGCTATCTTTTTCTTTTACTAAAAAAGTCACCACCTATCGAGGCCAGATTCACCTCGAGGATAAGGGTTAATGAAATAGAATGAGTGTCAGAACCGAGTCCGAATATTTGTGGGGACGTTTTAATCTGTTGGGAAGCCGTCCCGCGGTAATGTGAAGACTTTTTGCTTGGAATAAAGATATAACATTTCTTTTTTTTAGATTCATCGTTTCCAAATCAAATTGCAAGTAAATACGTTACCAGGCAACGGCGGTCCGGAACAGCTAGCTAGAGATATACTTTCTCTTTTGTTTTTAGTATCGCTAAGCAGGACGTAATCAGCGCCTGATCTCTAGTGTTTACTAAACCGAGACATTTGCTGACGGAATTAATTCTTATTAGATCGGCCACGTTTTGGTCATTTTTCTTCTCCGATAGGATGATGGCCGTGAAATGAAATAACATAAACAGACAACTCTCTCTCTCTCTCTCTCTCTCTCTCTCTCTCTCTCTCTCTCTCTCTATATATATATATATATATATATATATATATATATATATATATATATATATATATATATATATATGAAAATATTTGTTGTTGTTTATTATCTACGGACGTATACGTTTCATCTTTTTTCAATCAAGACTCTTCAGCGTAGAAGTTTGACTATTCACTACTGGTCACACGATTCGAAACCCTGGATTATAAGTATTTTTCAACTCCAACCCAACGTCTTAAATCTCGCGGCCAATATCTGAACGGCTGATAAACTGTGGTAGATTAAATACATTTATAAGCGGCGATGACGACACAGGCATTCTACTTATATTAAGGAATGATGCATTATAAAGCAAATGACGTCACGCTGTATTTGCACTACTACTAAAGTGCTCTACTAATAATTAAGGAGCGACAAATATGAAAATATTTGTTGTTGTTTATTATCTACGGACGTATACGTATATATATATATATATATATATATATATATATATATATATATACACAGAGATTATGAAGAAACAGATGCTAAAAAAAAACTTCTTGTAAAAAAAGATGGTAGAAAAAAAACCCCAGGACGTATATTCTTTAGATGCGTCCGTTTTATGGAAGCGTCCTTTGATAAATATGTTATTTCAAACGGAATGTGTGACAGACAGACAGACAGACAGACAGAAAACGTTATTTTTCCATCTTAGTTCTCCACCAAGAAGGCAATCTGCCACTGTAGACGTAAGGGGTTACTGAGAATCAGGGTGAAAGTTTTGGGGGTCATCCTAAATTGGGAGCTGTGCAGAGAGATGCCTATTCATATTGGGTTTAAATGTCTGCATGTCGGGTGCAGCCGGGGAAACAGGGAACAGGGAGGGAGTTCCAGCGGCCTGCATCTCGAGGTAATAAGCTATTGGAACGGAAGGCATCTGAGAATGGATGGGATTTAGCTGATTGTCGGGTTGGTCGAGTGTATTTACGTCGAGGTAGCACCAGAGCTGCAAGTTTATCGGAGCACAATCCATTGAAGTACTTGTAAAACAGGCACAAGGATGCAACAATGCGGTGATGGGATAAGGGCTGGAGCTTAGGGGATAGTGAGAAACGTATAAAATTAGCGACTCTTTAAAAAAAAAATTGTCTAAGAGGAAGAGACTAAACGATGGTGCACCAGATGTGGCAACAATACTCCATGCATGGTGGCTTTGTAGACTTTTCTTAGTTTCAAATAACTATTGATCGATAACATCGACATGCCTATGTAGCGGTTTTTTGTACATGTCTGTACGAATACAAATACGTATATATATATATATATATATATATATATGTGTGTGTGGTGTATATATATATATATGCAGTATTAACACAGCATGACGTCGCTAGCTATAAATGAATCGTTCCTTCCAGGTGTGGCAACAATACTCCATGCATGGACCAATGGCGGCTTTGTAGAGACATAGGCTACTATTTTAAACTTAAGTGTGACAAACAAAATAAAATATGCTTTCACAACTACATAACCGTTTATCAAGGCCCAAAGGCCATTCGAGGATAAGTTTTAATGAGGTTGTCAGGTAGACGGTGATAAACACACTTTGAGTATTGGAGATGATGGTTGAAGCTAGGTAGAATAAGCATCTAAGTGAAAGATCAGACTTTTCTGCCTGATGAGATCTTAGTTTCAAATAACTATTGATCGATAACATCGACATGCCGGTGTAGCGGTTTTTTGTACATGACTGTATGAATAAAAATACGTATATGTATATGTATGTATATATGTAGTATTAACACAGCATGACCTCGCTAGCTATAAATGCATCGTTCCTTTCATTAAGTTGAATGCTTTTATGACGTCAAGCCGCCGAAATAAGTGTTACAATTATCACTGTTTATTTAGCTATACAGCGGTGGCCGAGTGGTTCTAGCCCGGGGGTTCGAATCACGCGACCAGTAGTGAATAGTTATATCTATATGCTGATGAGTCCCGATGTATACGTACATAGATAATAAACAAAAAAAAATTGTTATATATATATATATATATATATATATATATATATATATATATATATATATAATAATGGTAATAATCCAGGTGAAAAATATCCACAGGGTGGTAATCCAGAGAATTTTAACCGGGTTTATAAAAAGTGCTCAATATCAAAATAGAGCTTTATGTATGATAATTTTATTTACACAGACATGTACAAAATCTGCGACACTGGCATGTCGATGTTATCGATCAACAGTTACTATAAACTGAGATCTCATCAGGCAGAGTTAGAATCCGATCTTAACCTCAGGTTCTCTCCAAATATGATCTGAGGTTAAGATCGGATTCTAACTCTCCCTGATGAGATCTCAGTTTATAGTAACTGTTGATCGATAACATCGACATGCCAGTGTCGCAGATTTTGTACATGTCTCTGTAAATAAAATTATCATATATATATATATATATATATATATATATATATATATATATATATATAATTAAAAATAAGATGCGTCCGTTCTTGTCTCACGATGAAAATCCTATTTGAAAACTGAAAACCATTGATGGACAAAACCTCTCATACGGCATCTAAAGAAAATTTGTTTGTGTTTGAAGTGAAACTCCATCGACGATTTCTATCATGAAATACGGTTTTTGTTTATCTATCGGACTCGGTTGGCCCGTGGAGTTAGAAGGGGTTCTTTTCTGAAGAAAACGAATAATGGGGGTCAGAGGCGTCAAGTTCAAAGACATGGTAATGGGGGAGAGATGTAAAAATTAGAAAGTAAAAAGGGACAACGTTATGACAAATCTGTTTGAATATTTGTAAATAACCGATCCGGTAGGGTTACCAGTGTATAAACTTTGAACAACACTGGGGACAAAAAAGCCATCTAGGTGCGTTTAGTTTACACACACACACATACACACACACACACACACACACACACACACACATATATATATATATTATATATATATTATATATATATAACACGTTGACACACCGGTTCCCGTTAGATCACCGAAGTTAAGCGGCGTTGAGCCTGGCCAGTACTAAATGGGTCACCATTTGGGAATACCAGGTGTTGTATGTGCTCTCTGCTTATCTCGGCATTGTTTCCAGTCGTCTTGTATTACTACTTGCAATTGGAATCAAGCAATGCCGACTCAGGAGAGCGGTTTTTGGGGATTGCACAACCCTTGCAATTACAAATTCACGCGCGGGCAGCCATGGCGGGGCACTCATACGTCGAAATCGACGGAAGAGTCCATCATATATATTTTTCTCTCTATCTATATATAATATATATATATATATATATATGTATATATATATGTTTCTCTCTATATCTCTCTCTCTATATATATATATATGTATATATATATATATGTTTCTCTCTATATCTATATATTATATATATATATATTTATAAATATTTATATATATATATATCTTTCTCTCTATATCTATATATTATATATATATATATATATACATATCTTTCTCTCTATATCTATATATTATATATATATATTTATATTTATATATATATATATATATATATATATATATATATATATATATCTTTCTCTCTATATCTATATCTATATATATATATATATATATGAATATATTCCCGATACAGTTTTTCATGGTAAACAACTGATGATCCCTTAAATAATGTTGGGAGCAAACTAATATAATAACTGTAAAAACTAAATTGACTTACATGAGTGATTTTTCCACTGAACGACTTGGGACTTAAGGTTTTTTTTGTTTTTTTTAGTTTTAATGGTTGAGAAACTTCCAGTACTATATATATATATATATATATATATATATATATATATATGTCACTAAAAAGAGAGAGAAAGAGAAAGATTTTTATTTGAATGAAATATGCTTTTGGATGTTGATAAAGTTTAATGACCTTTGGCATCGATTATTATGATACATTACAACAAATAAAAGCAAATTTCGTTTCTATGAGATCTGATTAATGTTCACTTTTCGATGAAAAATGGCTTTTCTAATTGTTTTTCTAATTGCTTTCGACGACTTCAAATTAGCCATAGCGGAATTAACGGCGTCGCGTCGTGCAGTAAAAGTGTCATGGCAGAAGATGTTCGCCTTCATAGAAATTAAGAATAAAAAGATAATTGCGTTTTGAAAACATTTACATGGAATTTTGTCATCTTTTACAATTTCAAAGCGAATCTTCGTCTAAAAACTCGAACATCCAGTAATATGACTGATTTTTTACATTATATATATATATATATATATATATATATATTGATATACATACATACATATATATCTACATACATATGTAAATATACATACATACATATATATATACATGTATATATATTCATACATATATATCGACATACATATATAAATATACATTCATATATATTCATACATGTATATATATATTCATACATATATATCTGCATACATATATAAATATACATACATATATATTCCTACATGTATATATATATTCATACATATAAATACATATATATGTATATATATATATACATTTATACATATATATATATATTTATAAATATATATATATTTATAATTATATACATATATTTATACCAATATATTCATATTAATACATAGATATATATATATATGTATTAATATGAATATATATATATATATATATACATATATATACATATTATTACATATATATACATTTATACATATATACACATTTATACATATATATATATACATTTATACATATATACACATTTATACATATATATATACATATATATATTTATACATATATATACATTAATACATATATATATATATACTTTTGTACATATATATATATTCATACATATATATACATTTATACATATATATACTTTTGCACATATATATATATATATATATTTATACATATATACATTCATAGATTAATATATATTTATACAAATATATACATTTATACATATATACATATATTTATACTCATATATATATATTCATACATATATATATTTATACATATAGATATGTATATTAATATATATATATACATATATATATAATTATACATATATATACACACATATATATATATATACATATGCTTATATATACACATATATACATATTTATACATACTTGTACATATATACCTGTGTATTGATACAAATATACATATATGTTTATACATATATACACATACACATACATATATATACACATATATGCATATATATACATACATCTACATACATATGCATATATATACATATATATACATATATATACATACATCTACATACATACACATGCATATATATACATATACAAACATATATATATACATATATATATATGTATATATACATACATATATATGTACACACATATATATATATATTTACATAAACATACATATATATACATATATATATTTACATATACATATATATATATATCATCACCATAAGCATCACTAAGTTTATCAAGATATTTTTCAAAACGAAAAAATATTTGATTTCTTATACATACATATATATATATATATATATATATATATATATATATATATATATATATATATATATATATATATATATATATATAGAGAGAGAGAGAGAGAGAGAGAGAGAGAGAGAGAAAGAGAGAGAGTGAGAGAGATAGGAGAAAAAAGAGTGATAAATATGCGACGATTGTCCCAATTTATTTCAAATTTCAATTGTTCAATGCAATAAATTGTTCAATGCAGTAATAAACTAGTGTTTATTATTTCCTTAAGCTATTTAATGTCCCTTCCAATCATTCATATAACCCTTAACCTGGTTTTAAAATAAATTAAAAATTTTTTTTAAAATTAACTATTCCCTAGCTCCTTTTAAATTATAAATTTTAATTTTTAATTTTTTAAATCTTTTTAATTTTTTAATTTTAATCATTCACTCTCTCTCATACCTCTATTTATTTTACCATGCTTTTAACTAATTCTATTTAACCCTTTTTAAACCCCCAGAAACCCTTACCGGTAACTACATTTAATTCGTTTTAGCTGCTTCACTTGTCACCTCTGAAATGTTAGAAGCTCACTCATTTGACTTTGATTTCTATTTTTAGAATACAATCTCTACACTCCTATCCCGCTTCAGATTAATCCCACCCTCCAAAATATATATCCTACCGCCCGCCACACCCTCAACCACCCTGTCACTTTAAGTTCATCCCCATACCGGCCTCCCTCCTGTTCCTTTGCCTTCTTTTTTTATTTCCTCCCAACTCCCAAAGCGGCTATTTGAAAATCCCGTACCTCATAAACCCTCCCCCCT
>OY744555.1:21252304-21254804 GCA_963556195.1 Sepiola atlantica
GATACAGAGCGATAAAGAGGGGTATATAGGGAGATAGATAGATAGAGAGAGAGATAGAGAGAGAGAGAGATAGAGAGAGAGATGGAGAGAGAGATGAAGTTTTAAATTAATATGTTACACGCACTTTTTAACTTTTCTATTGTATTGTCCATATCTCTGGAAAACGCCGGATTACCATGCTGGTATTATATTAAATCTGGGTCAATCAACATTTGTTTCCCTAATACGTTTTCGTATATCTAAAAGTGGTAGATTAGTAGGGGAGTAGGAGGGAGCAAGGGCTGGTATAGGGGAACAGGATACAGAGCGATAAAGAGGGGTATATAGGGAGATAGATAGATAGATAGAGAGAGATAGAGAGAGATAGAGAGAGATAGAGAGAGAGAGAGATGAAGTTTTTAAATTAAGATGTTACACGCACTTATTAACTTTTCTATTTTTTTGTCCATATCACTGGAAAACGCCGGGTTACCATGCTGGTATTATATTAAATCTGGGTCAATCTAAACTTATTTCCCTAATACGTTTTCGTATATCTAAATGAGTAATGGAACTTGTTTTAATTCATTACAACTATATTACAATCAAAACGTTTTCCTGATGATACAACTAAGTAATTTACATAACCATTTTTGAAACTGTTGATAATACATAAAAGTTTGATGTTATTCATTCCTAATTTTATAGATCTATTTTGTCCATTTATATGTAATTTTCTTGTTGGTATTAGCAGTAATGACTTTACATCATTTAATCGATAAATTATTAAAACACCTTAAGTTAAACTAACATCGCTCGACACGAGAAGAGAAAAGGAGAGGAAAGAAAGGGTGTCTAGCTCTCGCTATCTCTCTCTCTCTTTTTACAGTTTCTACGTTTTCCATTAAAAAAAAACAACATTTTTTTAATTAGCTAAAAAATCTTTATCTGTAAAGTTTAAAAACAAACTTATTGCTTAATTGTTTCCAAACCCTTTTTACTATTCTCATTGAGCAATGAAAACAAAAGGTTACGTTTTCCCCGGTTTCTTTTATTTCCGCTAAATATTTAATTATTTTTCTTTTTCTTTCAGTCGTTCATTTTTTTTCTTTGGAGTACTGTTGCCACATCTGGGACGGTACCGCTCGAAACACCATTTTCCTGCCTTGACAGAGTGTAAAAGCGACTACAACATCTGGTGGCGGATGTCCTCTTCTCTTCCCTGTCGCGTCTTTCTCACAGAAATAGAGGTTGTTAGTCTTTCTCTACTCTATCGTTATTTTCAACGTAGGTGCTCGACTGAGCTCCAATCTATGGTTACTCCTGTAACAAGCAGTACAAATAGCTATATGCGAGAACCGAACACCGTTTCGTAAGATTACTCTATCTGCCTGGTAAATAGCAGCCGATTGTCGCTATTTACAGTTAAAGTTACTCTGTATTTACTAACTAATTGACGATGGCCGTTTGGATAAGATCACCGACTACGAATCAGTGGCGATTTGTGTTCGGGGTTCGCGCCTACCGACCGTCGGGAATTAGTTCCTAGACTGAAGATTGCGTTAGCATGAAACATCGATGTCTCTAGGTATTTAAATAATTAATATTTATTCATAAGAATATTATTGTATATACATATAACGTTTACAACACATTAGTAAAAAGGTTTCTTTGTGCATTTCTTACACAGTTTAATTACTGAAACCTTTACTGCTAATAATACATCATAAGAAAAACAATAATATTTTAAAAAATATAATCAACAAAAATATTACGGTAAATCTACTTCAACTATCTTCCTTTAAAACAAATCGCAATCATTTATAACAAAATTAATTGATATTTAATTACATTACACTAGGCAAAAAAACGAATATTCACTATTAAGCATGTTACTTTCTTCTTTTTTGCGAATAACTTTAAACTTTTATTTTTTCTTCTTTATTGGCCGTAGAAGAAAATTTAGCTGAAACCACTGTAAATACATTTTCTTTTCTCTCTGTGTGTGCTTAAAACTAAACTGAGCTTCCACGAGCAAATATTTTTTTTATAAGAATTGTCTGTCTGTGGAAAACAATACTTCGGTGCTGCTTCCCATCTGACTACAACTTGGTCGTTAGAAAATTCTGACCAATCGAAACAATTTTTTTACGCAGAAATATAAAAAGAGCCGCTACACTGGCATGTCGATGTTATCGACCAGTACTAATAAGAAACTAAGTACTCATCAGGCGGAAAAGTCTTGTTGTAATCCTGTCCACTTGACAAACTCGTTAACCCTTATCCTCGAGTGGCCTTTCGGCCTTGATTGAGCGGTGTTTAAATTTATCAATTGGGTATTCACTTCTATCTTTCTATTTTTAACATTCTTTCTTTCTCTTTTCATTCTTTCTTTTTTCCTTCTTTCTTTTTTTCTAATTTCTTTTTTTTGTTTTTTTGTTTTTTCCGATTTTTCCACAGTTTTCATTTTCGGTTGTTTTTTTCGTTTATTTTTCTTTCTTGTTTTGTTTTTTTCTGTCTT
>OY744555.1:21259804-21269804 GCA_963556195.1 Sepiola atlantica
CATAATTCCCGCCAAAACCTTCTATAATACTAACACATTGTTTGTACCTTATTAACCTCATTCCACTGAAGATAGATCCGGATGGGTCTTAAAGTACTTGGGACACAAATCAAAACTATGGCAAATTCATCAGCCAATTCCCCCCCCCCCCCGAAACGAACACCTCATACGTTGTCTGTTATATTCAACCATACTTGCCTGCAAGAGAAGATGCTACCTAGATATACATATGAAGAGTTTGAACGCAAAACGCGATAAATCCAATTCGTTTAAATTGGGACCTTGAACAATACAAATATATTAAATCTCGACTTCGAATGAAAGCTGATTTTAATTGAAATAATTAAAAAATAATTTCGGTATCATGTTATGTAACACATTGTTTTGGGGTATTGTCGAGTGTTGAAATGCAAAACTTTTTGTAGGGACAGATTCGTGATTTTGAAAATGGCGTTTATCGCGTTTTGCATTCGAACCCTTCATTATATATATATATATATATATATATATATATATATATATATATATATATATATATATATATATATATATATATATATATATATATATATAGTGTCAGGTTGTATATGAAAAGAAATAAAATAAAGTGCTCGATCATATAAGAGAGCTAATATAATTTATTTAGATACTGTATATTACATATTTCAGCGGGAGGTGACGGTGGTTCAGTGGATATCGACACGGACTGAAGACCTGGGTGTTCCAAGTTCGAATCCAGTCGGTTCCAGAGTATCACTTTCACTTAGGGATGTTGGCAACCTTCTCGTGGTCCTTCCCGTAAGTACCCGATGTCTTTCCAGACAGATTTCTAACTAGAAAAACATCGGGAAAACTAATGCCAACACCAGAATCATCTGATTCACACGAAAGAAGAAGAAGAAGACATATTTCAGCAATGTACCGCGGTTTCATCGAAAAGGGTAGATTTAGACATCGTTTCACAGGCTCAAACGGTAAACTATAAAGACACCCCTTTCGTATTTTGTTCAGGTATAATAATAACATTACAAAAAGAACAGATAAATAAATAAATGAATAAAACTTGCTAACAGATAAATAAATAATAAATAAAACTTGCTAGGGAATAAAATGAAGGCCTCCCTTGAGCCTTAGTTAATCACTATCCCACACCGGATTTCTTCGGGGACGCCCTCAGAGATGCACCGTTTTTTCTGTCATTGTTGACGCCATTCCCTGTCGGGCGTGATTACAATCATTTCAGCTTGCCGAGAATTTACTAAAGATTTATATATATATATATATATATATATATATATATAAGTAAATTGTTTGAAGCCTAAGAATGCATTTTTTTTAAAAATAAATAGTAATTTATTTAAAGTAGTCCCAAAGTTTCGACGTAATACGTCTTCGTCAGGGGTACAATACATTTTTTTTTCATAGCGACATGTTTATCGCTAGGTAGAATCCGTAAGATGTTGATTCGGTAATAGTTCAAATGTCGAAGTCTTTTAGGGAAAGATGCGCGGACACGCATTAAAGATAAGAAGATATGTTGGTCTCCCATTAGAAAGCATTCAATATTTAAATATAAGAAAATTGTTTGAAGCCTAAGAATCCATTTTTTTTTAAATAAATAGTAATTTATTTAAAGTAGTCCCAAATTTTCGACGTAATACGTCTTCGTCAGGGGTACAAGACATTTTTTTTTTCATAGCGACATGTTTATCGCTAGTAAAAGGTAGAATCCGTAAGATGTTGATTCGGTAATAGTTCAAATGTCGAAGTCTTTTAGGGAAAGATACGCGGACACGCATATATATAATACACATTGTTCTTTATGATAGGGTAGAAATTCTCAGTTGAATGTTACTACAATGAAACGTACAGCTGAACACAAACAGATCACGCCTGCCATCAAAAGGAAATCCTAGTCTCGAGTTTCCGCCTCCATTAGGTTTTTCGGTACGATATATCTCGACCTAGAAATTGAAACACGAGTCACCTGTATGCGAACTGGCAACTCTGACACTGAACTATTACGTCATATACAAGAAAGCTCGACAACTACGTAATCTTATATAAAATATAGTACCCCATTAATTGCGAGGAGACACCTGCTTTTCTTGACAAAGGGTTCTGTTATCCAAGAAACTAAATCACAAACCAATGGAACATTGCAGGATTTATTAAGGAACGCAGTCGATGTTATGAACTACCAGTTTCTACCTAGACACCACACAGAATTTGATATCTTTTCTTCTTCTATCTATCTATTCTTCTTTATTAATAATCTAATATATAAAGTAGAGACAATTTTCCCCTGTACCTTCTCGGAGTATAGGAAAATAACGACATGCATCACAGGCTACTAGACTCACCGCTATACTACACTTATTCACTCGAGCGTGTTTTAGTACATTTTTTATTATTTTTTCTCAGCTAACACTAAATATTACATTTGGCCCACCATCCACGTCTCTCCAACAAACCAACTCCATATAGGTGGTAGCAAAAACTTTTCTCCCTAACAATTCTGTACTGTCACTCTACTCATCGACACCGGGAACTAATAAACACAGTTTAATTTTCACAAAACATCGGTTCTTATTTATTGTTTGCCTGGTATTAATTTAACACGCATGCCAATAATCAAGCTTCGGTTAATTGGCCTATTTTAAAATGTATTTTTCACCCGGAATCGTGGCGCAGTCGGTAAGAAAGGGTGTTTCATGATCGCAAGTTTTAGCGTTCGATCCCATTCTATTCTACTCCTAGTGTTTTTTTTTTAAATTTAAAACATTCGCCAACACGATAGACGGGGAAGAAAAAACAATACACCGTTTCTTTTTTATCCGACGTCATACAATAGGTAGTAATTTCTCCCGTGCAACGCCGGGTGACGGGTTCCGCTAGTAATACTCTAATATATAAAGTAGAGACGTTTTTTCCCCTGTCCCTTCTCGGAGAATAGGAAAATAACCACATGCATGACAGGCTACTAAACTCACAATTATATTACACTTATTCACTCGAGTGTGTTTAAGTAAATTTGTTATTCTTCTTTCCCAACTAACACTGAATATTACATTTGGCCCGCTCGCCACGACTCTCCGAAATACCAACTCCATATAGGTGGTAGTAAAAACTTTTCTCCCTAACAATTCTGTACTGTGACTACACTCATCGACACCGGGAACTAATAAACACAGTATAATTTTCACAAAACACCCATTGTTATTTCGTATTTGTCTGGCATTATTTTACTACATAATATTAAGCAATACGCAAAAACTTAACAACCGCTCCCTTACACTCCGATGATTATTCGCGAATATCAGATTACGTTCTATCTAATTCTACCTTCTACATTTATATTCATTCCGGAATTAAGCGAATGAAATTAACGAACACAGTTCCTGCAATATTTATGATTCAACATGGCGGCTAAAATTTCTTCATCGAATCGACTTCCTATTTAATTCAATAAGCACCAAGATACTGGATGACCCGGATACATTTACATTTTCTAAATCATACACCTTAAACACGCATATTATAGAAAAATTGCCCAAATGAATTTACTTCATCAAAAAATGACCTACACCGTGTCATTGTTGAACTTTCCATTTGGTCGGCAGAATCTAAATGTTAACATAACACGCATGTCAATAAACAATCATAGCGTTATTACCCTATTTTCACATGCATTTCTAACTCGAAACCTTGGAGCTTTGGGTAAGAAGGGTGGTGTACTGATCGACGGTTTCAGCGTTCGATCCCGTTGAACTTTGCCACTTTTTCCTTTTTCGCCAACACGGTATAGGGGGTGGGGGTGGAGAAAGAACTATAGGCCGTTTTTTTTATTCGACGTCATGAAATAGGTACTAATTTCTCCCGTGCAACGCCGGGCGACGGGTTCCCCTAGTTTGTAAAAGTTCTGTAGATGTATATATTTATATATTTAAATTGTGTGTATTCAGGCAGCGGTCTTTAATTTAAGTAAACATTGTTACAAATAGCAGAATTCTACTGTTGAATTATACTTTTTTTAAGGGGCTACCGTGAATTAGTTGTTCGATCAATAGCGGAATCCAAAGCGTTTGTTCACATTACATTGAATTCCTGCATGTTGGTACAGTCGGAGAAACGGGGGAGGACGGAGGGACTTCCAAAGACAAGCGGTCCGACGAAAAAAAAGAAGATGTTTGTGTAGAAAGCTTTACGGCATCTGTGGCTATCTATAATGAAGGGGTAGTATTTTGCTGAATTTCGGGTTGATCGCGGGAATCTACTTGAAGAAGGGGAACAAGTGGGCCAAGTTTGTCGGAGCACATGCTATCGAAGTAGTTGTAGAAAAAGAACAGGGACGCAATATTGCGGCGATGAGACAGGGGTTGAAACTTTGTAGACAGTGTGGTATCTATGAGGTTAGGAGTTCGTTTTTTACGAGTGAGACACTAGTGGTTTAAGCACAAGCCCAGATATATGATTATTTTTATTTACACAGACATGCACAAAATCTGCGACACTGGCATGTCGATGTTATCGATCAACAGCTATTATAAACTGAGATCTCATCAGGCAGAGTTAGAATCCGATCTTAACCGTAGATCATATTATTATACATATTATATATATATATATATATATATATATATATATATATATATATATATATATATATATATATGTGTGTACTATATATATATATATATAATATATACATATAATATATATATATCTAATATATAATATATATATTATATATATAATATATATATACATATATTACATATACATATAATATATATATTATATATATATCATATATATATATATTATATACATATTATATATATAATATATATATATTAGATATACATATATTACATATACATATAATATATATATATTATATATATCATATATGTATATATTATATATACCTATATAATATATATATATTATATATATATTATATATGTATATATTATATATACCTTTATAATATATATTATATATATATATATATCATATATATATTATATATATATAATGTATATATTATATATATAATATATATATTATATATACCTATATAATATATATAATGTATATATATATTATATATATATATTATATACATAATATATATACCTATATTATATATATATATTATATACATAATATATATATTATATATACCTATATGATATATAATATATATATTATATATATTATATACATAATATATATATATAATATATATATAATATATATATATATATTATATATATATATAATATATATAATATATCATATATATATATATATATATATATATATATATATATATATATATATATATATATATATATATAACATTAAGTTAGTTGAGATAAATATAATTTAAACATTGTTCCAAGAATTCAAAACAAACTGTAATTAAGAGTATGACGTTTCAAAGAATTTTTGGAAATATTTCATTTTTTCGTTATTTTTGATGATTCCAAAACGAGTCTTCGACAGCGCAATTTGTAACATCACGCACAAGAGTATATTAAGAAATGGTAAAAGCCATGTCTTAAACGGAGACACTAGTGATTTGTGCACCAGCCCAGATGTGGCAACAATATCAATGAATAGTTGAAAATTTTGCTTTGTAGACATATAGGATACTGGCAGGTGAGACACGTTTTCTATCACGGTCGATGGAAGAAGCAGAACAGACTGAAGTTAATTGCACCCGATGAAATTTTAGCATGATAGACTCAATAAGCATGGCAGACTAGATATGAGCAAAACAGACGAAATTTAAACATGGCAGACCGACAGAAAAATAACGCCCTAATAAAGTTGCAAGTATCTATCTAAAAGATCTAAATATAACAATCGATAAACATATGAAAAGATGAAAAATAAATAAATAAAAAAAAGAATAATGTTGAATTGATGTTTTCTCTTGAAGAATATTTGATCAACTGGTTTTCTGTTTTGTGAGCGTTTTGCAAATATTTAAAATTCACGAGCGACATTCCCCTAAGAATTCCAACTCTTCTGTTTCGAAGCCCACAGACGTGACTGATTTAAAGCGAGGAATATTTTCTGCCCCCTCCTTTTTTTTTCATCCGGACAAGCATATGTATGAGAGGCGCTGTCTGTTGGTCGATGGAGATTTTTTTATTTATCTACCTCCCACATCGTTAAGATGTGACACAAGGACGGGAAAGTAGGATTTGATAAACCAGCGCCCGAGAAGATTAGCACTCTGGCCTATAAAAAATGCTTGGGCAGCCCCGTCGGCATTCCCCAGTAGGGGCGCCACAGGCAGTAAGCAATAAACTTACTCCACCCCAAAGAGAGGAAGGCAAAGCCTGGGAGGGTGGACCTCCTAGAACTGTACAGGACAAACCCACAGACCGGCGGAATGAAAACCCGAAAGCCAAGACGGTACCGGTCTATAGGGTGTAGTATTCATCGAAACAGATACAACACTTTGATTTTAGCTAAAAGGCCATAATTTGAAGTTGCGATTTTTAAATTTAATGTGCAAATTATTCAATTTGATGTGAGTAGGGTTTCGTACAAGGCGTCGATAATCAGTCCAACAATGCATTTTTTTGCTGTAGGGTTAGGGTTGGGGTTGGGGTTAGTGTTAGGATTAAGGTTAGGGTTAGGGGTAGGGTTAGGATTAAAGTTAGGGTTAGGGTTAGAGTTAGGGTCTGTTCAGTCCTAGAAAGTCAACCTTCCCAGGTTTTACTATATTTCTGAAATAGTGTCAATTCATTGCTAATCGCCGGAGACGCCTCTTCGGGGAAAGCCGAGGGGCTGTTCAGGCATATTTTGTAGGCCAAAGTGCACTGAATGTTCAAAACCCAGCTGACCTTGTGTTTAACCTCGTGGACATGGACACGAAGAAAATAAAAAAAGTATATGTAAATATAAATTTTTATTTATACACACATTTTTGGCAACAGAACTATTTTTTGTATTAACATCAAAACAATCATTGAATTAATAACTAATACCAAATAATAGTTAACTAATTAAACGGGCTTTTATTCATATAGAATAATAAACATGAACATTTCGTTAATTTCGCTATAAATTAACTTTTAAATGTGATCGTAAAGAAAGGAAAATAAAAATGAAATGCGAAATAAAACTATTTGTTGTATTAAAATCGAAACAATCATTGGATTTAAAAAAAATAACAAATAATAGTTAATTAATAAAATGTACTTTTTGAAAACAATATTTAAATTAGTGAACCTTGCAACTTATATCGTATACACATAAGCAGTATATAGCAAGATTGTGCCTCTATTGTATAAAGTTGAATCAAATTAAAATAGGGCGTTTTGGTTAAACTGTTAGTGTCGGAAGTGGGGTCAACTTTTTAATATTGTTTTTAGATTATTAAATTTTAATTTCCGATATCTTAATTTGACGTTGATATTTTTTAATTTAAAGTTGAACATTTTCAATATGATGTTAAAATTATTAAGTATAAAGTTGCGATTTTTGCAATTTGAGGTTGACTTCTTTCAATTGTGGATTGCGGTTTTTTCTATTGTGGATTGCGTTTTTTAAATTGTGGATTGCGTTTTTTTTCAATTATGGATTGCGTTCTTTCAATTATGGATTAGGTTTTATCGATTGTGGATTGCATTTTTTCGATTGTGGATTGCGTTTTTTACAATTGTGGATTGCATTTTTTCAATTGTGGATTGCGTTTTTTTCAATTGTGGATTGCGTTTTTTCAATTGTGAATTGCGTTTTTTCAATTGTGGATTGCGTTTTTTTCGATTGTGGATTGCATTTTTTCGATTGTGGATTGCGGTTTTACAATTGTGGATTGCTTTTTTTCAATTGTAGATTGCGTTTTTTACAATTGTGGATTGCGTTCTTTCAATTGTGGATTGCGTTTTTTCAATTGTGGATTGGGTTCTTTCAATTTTGGATTGAGTTCTTCAATTGTGTTCTCATTACTTGCCTTCGTTTCCCCCCCCCCTTTAATTCTCTCTGCCTTTCCTTCTTTTCTTCTTTTTCTCTTTCGTCCTCGCTTTCCTTTTTTTCTTTTTCTTCTTTTTCTTTCTTTCCTTCTATCATTTTTTATCTCCTTATTTTTATTTTCTTTCTTTCTTTTTGTCTTCTTTTCTTGTATTTATTTTACTTTCTGTTTTCTTTTTTTCTTCTTTTCTCTTCTATCACTCATTTCTTCTTTTTTTCCTTTCTTTTTCTTGTCTTTTCTTCTTACTCTCTTTCTTATTTTCTTCTTCTTCTCCTTCTGTTCTTCTCTTTGCTTTGATTCTTTCTTTCTCTCCTTATTTTTATTTCCTTTCTTTTCATCTTGCCTTTCTTCTTTTATTGTTTTACTTTCGGTTTTATTTTTGTCTTTCTTTTCTCCCTTCTATCACTCATTTCTTCTTTCTTTCTTTCTTTCTTTTCGTTTCTTTTTTCTTGTCTTCTTATCTTTTTTCTCTTTCTTTTTCTTCTTCTTCCTTTCTTCTCTCTTGGTCTTTTTTCTTCTTTCTTTCTTTCATTCTTTCTCTCTTTATTTTTATATTCTTTTTTTGTTCTTCTCGCTTTCTTTCCTTCTATTTGTCTTTTTCTCTCTTCTTTCGCTCATTTCTTTATTTTTCGCTTCTTCACTCTTTCTTTTCTTCTTTTTCTTTCCATCTTTCCCTTTCTTTCTTTCTTTCTTTATTCCTTTCTTTTTTGTTTTCTTCTTCCTTTCTTCTCTCTTGGTCTTTTTTCTTCTTTCTTTCTTTCATTCTTTCTCTCTTTATTTTTATATTCTTTCTTTTTTCTTCTCGTTTTCTTTCCTTCTATTTGTCTTTTTCTCTCTTCTTTCGCTCATTTCTTTATTTTTCGCTTCTTGACTCTTTCTTTTCTTCTTTTTCTTTCCATCTTTCCCTTTCTTTCTTTCTTTCTTTATTCCTTTCTTTTTTGTTTTCTTCTTCCTTTCTTCTCTCTTTATTTTTATATTCTTTCTTTTTTCTTCTCGCTTTCTTTTTCTCTTTATTTTTATATTCTTTCTTTTTTCTTCTCGTTTTCTTTCCTTCTATTTGTCTTTTTCTCTCTTCTTTCGCTCATTTCTTTATTTTTCGCTTCTTCACTCTTTCTTTTCTTCTTTTTCTTTCCATCTTTCTTTCTTTCCTTTCTTTCTTTCTTTTTTCTTTCTTTATATCCATATGATTGCTAAGCTTATTTCTCTTTCCTTCTCTCATGAGTATATTTTTTAAAAATTATTTCTTCTTTTTCATTCACTTTGTCTCATTTCGTTCCTTTATCACTTAACTTCTTCCTATTTTCATTCTTCCATTTTCTTCCATCTCCTTCCCCCTTTTTTATTTCTCCATTTCTTTAATTATTCGACCTCTAATTGCTTCCTCTTCTCATTCTTCCCTTGCGAAACTATAATTCAGTCAGAGACCTGAATTTATACCACACAAAAAAAACAAAAAAACAGAAAAAATAACAAAACACCCTTTCCAAATTAAAGGGAGATAAATCTTCACTGATTAAATTTGTCAATATTTTTTCAGAACCAAAAATGAAATTTGCTTCAATTTACCAATGCAATGTATTATAATTAAATAAAATTAATTTGGAATTTCTGTGTATTTTATTTTCTCTAGTTATTAAAATCAATTATGGAATATTCATAAATTATGACATCCAATTTAGGATCTGTTCAACGTCACATTTTTATTACTTCCGCCTTTGCCTTTTTTGTTCTTCATTACCTTTCCCTGTTTGCAGAGTTCTTCAAAGTCCCAATAGATGGCGACACGCTGATGAAACGCTAGGTTATGTTAAGCGCGTTCGATTCTCATAAGTTATTGCTCCAGGGAAGAAGTTAAGTTCCAACGGTGGGACGCATACAAGTAATCAAAAACAGTACACAATTATTTTTCAAATCAAGTTCCAAATAAAGTGCATAATAAATATGCGATTTATTATAGCGGTTTACAGCTGTTTCACGGCAAGGCTTATTTTTTAGTAATAC
>OY744555.1:21279804-21282304 GCA_963556195.1 Sepiola atlantica
TATAACTGTCCCGCCGGTTCTGTATATGATGCTATAGTTTATGCTGTATTTAATGCTATATTTTCAACAAGTTACGGATAAAAAAGAGACTGTATGCCGTGTCTCGCGAGACTTTAAATCAGTCAAAAGTATGTAGATTTAATTAATGGTTCGGTTGTTGAAGAGTTGAACATTTTAGCGGAAACGGAAGTGGTGATCAGTACTTCCAGAATTCTAATGCCTTTTCTTATAAACGTCTACATAGATGTTTTACATTGTTAGCAGTTTATGGTTCGATAGATTAGAACAGGGGTGGGCAAACTACGTCCCGCGGTCCGCATGCGGCCCGGCAATGTAATTCATGCGGCCCTTCAAAATGCTAGTAAATGAAAAATGATTGCATTTTCGCTTTGCAATCCATATATTTCGGTTATTTCAGATATCATTTATATTGGAAAATATACTATGCGACCCAGTAAAATTTGTTTTTTTTTAATGTGGCCTTTGCTCTGAAAAGTTTGCCCACCCCGGGGTTAGAACATGTCAAGTTATTGATAATCATATTTCCGGTAAAGTAAATTCGTATTAATCTACACGGCACAACTTTTTTGATCAGCTTGATTCTATTGTCGGCATTTTTACAAGAGGGACCACGTAATGGTTACGAACTTCCCTAACTGAAAGTTATTCTATGGAATTGACTGGATTCGAACTTGATACACCCAGATCGTCAGTCCGCGTCGTTATCCCCTTAACCACCTTCACCTCCCATTTCCGTCATTTCCGGGTTAAAGCATACTTCAATTTCTCCTTTGAGACATAGGATGAACAGTAATTAAATTTTATGAAATCTTGTGAAAATACAAGATTGTAAGACCCAGTTTAGGCAGTTGATGTTTTTTTTTTCTATTTCCATAAAGGAACAATTGCCTTGAATATAAAGAAAACAGAAACAAAATTTATATTAAAAGTATTTTTTTTAAAATAACGTATAGGCGAGAACATGCGAAGTGGTCACGAAATATTATTAATATAGAGACTAGATACATTCAAGTCATTATTTAAAATTGTTGCCATCGTAACAATCTTCCGAGCTGGAATAATGTTTTTTTTTTCCAAAGAAACTAAAGCGAAAAATATTTTGATATTCTAAAGAACATGATGGAACGGTGTGTGTGAGGGGGGGGAACTGACAGACTGACTTTAATGATGGAGAATGCTCAGGCAGAGCACCCTCCACAGAAGAGGAGCAAACCGAGACATTAATTGCGAATAACCAGCATTACAGAACTAACAGAAAGGGTTAACGCGTCTAAATCAGCCATTCATGAGCATTCGATTAAATATTAAAAGGCATACATTTTTTAAAAACTTTGTGTTTCCTTTAAAAATCCGGCAAAAACTTACCAGGCATCCTTATAAAATCAGCTAAGTCTAATTTTATTTTTCTTTCACCCCAAACGAGGCAAGTCGCCACAGTAGAAGTAAAGCGTCACTGCAAATTAGAATGTAGGGTTTGGTGGTATCATCCTTAGTTAGGAGCTGTATAGCGAGATGTCATTTTACATTAGTTTTAAACCTCTGCATGTCGGTACAGTCAGAGAAACAGGGCACAGGGAGGGAGTTCCAGAGGCCGACAACATGAAGAAAAAAGAAGCTATTGGAGAAAGAGGCTGACCGGCATCTGTGGACCTTCACAATGAATGGATAGGATTTAGCTGATTGTTGAGTATGTCTAGTCTATTTACATCAAGGGGGCACCAGAGCAGCTAGTTCATCGGAGCACATTCCAGTGAAGTATTTGTAAAAGCGTTGTAAAATCATGCGACGCGTTCAAACGTGCAAATAAAATGGGCTGGCAACATATAATTAATTAATAACCATTGAGCAGCTAGTTCATCGGAGCACAGTCGCATATATATTGTTTTACATTTAATTTCCTTTTAAATTCCGCACAAACTTACCAAATAACCTGATCGGATCAGGTTGTCTTAATATTTATATTAAATAGAGAAATAAAGAAATTTTGTAGAAGAGACCCGCCGGTAATGGAAAAAAAAACGAGTTTGGCAAAAAATAACCCCACCATTCATGCGCAGTGTGCGTACACGCCTTTGACACAGATTTATGAGTAATGTTTAGACATGCGTCTCAGGCTTCGGGTTAGGTTAGGGTTACAGAGGTTTAGGTCAACGTTATGTTTAGATTAGAGTTAAAGTGAGGGCATATGTTAAGGTAAAAGTTAGGGTTCGGCTGTACAAAATGCAAAATAAAAGCCACTGTGGAACGCAACGCGGAATGGTTAACAGCTTTCTGTGTGAGATTATATGGAGGCAGGTATATAAGAGAAACGATCTTTTAAAACGAATACTAAATGGTATGAATGGATTTCATTCTCTTGAATAAGCAATAAAAAGCTGGTTCTTTTTTTTTATTATTAAAACCCGCATTTTGTCTGATTTGTAAAGATCTACAAACGATCCGAGAAATTAGTATGTTATATCATAGAAATAATAGCAGT
>OY744555.1:21289804-21302304 GCA_963556195.1 Sepiola atlantica
CCTCAGGCAGTAAGCAATAAACGTACTCCTCCCCAAAGAGGGGAGGAAGAGCCTGGGAGGATTGACCTCCTAGAACTGCACAGGACCGACCCATAGACCGACGTAAATCAAGCCCCGAAGGCCAAGACAATACTAGTCTATGGGGTGTAGTATCCATCGAAACAGATACTACACTTTGATCTTAGCCATAAGGCGTTATTTAACCCCTACCCACAATAGGAATATGTGACACAAGGTCGGAAAGTGGGATTTGAAAAGCCAGCGCTCGAGAAGGTGGGCACTCTTGCCATTAAAAATTGCCTGGGAAGCCCCGTCGGCATTTCCCGGTAGGGGCGCCTCAGGCAGTAAGCAATAAACGTACTCCTCCCCAAAGAGGGGAGGAAGAGCCTGGGAGAATGGACTTCTTAGAACTGCACAGGACCGACCCATAGACCGACGTAAATCAAGCTCCGAAGGCCAAGACAATACTAGTCTATGGGGTGTAGTATCCATCGGAACAGATACTACACTTTGATCTTAGCCAAAAGGCCAAGATCAACGCTTAAAAGAAGTAGTGTAAATCAAATAGCTTAAAGGCAATAGATTTCGAAGTATGATAGCTTCTCAAATATTTTTAATTACATGATAAGCTACAATATATTATTAAAGAATTGAGAAGTATACATCGGAGTTCGCGCCCGCCGACCGTCGGAAATTGACTTCCTGCACTGAAGATTGCGTAAGCATGAAACATCGAGGTCTGTAGGTAATACATAATTAATATTTATTTATAAATATTATTAAAAGCTCTCTTCACTAAGGCTGGCCACTCTCAGTGAGTTTAATATTAAGCAGTACTACTAGCTTCATTGCAAGATCCAACACACAGTTTGTTGTTGTAGATCACTATTCGCTGCACGTTGTAAATTACCCGCCGACTTGGTATTTACAAAGTTAAATCCCTCCTTAATACTAAGCTAATTTGTGGTGGCCAACGGGAAACGCTCCTGACTGCGAATCAGTTGCGATTTTTGATCGGAGTTCGCGCCCGCCGCCCGTCGGAAATTAACTTCCTGCACTGAAGATTGCGTAAGCATGAAACATCGATGTAGGTAGTTCGGCAGCAAGTCATTTCTGATGCAAGCGTCATTAAAGACCACGGAGTTTTCTCTCTTCGTTATCTTTCTTGTCAATTTCTCGACGCGGCGGTTTTCTGGTGTTAATTGGTGGGCCATTCCTCTAGCGCTTTCGGTCTCTCGACTGTCTTCAGGAGGCTGAGTCTTATTGCTCCTAAGAGCCGTATTCATAGTGTTATTATTAGTTATATATCTATTAATTTACATATGTATATATATATATATATATATATATATATATATATATATATATATATATATATATATATATATATTGTTGATGGTTTTATTCCATTTTGCTACATAATATATTGTGTTTCATTAACGTTTAAAATAAACGTCAAATCGTCAGGCATTTGCGACAATATTTTAATAGAATAGAATAAATTCAAACCCATCTGCGCCAGTTAAGATTAAGGTCACAATAATCCAGACACTAAATACCACCCCACCCAATTTCTTAAAATATCACCCGTTAAAATCTCCCCCTCCTCTTTTCCTTTCTTTGCTATATGCGAACTTCGTCTTCATTCACCTCTCTCTTATCCATCCCCAATTTCCTGTTGTTGTTGAATTATAGAAATTTGAACAGTGGATTCCAAAATGCCTGACGAGTTGACGTTTATTTTAAACGTTAATGAAACACAATATATTATGTAGCAAAATGGAATAAAACCATCAACAAAATATATTTTACTCTGAATTTTCATTGAGCACTCTCATGAACCCGGTTTCAACTTCCTTCGGATTTATACCCCTTGGATATTTGTAACAAGTTAATTATATATATATATATATATATATATATATATATATATATATATCTTTATTTATTTATTTATTTATTATTATTATTATTATTATTATTATTATTATTATTATTATTATTTATTTATTTATTTATTTATTAATTGCTAAAGACTGATAGGGCGTTAGTACTAGTGATGAATGCTATTTTATTAATTGTGGGTTGTAATTTTTTTATGTGTAGGGCTTCGAAGATTTTTAATCTGTTGGTGCAGTTGTTTTTATGTATGATCTTAGTGTTAGTTGTTAATATTTGTCTTAGTTCGGTTGATTTTATGCTTTTTTATGTGTGTGGTTATGTTTCACTGGATGGCACTAGTGTCATTTAAGTGATGCGTAAGGCGTCGGGATATATATATATATATATATATATATATATATATATATATATATATATATATATATATATATATATATACTTCAAGAAATATAACGATCGATCTATCGAGAGACCGATAGGCAAACAGTCGTATTTTTGACTCAAGTGACTTGATTTCTTGATCATAAGTACAATTCAGAGAAAATCTCTCGAAGCTCTTAGACAAATGAAAGGGAGAAAACGTCTAAGGACGACGCAAACATCAATTGGAATTAAACGAAATCGATATCGACAGTAAAACAACAGTTGATGAGTCGGGGGGGGGGGTAACATCAGAGGATCGATTAATTGAACCGAGAGGGATAAGTTATTTTTATTTAAAGGAAAAGGAAATCCCATCATTCCAGCTCTAAGATGATCTCCGAAGACAGCTTTGCAGGGTTAGGGTTAGGGTTGTGGTTAGGGTTTAGGGGTTAAGGTTAGGGTTAGGGGTAGGGTTGGAGGTAGGGTTTAGGGTTGGGGCAGGGTTAGGGGTAGAATTTAGGGTTAGGGTTAGGGTTACGGTTAAGTTAGGGTTAGGGTCAGGTTAGAGTTATGGCATAATTAGGTCATGGTTATGGTTAGGCTTATGGTTAGGTTAGGTTAGCTTAGGTTATGGTTAGTGTTAGATTATGGTTGGGTTAGGGTTTAGGGTTTAAGGTTAGGGTTTAGGGCTTAGGGTTAGGGTTAGAGTTAACGGTTAGGGTCAGGTTCATGGTTAGGGTTAGTTTAGGGTTAGGGTTTAGGGTTAGGTTAGGTTAGGGTAAGGGTTAAGTTAGGTTTAGGGTTAGGGTTAGGGTTAACGGTTAGGGTCAGGTTCATGGTTAGGGTTGGTTTAGGGTTGGTTTAGGGTTAGGGTTTAGGGTTAGGTTAGGGTTAGGGTCAGGTTACGGTTAAGGTTACGGTTAAGGTTAGGGTCAAATTACGGTTATGGCCTAATTAGGGTTAGGTCATGGTTAGGGTTAGAGTTAGGGTCATGGTTAGGTTAGCTTAGGTTATGGTCAGGGTTAGGTTAGGGTTGGGGTAGGATTAGAGTTAAAGTTAGGGTTAGGGAAAGGGTTAGGGTTAGGGTTTTCAAAATAACCTAAAGTACTTATTCTGTTCGTTCAGTTAAAGTCTATTGGCTAAGATAAGAGTGTAGTAACTGTTCCGACAGATACTGCACTCTGTAAACCGGTACCATCTTCGTCTTCGGGCTTTGATTCCGCTGGGCTGAGGTACTGACCGATGCAGTACTAGGAGGTCCACCCTCCCAGGCTTTGCCTTCTCACCCTTTTAGAAGGGGTTAGTTTATTGCTAATCGCCTGAGGCGCACCTACCGGGGAATGTCGACGGGGCAGCCCAGAAATTTTGTGACGGCCACATCGCTCTTCTTTCTCTAGGGCGCTGGTTTTTCAAAATCCCACTTTCCCGACCTTGTGTCACGTTTTACCGCTGTGAGATGCAGATAAATACTAACAGTTCCTTTTGGCTAAGATCAAAGTGTAGTATCTGTTCCGATGGATACTGCACCCCATAGATCGGTATTGTCTTGACCTTCGGGGCTTGATTTACGCCGGTCTATGGGTCTGTCCTGTACAGTTCTAGGAGGTCCACCCTCCCAGGCTTTGCCTCCCCTCTTTGGGGAGGAGTAAGTTTATTGCTTACTGCCTGAGGCGCCACTACCGGGGAATGCTGACGGGGCTGCCCAGGCAATTTTTAAACCCCACTTTCCCGACCCGACCTTGGGTCATATCTTACTTGTGGGAGTAAGATAAAAACTGGCCTTGTGCCTAACTCCTGGAGAAGAGTAAATCAATACAGTTACTTTTATTTGTTTTTATAAAATCATGTTCTTGGCCTTTTGGCTAAGATCAAAGTGTAGTATCTGTTCCATAAACTGGTATTGTCTTGGCCTTCGGGGCTTGATTTACGCCGGTCTATTGGTCTGTCCTGTGAAGTTCTAGGAGGTTCACCCTCCCAGGCTTTGCCTCCCCTCTTTGGGAAGGAGTAAGTTTATTGCTTACTGCCTGAGGCGCCACTACCGGGGAATGCCGACGGGGCTGCCCAGGCAATTTTTAAATCCCACTTTCCCGACCCGACCTTGGGTCACATCTTACTTGTGGGAGTAAGATAAAAACTGGCCTTGTGCCTAACTCCTGGAGAGGAGTAAATCAATACACGACGTAGACCGGTACCGTCTTTGTCTTCGTGTCTTGATTCCGCCGGTTTGAGGAATTGTCCTGTACAATTCTAGGAGGCCCACCCTTACATTCTCTTTGATAAGAGGTTAGTTTATAGCTAATCGCCTGAGGAACCCTTACTGGACAATACCGACAGGGCTGCTCAGGCATTTTTATTGGCTAAAGTTTGCTCATCCTAGTTCGCTGGCTAACCACACCTGAACCGTAGCTTTCTAGAGAGAAATTAAATAAAAAAACTTTTACCTTGTGTCTAACTTGACCTTTTGGCTAGGAACAAAGTGTAGTATCTGTTCTGACGCTACACTTAGTCTGTTCTGTCCGCGGTCAGTGAAAGAGAAATCCTTCTTGACTGACGCAATTTAAATTTTTGTTTCTATCCTAAGCGCCCCTTTCTGGAGAGCTGGATTTTTCACCACATTAAAAACTGACCTTGTGTCTAACTTTGCCGACCTCGGGAGGTAATTCAATATGAACTTTTGCGGTAACGGAATCAACCCCGGGTTGGTTAAACACGGTTCAAATAAGTTCACTGCGTCGATCAGCAGCTGGAATAGGTGACGGTGGTTAAGTTGATATCGGCACGAACTGAAGACCTGGGTGTTCCAAGTTCGAATCCAGTCGGTTTCTTCAGTGCTACTTTCACTTAGGGATGTTGGCAACCTTCCGGGGTCCTTCCCGTAAGTACCCGATTTCTTTACAGAAATATTTCTAACTAGGAAACCATCTGATTCACACGAAAGAAGACGAAGAAGCAGCTGAGGTTTAGAAAGGACAAAGCAAAATAACCTAATCAAATGGAATAGACTCCGAAAAATAAAATTATAAAATGTGGCTGATTACATGGCCCCCTCACGTTTCGTTTCTTAGCTCTGCTAGTCTTTCGCAAAGAGTTAAAGGCTTTCACACCGAAATAGAGATCATCTTTTTTTTTCGGTCTGAAAAAGTTGACTCTCTGTTGCAGACGACAACTGAAACATTTATGTAACCAACAATGTTTGTATAAATAAATTAAAAAAAATATACTAAATACAGCTCTACTTGTTATGGAGCACTTTTTAAAACCACTGGAGTTTCAATTGATTAACATCTATAGAAACAAATATAATATATGTACTGGAACAGTAAAAGTAATGCTTTGATTCATTAACTGTTTACATAATAGTGTTCGAATGCGATAGACGCCATTTTGAAAATAACGAAACTGTCGATGCAAAATGTGTGGCATTTCAACACTAGACGACTCCCCCCCCCCTAAACTATGTGTTACATAATATGATACTGAAATAATTTTCATCTGATTTCAATGAAAATCAGCTTTAATACGAAGTCAAGATTTAATATATTCGTGTTTTTATTGTTTAAGGTTTAAATTTAAACGAATTGGATTTATCGCATTTTGAGCTCGAACTCTTCATATATGTCATGGACGACAGCCCCCTCTCTTTTTGACTTGCCCCCCCATTTTACGGTCATCAATAATTAAGTTGATATGAATGTGTTAAACCGCCCCCCGCACACACTTTCATAACTGTCCCGCCGGCCCTGTATATGTATATATATATATATATGATGGACTCCATATATATTTTTAACTGGACTCTCTCCTCGATTTCGACGTATGAGTGCCCGCGCATGTAATTGTAAGGGTTGCGCAATCTCTAACAACCGCTCCCCTGAGTCGACATTGCTTGATTCCAATGGCCAGTAGTAATACAAGACGACTGGAAACAATGCCGAGATAAGCAGAGAGCACATACAGCACCTGGTATTCCTAAATGGTCACCCATTTAGTACTGGCCAGGCTCGACTCCGGTGATCTAACGGGAACCTGTGTGTCAACGTGATTGTGATATATATATATATATATATATATATATATATATATATATAATCTCTCTCGCTCCCTCTATATATATATAAATATCTACATATATATCATGCAAGCACAGATACATGTAGGGTAGACATGTTGGGAAGAAAAATAAAATAAAATGAAAAATAATGGCAGCGTCTTGCTGGACGTCCGTACTTGTTAGAGAATGAAAATGAGTGGGAGAAAAAAGGGGAAGGGTGGAGGGAGCAAGGACTACTGTGGCTGGCGATGAGAGAAAGAGGTGGGGGATGAGCAGGGGTAAAATGGATGGCAGAGAGAGATTGGAGAAAGAGGGGGAGGGGGTGTTTGACCAGATGGCTGTGGTCGAGATTGAAGGGGAAGAGTGAGTTGGAATGTTTGTGTGTGGGGGGTGTATGCAGGGAAAATGGGGATGGGTAGAGAGGGAGGGGGGGCTGTGATTTTGGTGGATGGGCGAAAGTTATGGTCTTAGAGAGCGTTTGGAGAAAAGGAGGGAATTTAAGAAGAGGTATGGGAGAAAATAGATGAGAGGGGGAAGAGGGAGGATTTGTCGTGATAGGGTGTGAAATATTTGAAATATTTGGAAAATGATAGCAATGAGTGAGGGATTGGAGTGGGTGGGGGAGGGGGGTGATTGAAAGGGTGGGGGAGGAATATTTGAAATATTTGGAACATGAGAAAGTTTATTTGGACTGTAGTATTAAAAATGTGAGGGAAAAAAGTGAGGAAAAATAAGAGAAGATTCAGGGAGAAGAGGGAAGGGTGTGGGTGAATGGAAGAGTGTCATAAGGTTAGAGATGAAAATAAAAGTTAGCCATGATCAGGCAAAAGACTTTGTTCTGTGAGGATGATCTTGCTTATTAAGGGTGATAGGTTAAAGAAACCATTTCGCTGCTTGATAGTAGTGGAGGATGTGATGAGGGTAGTTTCCAATAATCTTCGCCGAGATTTGTTGTGGATGTGTTTAGTGATTCTACGTGGGAGAAACACAACGTGAATTAAAGAAACGATTAAATGAACATAAAAGGGACATAAAAAACAACAACACTCTTAGTGCACTTTTCTCCCATGCTCTAGAATATGGTCATGCATTCAAATTTGAACAAGCCAAAATCACTACATTTTCATTTTACCATCACGTCGGATTACCTTCATCCTTCTCTTCCCATATATATATATATATATATATATATATATATATATATATATATATATATATATATATATATATATATACTTTATATATATATATATACTTTATATATATATATATATTTTATATATATATATATATATACTTTATATATATATATATATATATATATATATATATATATTTTTTTTTTTGATTTAAACCTTGAACGAGACATCATCTGCCTTATTTGGTCCTGGAAGTATATAAAAAAATGGCCAATTTCTCTCTTTTCAATCCCCTTTAAGTGCGTCTGGACTCACCTATATTTTTATCACATTCTCCACACTGCTCCCACGCAAAGAGTTTTCTTAACATTCTACAATTCATCTGACTTCTTTTCAACGGAATTTTACCACCCGGACAATTTGCATATATTTTTCACGGAACTTTTCTTTTCATTCACTGCGTTTTTTTTAACAAAAATTCCTTTAATAATAATTTTCATATTTTTCAAATATTTGAACTTTGTTTTTTTCGAAAGTCAACTTATCCATCTGTATTTCTCCTCTGATGATAAGATTTCGATCTTTGAAAAGCCTTGGCCTAAGGAAAGAATAATAAACATTAGTTTATTACTGAATACACCTTGCATTGAACAATTGAAATTTGAAATAAATTTGGACAATCGTCGCATATTTATCACTCTTTTTTCTTCTATCTCTCTCTCTCTCTCTCTCTCTCATATATATATATATATATATATATGCATATATATATATATATATATATATATATAGTATCTCTCTCTCTCTCTCTCTATATATATATATATATATATATATATAATATCTATATATAAATATATATATGTGTGTGTGTGTGTGTGTGTATTTCTGTTTCATTCAGTCTATTGACATTCATCTTCGGACAACACAAACCGAATTTCCTAGCTAATAATAAGTATCATTTTAAAAGTTCATTAAATAAAGACATTGGCTTATTTAATCAGTCTCGCTTTTGAAGAGCGAACGCGTACCGAGACGGTAAACAATTCCCTTCCTCTCTCCCCCTCCTCCCACTCCCCCCCCCTCCACCCTTTCTTCTATTCACTCTTTCAGTTTTCAGTCTTTGACTTCTTTTTGATTTCGTACGACCGACATCTTTTATTTGTTTCTAATGTTGTCCAAGGCAAAACTGAAAGAGAAAGAGAGAGAAATAAAAGGAGCGAGAAAGAGAGAAGGAAAAAGGGGACCGAGAGAGAGAGAGAGGAGAGAGAGAGAGGGGGAAGAGAGAGATAGAGGAAGAGAGGGGAGAGAACTCAGATTGAATCGGTCTTTGCTGATTCGTTAGGGTCTTTTCGTTTCTTTTGTTCTTGTGTTAGTCACATTAGACTAATTATGTTTTGACGTGTCGAGGAATATGAAAGACCACGAGAATCATTTCATTACTGTCTAGTGTGGAACCAATAGGTTACCTACGATATAAATCAATTCGAATAAACATACTCTATTGTTTTGCTAATATATATATATATATATATATATATATATATATATATATATCAATTCGAATAAACATACTCTATTGTTTTACTAATATATATATATATATACAGGGAGGGCCAAAATAAGGGTCCTATCTTTTAATTTGAATAACTTGAATTTGAATAACTTCCACAAAATAAAAGTTAAACTCACCAAACTTTATGTGTGTGTAGACTGACCCTTCCGAGATTTTTTGAAATAAACAAAACAAATTTTAGCCGAAAAACACTTCTTAAAACTTACAAAAACAAAAGTATTGTTTTTTACACTGTTTTGAGTTTTTTAAGCAAAAATAATGTTTTCTAAATGAGGGTACGTTCCTTAGGGCTAATACGGCTCATGCTTGCTTCGGAAGGGGTCCTTTACTTATTCTAAAAAATAAAAAATAAAAAAAATCAATAAATAAAAAAGTTATGAATTTTTAAAAATAAGACCCTTATTTTTGCCCACCCTGTATATATTGTTATTATCTATGGACGTATACGTTTCGTCTCTTCTCAATCGAGACTCATCAGCATAGAAGTATGACTATTTACTACCGGTCACACGATTCGAAACTGTTACACCGGCCGTTCTTACAGGAGAAAGATAGGGGAACTACACCGGTTGTCACTATAAATAGTGCGAGTCACCAGATACACTGAAGACAAAGCACAGTCTTGTAACTGTCTAGCCAAGAGCTAATCAGTTTCTTACTTTGTTAATACACTTGTTAAACCAACCCTCGACTGTGGAACAAATCCAAATCCAAATAGACCAATTCTACTTCTATAAGGGAAGGAATGATGCATATAAAGCAAGTGACGTGATGCTGTGACGTCTACTTTTTTATGAGGAGCTTCAAATATAAATATTGTTTATATCTATGGACGAGACTCATCAGCATAGAAGTATGACTATTCACTACCGGTCACACGATTCGAAACCCTGGATTACAAGTATTTTTCAACCCAAATCCAACGTCGCTAAGCGATCGGCCAATTCTGAAAAGCTTATAAACAATGATAATTTAAACACATTTAAAGCGGTTAGACGTACTTCTATAAGGGAAGGAATGATGCATATAAAGCAAGTGACGTCACGCTGTGTTAGTACTACCATTTACAGTGCTCTGCTTTTGTACGAGGAGCTTCAAATATATATATATATACATATATTATATATATATATATATATATATATATATATATATATATATATATACATATATATATATATATATATATATATATATATATACATATATATATATGTATATCTAGGCAGCATTTCTCTTTCAGGCAATATTGTTGAATATAAGAGACAACTCGTGTCTAGATATCCTTTGGTAGATCCTTTCAATAGTCCGAATTAGGATCTTAGTTTTGGATGGGAATTGGCTGATGAATTTGCCATAATTTGCATCTGTCTTCCAAGTACTTTCGGACCCATCTGGGTCACTCTTCTATAAATACTACACATGGTCTAGACTGATTAGAGAATATTTTTTTCATAAACTATTTAGAAAACCAGCACAACGCAAATTATTTGATTTTAAAAATAAATTATTTTATTTACTTTAAAAACATTTTTTTTTTAAACTTGAGTACTTTCGGTAATATATACCATCGTCAGAAGTATGAGCATATTTTTTATTTTTTCTTCCTGACTGAGACATACTTATCGCAGTCAAGTTGAAATTCGTTTTGATGTTAGGCCGACAATGTTGATATGGCTGTGTGTATCACGTTGTTACGTGGGAAAGGCATTTTGAAAAGTCACACATTGGAAACGTTAGTGAAATGGCAATAATAAATAAATATTGTTTTATAAAATATTTAGAAAACGCAAATTATTTATTTTAAAAATAAATTATTTATTTACTTTAAAAACATTTTTTTCTTTTTTTTAACTTGAGTACTTTCAGTAATATAATACATCGTCAGAAGTATAAGCATATTTCTTCTTTTTTTTCTTTTTACTTCCTGACTGAGACATACTTATCGCAGTAAAGTTGAAATTCGTCTTGATGTTAGGACGACAATGTTGATATGTGTATCACGTGGTTACGTGGGAAAGGTATTACATTTGATTATTGGAGAAAGTGGTCGTTTGATCAGTACCATTGGAGAGCCATGAATATTATAACTGTCCTGTTTTTAAATCTCCGAAACAGTTACACGGTAAACAGCTGATGATCCCCGTTTTAATATTTCACGCTTAAGTTAAGGTCCCCTGTTTTTGAATTCCCTTTTTTATTTATGAATTTTCTAACGGTGGGTCGGCTTATGCAAGTGCCAAGTCTGCGATATCTTGGATTTAGTTAGTTTCTCTGGGAATTTAAACTGCATTTCTTTCTTTGTTTAAAATGACTCAAAGCTTCTTTAGACTATATATATATATATATATATATATATATATATATATATATATATATATATATATATGTGTGTGTGTATGTGTGTGTGTGCGTGCGTGCGTTCGTTGTTTTATTTTCATTTTGCTTCAGTCGAAGTTCTCAGGAATCAAGGGGTTCCTTCTTGGAGCTGACACTTGATATCTGTATGAGATATATAGATATTCGATGAAAGTTCTCTTTTATCTGTCAAACGTTAGGTCCGTAAAGAAGTTAAAGCCATTAAATACATATACATATATTTTTTTTGTTTCATTTTTTATCAGTCGAACTTCTCACGAATCAAGGAGCCCCTTCCTCGGGCTAACACTTGATCTCTATATGAGACACATAGATATACAAATATTCCATTAAAGTTTTCCTTTATTTCTTAAACGTTGAGTTAGTAAAGAAGTAAACATTAATTTTTCTCAAGAATTCATCTGGTCTGGTGGAGTACCAAGCTAAGTGCTCTTACTTCAGGTAACATTACTTGGAGCCAGTGTATAATCGTGTCGAGGGGATCTTAAGAGATACATATATATTCGATACAAGTTCTCCTTTACCTGTCAAACGTTAGGTTCGTAAAGAAGTTAAGAATATTAACTCCCCCCCCCCAATTGGCATGTGAACTATGTTATAGTATATCTTCTTGTAGGCTCTTATTCCTACCAGATTCCAGGACAATAATTCATCTAGTCTGGTGGAGTATCCAGCTAAGTGCTGTTACTCGATGTAACATTACTTGGAGAATGTACATTAGTTATCGTATGAGCCAGTGTATAGCTGTGTCGAGGGTATCTTATTTGGGTTTCGAATAATATGTTATTGTAAATATATTGTCAGGATTTACTTGTATGGTGAGGGTTAAGAATTCATCTAGTCTGGTGGAGTATCCAGATGAGTGATGTTGCTTGAGTTAACGTGACTTAGAGTAGATGCACCATTCTACGTATGAGCCAGTGTATAGTCGTGTCGAGGGGATCTTATTTGGGCTTTGAATACTATGTTATTTTGAATATTTGGTCAGCGTTTACTTGTAGGGTGAAGTATCCTCATGCCAGGTTGTCCTGGCTAACCCATTGTACAGAGAGACCGAAGACACTCGAGGATGGTGTCTAGGAGTAATTCA
>OY744555.1:21304804-21327304 GCA_963556195.1 Sepiola atlantica
ACCTGTTGTGAAATAAGGAAAGCTCGATATACTGGATAGAGCAAAAATATGTCAACTTATCAATCATTAATCTCCTCTGATGATAAGATTTTAATCTTTGAAAAACCTGGTTTAAGGAATGAAATAGAAGAAAAATAAATGTTTTTATTAACTAAACCGCTACTTGTTTTGAACAACTGAAGATATTGATTTGCTTCCATTTGCAGGTCTAATCAATTTTCATTGACTTACCATATATATTTTATATATATAACATATATGTATCTTATATATATATGTTATATACATACATATGTATATGTTATATACATATATGTATATGTTATATACATATATATATATGTTATATATATATGTTATATACATATATATATATATATGTTATATACATATACATAGATATATAGAGAGAAAGATATAGATAGAGTGATAGATACTCACATCGTTATTTAAAGTATAAAAGAAGGAATAATACGTTGACAGTATACTTATAGAAAGGTATATATGTATATTTATATTTACCTTTATCCCCCCCCTGTACAAGAAGGAATTATAAAACAGAAAACATTGGCGCTACGTATAATTCCAACATGATGCTAATAACTGATGCTTGTTCCCGGAAAATATCAATCAGTTTCATCAGATTAAATAATTTCCTACATAACATCCTAATTAACTTACTCTCACAAAAACATACTTAGAGAAGGTAAGAGGAACTTTTAAAACACAGAAATAACTACTAACACTTCCCATCAATCACCGGGACATCTGCTTCATTGCAGACATTACCCAGCTTCGTCCGTATTTGTTTTATTTTTCCCTTACGTTATTTCACCATTCGGCTATTTTCACTTCATTAAGTAAATAAAAATTGCTCCCTTAAGGTTAACATATTATCTTTCGACGATTTGATTGGCTGGTTATTAAACTAATCAGGATTAAGAGAATATAAATGTCCGAACAAACAAACAATCTGTCTTGTGTTGGTCGATATTCTCAGGTTTCAGCAGTGGCACGCAGAGGGTGTGTGTGGTCTTAGGCATCCCAATTAGAAGGCATCCAACCATATTTACCATCTCTATCTCATAATACTCCTCAGGACATAACAATTTTGCGATCCTAGTAACCATCCTTATTGCCCTTTTCTTTCTCTACCCTTAAGGGTTTCCTATTTACTTAGCTCCCTATTATTAACCTTCTTGCCAGGGTGTTTGACACAAGGTCAGCTGTTGTTTTGAGAAGAGAGCACACAAGGATAAACAAGTCCACATAGCCACAACCTTCCCTCACAAATACTAATAAATTAGTTCATTAAACTCATACTTCTATTTATCTACCTCCCACAAGGTAAGATGTGACACAAGGTCGGGAAAGTGGGTAAGAACCAGCGCTCGAGAATTTGAGCACTCTGGTTGTTTAAAAATTGCCTGGGCAGCCCCGTCGGCATTCGCCGGTAGGGGCGCCTAAGACAGTAAGCAATAAACTTACTCCTCCCCAGAGAGGGGAGGCAAAACCTGGGAGGGTGCACCTCCTAGAACTGCACAGGACCGACAACCCTCAATAGATCAGCGTAAATCCAGACCCAAAGGCCCGGACGATACCGGTTTATTAGGCGGGGTAAAAAACTCATACTATCTCCGTCAAAATAAGTCTATCATATGTGAAGCTTTTTGGCTGGATACACGACCAACACGGGTCAACAAAAAATTACTGTAAAGCTTCAGGGGATTTCTCCTGTAGGGGTATCAAATAACTTCCCAGAAATAAGGTAAAGCGTGGGAGTATAAACCTAGTAATGAACCAGACCAGGTCTTAGCCTAACAGCAACAAAGCCACGGATTTGTATCACAATTCTATGATCTACATGAACACCTAATATGTTTGGATGTATTATGTTGAAATAATTATTATTTATTCGTACAAAGATCGATTGAACAGACAAATTTGCAGTTTTCAAAGTCTCGTTTTTGAATTGGTGTTTGAATGACCTTTGATGACCTTTAATGACCTTTAATGAGAAGTGGGTTTTAATGTTATATATATATATATATATATATATATATATATATATATATATATATATATATATATATATATATATAAAGAGGTGTACTAAAAGCGAACTTTTAGGAGAGGTAAAACCTATTGTGAAGAGTATACAGCTCAATATCCAGGATAGAGCAGGTAGATATGATCTTTGAAAAGCCTGGCTTAAGGAAAATTTAACTTGAATAAATTGCCTTTTTGCGGAATATACCTTGCTCTGAGCAATTGAATTGAATTTTGATTTGGATTTTGCTTCTCTAATTCCTTTCCATTCTTCTTCATATATATATATATATATATATATATATATATATATATATATATATATATATATATATATATATATGTGTGTGTTTTAATTCAATAGATTGATCTGTGATGCCATCCAGCGTTATTGAATTTAAATCGTTAACGACTTCCTGGAACAATTCGAAAAACGTTCTATGCGCGTTTCTCCGCTGTCTTTTAAAAATGCTATTCTTTCTGCAGCTTTTTTTTGCTCATTTGCTTTTGACACCCGAGGATGATTCGACGAAGAATCGAAAATGTTCGTGAAACCTATGGAACATTTATTATTATTTTTTTTATTTCAATACAAAAAAGATCATCAGAAAAATTGAACAAATAAAAAGGTTATAATTAAACAGACGCATTCATTTATTTCAAACAATGTTTGCATATATATATATATATATATATATATATATATATATATATATATATATATATATATATATGATAAGTCAATGAAAATAATTAGACCTGCAAAGGGAAGCAAATCAAAATCTTCGGTTGTTCAAAACAAGGACGTTTAGTGAATAACAATATTTATTTTATCTCTCTTTCATTCCTTAAGCCAAGCTTTTCAAAGATTAAAATCTTATCATCAGAGGAAGCTAATGATGGATAAGTTGACGATAGTGAATGTTCGAAATTTGAAAAAAAAGTTTTAAAATTCAAACGGGTATTTTCCAATGTATAGAAATGTTACCAACACGGAAATCCTAGTAGTACTTTTATGGACCTATTGTGAGGTGAGGAAAGCTCAATATACTGGATAGAGCAAAAATATGATAAGTCAATTACTTAAGCCAGGCTTTCCTTACCTCACAATAGGTTCAACTCTCTAAAAGTTTACCTTTTACTTATAAATTTTCATACATGTATATATATATATATATATATATATATATATATATATATATATATATATATAAATATATATATATATATAAATAATGTATATATATATATATGTATATATATATACATATATATATGTGTATATATATTTATATATGTATATATATATGTATATGTATATATATATGTATATATATATGGATATATATATGTGTATATATATATGTATATATGTATATATATATGGATATATATATATGTATATATATATATGTATATATATATGTATATATATGTGTATATATATTTGTATATATATATATGGATATATATATATGTATATATATATATATATATATATATATATGTATATATATATATATATATATATATATATATATATATATATATATATATATATATATATATATATATATATATACGTATGACCACAGTCGCAAAAAACAAATGTTATAGAATAGTATGAAGATAATTCGATACCCTTTATATATATATATATATATATATATAGGGCGGGTAAAGAAAGATCATTACAACATTAGTACCGTCGGTTTCAAGCTCAGAAGAACTTAATCATCCGGCGCTCTTCAGCTTATGTTGTCAACTAGGTGCCAACAGAAGCTGAAGAGAGCCGGGTGGTTAAGTCTTTCGGAGCTTGAAACCGACGGTACGAATGTTGTACTAATCTTACTTTACCAAAAAATAAATAAATATTACGCTCTTAATTTCGATTCTGCATTAATCGAGCACTCTTCTGGGATTTTCCTTACAAAAAAGTTTATATATATTTATATATATATATATATATATATATATATATATATATATATATATATATATTTATATATAATAATAATGGTAATAATCTAGGTAAAAAATATCCACAGGGTGGTAATCCAGAGAATTTTAACCGGGTTTATAAAAACCGGGTTTATAAAAAGTGCTCAATATCAAAACAGAGCTTTATATATGATAATTTTATTTACACAGACATGTACAAAATCTGCGACACTGGCATGTCGATGTTATCGATCAACAGTTACTATAAACTGAGATCTCATCAGGCAGAGTTCTCTCCAAATATGATCTGTGGTTAAGATCGGATTCTAACTCTCCTTGATGAGATCTCAGTTTATATTAACTGTTGATCGATAACATCGACATGCCAGTGTCGCAGATTTTGTACATGTCTGTGTAAATAAAATTATCATACATACATATATATATATATAGTCTAAAGAAACTTTGAGTTATTTTAAACAAAAAGACAAAAAAAAAAGAAGGAAAATGCAGTTTAAATTCCCAGAGAAACTAACTAAATCCAAAATAGTGTAGACTTAACATTTGTTGGAAAATTCATAAATAAATAATATATAATAGTAAGTAAATAAAATAAAAAGGGGGATTTAGTATCTAACAGTGAAACAAAAGCAGGAGACCTTAACGTAAGCATCTAATATTAACACGGGGATCTTCAGCTGTTTACCATGTAACTGTTTCGGAGATTTAAAAACAGGACAGTTATATGCATGGCTCTCCAATGGTACAGATAAAACTACCATTTCCCCAATAATTCAGCCTAAAATGTTACTTATATATATACATAAATAAACAATAAAATAATAATAATAATAATAATATACTACCTTAAAACTACCGTGTGATATGGTAATTTGCATATCAAATAAAATTCTTTATAACAATAGTAATACTAGTAATAATAATAAAATACTATCTAAACACTACACCTACGAACCATTCTGCGATATGGTAGCTAGAAATAAAATTATATAGGAATATATATATATCGTCCATTACGCGCGAGCCTCGAGTAACTGAACTCGCAGTGTTTATATAAACACTGTCAACTATCGTAGAATGATCCATTCGTTTATATAAATATGTTTGCATTACTCTGAATGGTAGTTTGCGATTACACTTAACATATTGCTCAGCACACGAAAGGAGGGGCATGTGCTTGTACGTCTCTGTGGAAACGAATATATCTAATTAGTAATCTCTCCAGATATATCGCTATTTATTTTATATGACGATTTGTGTAATCTTGTCTGTGTGTCTGCCTACATTTTCATCTTAGTATCAATGGATCTGTCTATTCATTGCATTATCAATCTGATAATATACATCCTGGTTTTAAATAACGTGATGTCAAGCTACGCTGATGAGTCGTGGACGATGAAACACGTCCGTGGATAATTATGCTTAATAAATATAGGGTAAGGTGTAAAGTCATGAAAATGAAATGCCGTGGTAGACAAAATTGTGTAGAAAAAAGATAAACGGAAAACTAGTTAAAATGCTGGAGAAAAACAAAAACAAGACATTTGACCGGTTTCGTTCGTATTAACGAACGTCTGCAGAAAAAAAGTATATAGGCTCCCATATGGGGCATCGCATACGTGAAGGGAACAATGATTTCCACCTAACGTTAATTTATTAACCTCCTCTCCAGGAGGTTAGGCACAAGGACAGTTTTATCTTACTCCCACAAGGTAAGATGTGACCCAAGGTCGGATCGGGGAAGTGGGGCTAGAAAAACCAGCGCCTGAGAAGATGAGCACTCTGGTTGTTTAAAAATTGCCTGGGCAGCCGCGTCGGCATTCCCCGGTAGGGGCGCCTCAGGCAGTAAGCAATAAACTTACTCCTCCCCAAAGAGGGGAGGCAAAGCCTGGGAGGATGGACCTCCTAGAACTGCGCAGGACTGACCCATAGACCGGTGTAAATCAAGCCCCGAAGGCCAAGACGATACCGGTCTATGGGGGGCAGTATCCATCGGAACAGATTCTACACTTTCTTCATAGCCAAAAGGCACGAACGTTAAGGTAAATGCTTTTCCGTATAAATAGTTGAATACGTTCAATTATATCACCAATTATATCGCTAATAAAATTAAATATAAATAAAATGACAACATCTACGAAGTGCGATACATTTTTCCCAATTACCATTGCGGGGTTCTTGGCTTGGTAGTAAAGCATCGGGCATCAGTCTCTAAATGCCGCTTTCAAATAGCGCTCACTCTAGTCACCCTAATGAGTCGTAAGCGATAAATGTGTCAGCAGATATTTATATGCTTCAAGGTTTTATTAAAGTAGGGATCCACCCACAGAGTGAATGCGGTATTTTGGTGCAAAGATCTAGTTTAGAGTCAGCAAATGGTTTTCTGTTCTTTGTCATTTTTATTTTTAATAAAAAATATCTTCATTTTTGAAAATTGTTGTAAATAACAAATGTTAAAAGCTTGTCTCAGTTATCCTCTCCCCCCCCCTTCCATAGCGGGCGTCATGCCTAAGGTAAATACATTCCAAAGGATGTAATTTTTATTTAATGTAGAAATGAATGTTTCTTAGGAATGTATTTGCCTAAATACATTCTCGGACTTTTGGTCAAGATCAAAGTGTAGTATCTGTTCTGATGGATACTGCACCCTATAGACTGGTATTGTCTTGGCCTTCGGGGCTTGATTTACGCCAGTCTATGGGTCTGTCCTGTGCAGTTCTAGGAGGTTCACTCTCCCAGGCTTCGTCTCCCCTCTTTTGGGAGGAGTAAGTTTATTGCTTACTGCCTGAGGCGCCCCTACCGGGGAATGCCGACAGGGCTGCCCAGGCAATTTTTAATGGCCACAGTGCTTACCTCTCAGGCGCTGGCTTTTAAAACCCCACTTTCCCGACCCGACCTAAGGTAACATCTTACCTGTGGGAGTAAGATAAAACTGGCCTTGTGCCTAACTCCTGGAGAGGAGTAAATAATGCTTAAATACATTCTCGAACTTTTGGTCAAGATCAAAGTGTAGTATCTGTTCCAATGGATACTGCACCCTATAGACCGGTATTGTCTTGGCCTTCGGGGCTTGATTTACGCCTGTCTATGGGTCTGTCCTGTGCAGTTCTAGGAGGTCCACTCTTCCAGGCTTCGTCTCCCCTCTTTTGGGAGGAGTAAGTTTATTGCTTACTGCCTGAGGCGCCCCTACCGGGGAATGCCGACGGGGCTGCCCAGGCAATTTTTAATGGCCACAGTGCTTACCTCTCAGGCGCTGGCTTTTAAAACCCCACTTTCCCGACCCGACCTAAGGTAACATCTTACCTGTGGGAGTAAGATAAAACTGGCCTTGTGCCTAACTCCTGAAGAGGAGTAAATAAATACTCTCCTATCTATTTTATTTTATATTCCCTATTTTGGATCAACTGCCACTCAATAAATACTCAAATATTCTTCGGTTACTTGCCATTTTCATGACAGCAAAGAAGAAATCAGATAATGTATTTGGTCATGACCAATCACTCCATTCGTCTCCATTGTCTCTCAAGACCGAACGGAGGCCATGAAGACATTGAGATGCAGGGGAGGGCAGCACTCTTTTCGTCAGGATTACTACACTTACCATTGTATCCTCACCTCATAATACTGACTGTTTAGCAAGACACGTATATATATATATAATAGAAGACCCCTTTAACGAACAAGAGGGCATAAAAGTGGTGCAAAACTGTTGTATTTTAGGTCCACTTCTACTTGATATTGAGTACTCTTGAAAATATTGGTTTTATGTTAATCTTATTAATATATTCGAACTTGCTTAATAAATATATATCATTGAATTAAAACAAAAAAACACATTAAGAAAAGGGTGGCTTCGTAAACAGAAGATATTGATGTAGGGGGAAAAAGAAGAGAGAGGGAGAGTAAGACAGCAAACAGTCCATCAGTAATCTCCCCCTTCCCCATACCATCCGTTCTCTATGAACTCTTCTCGCGTATGCCTTGTCAGTATATCTTTCTTTCTAGCGAAAAGCTTCAATGATGGTTATTAGTAATTTACTGCTTTTTATTAAGTCACTTTAATAAATAACTGTTAATATTGACACAACTATTGCATATATATAAGAAAAATAGGCCAATAAAATTACAAATGAATAACACCAAAGACTAATTTCTTATGAACTGTTTAAAAAATAAGTTATGCAAATTAGTGCACAGATAGTGTCTTTGGTTCTTTAATCTTTACTATATATGGAGTATTTCAAAATATTGTATTGTATTATTAAATTGCATTAACTTGTTTTGATAGTAATACTGGAGTGAAAAATGAAACGGCTTTCACAATATATATATATATATATATATATATATATATATATATATATGTAACCACATTTTAAGTTAACAATATTAAATTATTTTTACCTACATATGCGAGCGTTTAAAGCTTTCGCTTTCATCAGTGTAGGGAATGATAAGAGAGAGAGAGATACATACATATCTCTCTCTCTCTCTATATATATATATATACATATATATATACATATATATATACATATATATATACATATATATATACATATATATATATATATATATATGTGTGTGTGGATACATGAAATACTAATATATATATATATATATATATATATACCCCTCTCTATATATGTCTCTCTCTCTCTCTCTCTCTCTCTCTCTCTCTCTCTCTATATATATATATATATATATATATATATATATATATATATATATATGTGTGTGTGTTGAAACAGTATATATATAATAGTGCATACCTTCACGTGTACGTATACATATGCATTTAATATATACATTCTTCTACATGATACACACGTTACTGAAAGAATCTTTAAGAGCATACGCATACTACATCTTCAGTTAACGCTTGTGTATAATTAATGTTGAAGATATGGGAATATACATATATATACATACATGTATATATATATATATAAATATATAGGTATATATATATATATATATATATATATATATATATATATATAGGTATATGTATATGTATATATATATATATATAGAGAGAGAGAGATATGTATGTATCTCTCTCTCTCTATATATATATATATATATATATATTAGTACTTCATGTATCCACATAAAATATTATAAGGAGATATAATTTTTTATGTGTCAGTTTTCAGTATTTACTTCAACAGTGCTCGATACGTAAGTAGAGCTAGGTAGTAAGCAATGAAAATATATATGGCAATTAAGCTACACAGAGGCTCCCGTGTTTCATTTAGCCTGACGATTCCCACCGGGGATGAAACACGGGAGCCTCTGTGTAGCTTAATTACCATATATATTTTCATTGCTTACTATATATATATATATATATATATATATATATATATATATATATATATATATATATAAATGTATATATTTATATGGTATTTTCTATATGTCACATGGAATAGTCGGAGAACATAGGCCCTAGATGGCAGCTCATAGATACGTCATAGATACGTCATATATATCGGTATATACCATTCCTATTGAGTCATAAAGAGGAGCTTCTGTGACGTCATCTACTAGAAGTTTAATAGCTGGACGGATTGTTTTTGAAAGTTCTGTGAATGGGGACGTAAATAAAACGGTTTTCGACGTCTCGAGATTCCATTTTACAGTTATTAGGTTAGCAGGGTTACGAATGCATATTTGATATTTTATTGGTTAGGAAGGTATGTTTTTATTACGTAGTTTTGTTCATGGCGTATATCTACGTATGTAAAACTCAATGCCTGTGCGTATGGGTGATGTTTGTGTGTTCCCTATAGACACAAAGGTTAGAGAATCTACTTTAAATCTTAAAGCGTATTCTCATGTAAAATTTACCAGAGAAGACAAGTGCACCCTTAAAGAGGCTAATTATAGAAAACTTTTCCTGGGGAAGACAATGGAAGTCGTCCCAAATCTCTAAGTGCCTTCTTAACCTAAGGAAGCTATAGGGGTCATAGTGTATTCTTATGTAAAATTAACCGGAGTCTAAAGCTACAAAACTTCAAATATATCATATTCTAATGAAACTTCAATCATACGTATAACATTTTCTGGGGAAGACAATGGAAGTGGCCCCAAATCTCTAATTGGCTTCTTACCTTAAGGGAGCTATAGGGGTCGAACCTCCTTTGAAACTTAATCTACTTAAAATCTTAAAGTGTATTCTTATGTAAAATTAACCGGAGTCTAAAGCTACAAAACTTCAAATATATCATATTCTAATGAAACTTCAATCATACGTATAACATTTTTTTGGGAAGACAATGGAAGTGGCCGCGAATTTCTAAGTGACTTCTTAACCTAAGGGAGCTGTAGGGGTCGAACCTTTAAAACTTTAAATACATCCTACTTTGATGAAATTTATATAATATGTGTAGAATTCCCCGGGGAAGACAATGGAAGTGGTTCTTGATCTCTGCGTAAAACTCAACGTGCCAAATATCTACGTGCTCCCACCTCTAAGAGACTCATTGGAACACAGCTCCCTTAAAACTTCAAATACGTAGATCAGGTTTTAATTAAATTTAAAGCATAGGTATAAGATACTGATTCAAGGAGTTTTTCAACATTCCATTTTCTTATTTAATTAGGAGGCGAAACGGGTAGACAGGAATGTAAAACATCAAGAAAGTAATATAGTATTACGAGCATAGTAGAAAAAGTATGCAATCCCGAGCAACGTCGAGTCCTCTTCGCTAGTATATATATATATATATATATATATATATATATATATATATATATATATATATATATATATATATATAAACCTCCCACGCAATAATTTGAAACACGACTTGTCGGGGTCCCCCCCTCCCCTCTCATGTCCCATGTCACCGTTATAGACAAAGCCCTAACTCTGTCCCCCTCCTCCCCCCTCCAATGTATTTTCAATTTTCAATCTCCCGTTGAGGTGAACTTAAAACGTATGCCATTCGGATTCCATCGTTAGCCTGACGAGTTGGACGCTATCGTCGCCAATGAAACAGAACTTGTTTTGTCGCAACTAATGGAATAAAATCAAAAAAATATATATTTTGCTCTGAATTTTCATTTAGCACTCTTATAAACCCGGTTTCAACTTCCTTCGGATTCATACCCCCTGGATATTTGTAACAAGTTAATTATATATATATATATATATATATATATATATATATATATATATATATATATAAATATATATATATATACTTCATGTATCCACACAAAATTTATAAGATATAATTTTTTATGTATCAATTTTCAGTATTTACTTCAACAGTGCTCGATACGTAAGTAGAGCTAGGTAGTAAGCTATGAAAATATATTTATGGCAATTAAGCTACACCCACACACACACACATATATATATATATATATATATATATATATATATATATATATATATATATATATATATGTAAATCGAGGCAGCATTTTTTCCTTAAGACACGTATTATTAAAAACCGAGATTCCGAGATTAAGATTTTAATCCGGAAAATTGAAGGGATCAATACTAAAGTAACCAGACAAAAATTGTCGGTTATTTTTAATAATAATAATAATAATAATAATAATAATAATATATATATATATATATATATATATATATATATATATATATATATATATATATATATATATATATCATGTCTAGATATCCTTTGGTAGATACTAGCGCCATAGCCCAACACTTAACAACGACCACTCCTGCCCCCGATCGGAATTCAGAAAACTCTTAGTAGAAAATACAAAAATCTTAGAATATAGTACTAACAGACAAAAAATCCATATATATGAAGCCCTATATATAAATACCAAATAAACCCTAATTAATAGAATTAACTTTAATATCAGCAATAATATACTAAAATGTCTATAATTCTAAATATAGTTTCGTACTTATTACATAATTTCCGCCAAAACCTTCTATAATACTAACACGTGGTCTGTACCTGATTAACCTCATTTCCCTGAAGATGGACCCGGATGAGTCTGAAAATACCCTGTGTGTTATATTACAGAGTGTCCCAAAGGTAGCTGACACTTGAAAAAAAAATCATAACTTTGTTTTTAAACTATATTTTATTTACCTCCTGGTCAGCTTCGGGTTTTGATGAAAGTGTTTCTGTGGAATGAACTGGATTCGAACCCGATTAACCTCATTTCCCTGAAGATGGACCCGGATTGGTCTGAAAGTACTTGGGAGACAAATCTAAACTATGGCAAATTCATCAGCCAATTCCCCTCCGAAACTAAGATCCTGATTCGGACTATTGAAAGGATCTAACAAAGGATATCTAGACATGAGTTGTCTCTTATATTCATCAATACTTGCTTGCAAGAGAAGATGCTGCATATATATATATATATATATATATATATATATATATATATATATATATATATAAAATATTTTTGAAGATCAAACATCGTGCAATATTTTTATAAATGAAAAATTCATTTATTTTTTAAAAATTTTTAACGCGAATTTTCGTTGTAAAATACAACCTTATCAAGCGAGACTGCCCTATAGATTTTTTTCCTTTTCTTCCTCCTCATGTTGATGGTGGTATTAATCCCGAGGGGTCGAAAATACGTCGAGTTCTTTAAGACGTTAGAAGTTCAGTTCGGTCGATGTCATGCGCAGATTGGCGCTATTTATGAAGTAAGGAAGTTGACATCTTTGAAGCACGGATTAGAATGTATTAAATATTTTTGAAAATCAAACATTATGCAATATTTTTATAAAAAACAAACTATAGGACAGTCTCGCTTGACAAGGTTGTATTTTACAACGAAAATTCGCGTTAAAAAAATTTAAATAAATTAATTTTTATTTATAAAAATATTGCACGATGTTTGATTTTCAAAAATATTTAATACATTCTAATTCGTGCTTCAAAGATGTCAACTTCCTTACTATATATATATATATATATATATATATATATATATATATATATATATATATATATATATATATACTTTTTGTTTGATTTTTCTTAGTTTTTTAATTGTTTTCGCCCAAAAATGACCGACTGTATAGTGTAGGATTTGTTCACGACATTATAATCCATTAATGTTTTTACTCTTTGAGAATTTTTCTGATAATTTAGTAGTGTTGCAGAAACGATATTGACATAAAAATGTTGTTTGGCTCACGGCAAATGAAACAGACCGTAAAAAATACATCTTACAAAAATGTTATGTTTTTTGGGAAGTGTGAAAAAGTAAAAATAAAAATAATAAAATAAAAACATGGTTATTTGAATATAAAATGAACCTGAGTTATATATGCTCTGTTGTTACTAATTGACAAGCATCGAGCTTAATTTTTTAAAGAGACTGCAAAATGAAAAAAGCACCGATAGTATATGCTAATACATATATTGTCATTAATAATTATATATATATATATATATATATATATATATATATATATATATATATATATATATATATATATATAAGGTGAGTCAATGAAAAATAGTTAGACCTGCAGATGGAAACAGATCAATATCTTCAGTTGTTCAGATCAGAACAAGGAGCATTTAGTAAATAAAAATATTTCTTCTTCTTCTCTTTCAATTTCATTCCTTAAGCCAGGCTTTTCAAAGATTAAAATCTTATCATCAGAGGAAGTAGTGATTGATAAGTTAACAGATAAGAACAGTCTATATTCAAAATTTGAAAAAAGTTTTTAAAACAAAAAGGTTTTTTTTTTTAGTTTTAAAAGTTCGAACGTGTGTGTTACAATGCAAGGACTTGGGTGGAATCGTCGTCGTTGGATTTTCATACAGATCCTTCTGGATTTACCAATTACACTTGAACCCCATACAACTTGGATCTCCGTGTTTGGTGACTTTCATTTACATTGAAACACACCCGTTTGAACTTTTAAAACTTAAAAAAAAACAAAAAAAAACTTTTTTCAAATTTTGAATATTGACTGTCCTTATCTGTCAACTGATAAGTTGACAAATAAGGACAGTCAATATTCATCACTACTTCCTCTGATGATAAAATTTTAATCTTTGAAAAGCCTGGCTTAAGGAATGAAATTAAAAGAGAAGAAGAAGAAATATTTTTATTTACTAAATGCTCCTTGTTCTGAACAACTTAAGATATTGATGTGTTTCCATTTACAGGTCTAACTATTTTTCATTGACTCACCTTATATATATATATATATATATATATATATATATATATATATATTCTTCATATTCCATACCCTTTTCAGTTCTGTGGCAAGTTCTTCTTCTTCTTCTTCCTCTTATTATTACTCTTCTCCCTCTCCTCCCCTTCTTTTTCGCCTTCTTCTTCTTCTTCTTCTTCTTCTTCTTCTTATTATTATTATTCTCCTCCCTCCCCTCCCTCTCCTCCTCCTTCCCTTCTTTTTCGCCTTCTTCTTCTTCTTATTATTATTATTCTCCTCCCTCTCCTCCCTATCCTCCCTCTCCTCCTCCTCCCCTTCTTTTTCGCCTTCTTCTTCCTCTTCTTCTTATTATTATTCTCCTCCCTCTCCTCCTCCTCTCCTTCTTTTTCGCCTTCTTCTTCTTCTTCTTCTTCTTCTTCTTCTTATTATTATTCTCCTCCCTCTCCTCCCTATCCTCCCTCTCCTCCTCCTCCCCTTCTTTTTCGCCTTCTTCTTCGATTTTATAAATCGGGGAACTTATGTTTTAAGGCATTTCCGTCCGTCCGTCCGTCTGTCCGTCCATCCGTCTATCCGGATTTTTCTCCGCAACCATCCATTGAATTCTCCGATTTTTGAGAAAAAATCTGGTTAGCCCCCCCCCCCCAGGGGGTCAAAAGTCCCCGAAATGACATTTTTTGCCCAATAACTTTTCATCCATCCATTCAATTTCTCTGAAACTTGGCCAAAATGTGGAGGCAATTGTTCCTAATAGAAAATAAGTATCGCTGACCTTGGAAAAAATCTGGTTCGCGCCTCTAGGGGGTCAAAAGCCCTCAAAAATGGCAAAAAATGACCCTTTTCTCCCATAACGTTTGATCCATCCATTCAATTTTTTTGAAACTTGGCCAAAATGTAGAGGCAATTGTTCCGGATATAAAATGAGCATCCTTGACCTCAGAAAAATTCTGGTTCGCGCCCCCAGGGGTTCAAAGGGGGAGGGGTCAAAAATGCCTCAAATTTCCCAAATATATTGCATTTTACACTCGCCACATCGAGTCACATACAAAGGGGGGACCACGCACGCGCGGCTTGTTATATATGAACACAGTAATTTTTTTGTTTTGTTGTTTTTAAAGATATTTCGGAGTAGTGTACACAATTTTGGAATCGACGAAATGGAAGGCAGTCCACTGAAAACTGTACAAACGTCAACATCGTCAGCAAATTTTATGGAAACAACACGGGAAAAGGAAAAGTCCGCATTTCTCTGGAATATGGAGGTGCAAACAGAAATAAACAACCTCATCTAAGCAATGAGATCGAACGTGATAATAGTCAAAAAGGAGGGGGAAAAATGCCAAACCGTAGATTTTGCCGTCCCAGCACGTCACAGGGTGAATATCAAAGAAGCAGAAAAACGAAGCAAATACATGGAACTTGCTAGAGAACTGAAAGGGACATGGAACATAAAAATTTAAAAAAAACAATAATACCAATAAGTGTAGGAGAACTAGGAACATTCACACACAAAAAAAAATCTTGAAAAAATCTAGGAGAAATTGGAATCGAATTGAAGATTGATACTATTACAACCCGGCAATATTGAAACTAACTGAAATCTTAAAAAAAAAAAAAAGTCGAATGCGGAAACCAACCGTGAAAACCCACTAACGCTAAGCCTAACCCTAACCAACCGTGAAACCCCACTAACGCTAACCAATTACAAGTAAGTTGAAATATAACTAAAAATATAGAAAGAACATCACACGAACCCGATAGAACTGAAACTGCAAGAAACCTAATAAACTCAGCCATCCCCCATACGAAATAAATTCACAAACATAATTCGGCGACAAACACTTTGACTAGTACCATAAAACATTTACTTTGAAGGTCAAGGAGGATAAAAAAAGACGAGGAGGGATAACACCGGGCAGACCTCTAACATTGGGATTACTTATTGTCACTCAAATTCTAGAGAAGACCAACTGGTGTCGCTAGCGAAAATTAAATGGTAAACAGCTGTTGCGATGAAGCTAAATGATTTGCAATGGGGATACTAGTTGTACTTCGACTCCAGACAACACCATTGTCATTGCAAGTGACCAATCCTTGATAATGACTTACATGCAAACTCCTAATGAGTAAATACTCCCCCTCCTCCTCTTCCTCCTCCTCCTCCTCTTCTTCTTCCTACTACTACTACTACTACTACTACTACTACTACTACTAATAATAATAATAATCTTTTTAGACACCTATTTATCTACTTCCCACAAAGTAGAATGTGACACAAGGTCGGAAAGTGGGAGATTGCGCACTCTAGAGGAAAAGTACTAGGTGTCTTTAAAAATTGCCTGGGCAGCCCCGTCGGCATTCCCCGGTAGGGACGCCTCAGGTGATTAGCAATAAACTAACCCCTTCGCAAAGGGTGAGAAGGAACTGTATAAGACAGACCCATAGACCGGCATAAATCAAGCCCCGAAGGCCAAGACAATACCAGTCTATGGGGTGCAGTATCTATCGGAACAGATACCACACTTTGATCTTGGCCAAAACCAAGATAACTTGCTTAATCATTGATATAGCCTGCCCCTTTCGATACCAGAGTGCGGGAGAAAGAACACGAAAAAATAAATAAATATCAAGATCTAAAATGGGAATTAGTTAGACTATGGAAATGTAAAGAAGTCAAGGTGATTCCCGTTGTAATTGGAACGCTTGGAACCATAACGAAAAGCCAGCATATATGGCTTAAACAGAATGACGAGACAATTTCTTTTCCAATTCTGTAAAAGGCTTTCCTGTTGTGAACAGCGAAAGTGTTAAGGTACAGTTTGAATGTCTAAGGTCAAGAGAATTGATTTGATGTTCAAAAAAAAAACCCAACTAAAAACATCCAAAAAGTATGAATTAATAATAATAATAATAATAATAATAATAATATGAATTAATAATAATAATAATAATAATAATATGAATTAATAATAATAATAATAATAATATGAATTAATAATAATAATAATATGAATTAATAATAATAATAATAATAATAATAATAATATGAATTAATAATAATAATAATAATAATAATAATATGAATTAATAATAATAATAATAATAATAATAATATGAATTAATAATAATAATAATAATAATAATAATATGAATTAATAATAATAATAATAATATGAATTAATAATAATAATAATATGAATTAATAATAATAATAATAATAATATGAATTAATAATAATAATAATAATAATATGAATTAATAATAATAATATAAATTAATAATAATAATAATAATAATATGAATTAATAATAATAATAATAATATGAATTAATAATAATAATAATAATAATAATAATAATAATATGAATTAATAATAATAATAATAATAATAATATGAATTAATAATAATAATAATAATATGAATTAATAATAATAATAATAATAATAATAATAATATGAATTACTAATAATAATAATAATAATAATAATAACAATAATAATAATAATAATAATAATATGAATTAATAATAATAATAATAATAATAATATGAATTAATAATAATAATAATATGAATTAATAATAATAATAATAATAAATAATAATAATAATAATATGAATTAATAATAATAATAATAATAATGATAAAAAATAATAATGATATAACATCAATATCTTTATACCCCTCCCCACCTAAAAAACAACCACGTGATGTCACGAGCCTCGGTTAGTAACATACAAAATAGTAATGAAGGCTCAAGAAGGATGGAAACACTGACGAGATAGAGCACCAAGCACACCTCCACCAGGATTTTAGGAAGACTTATTTCCACTCAAACGCAGCAAAGACCGATCCTCGTTGCCAATGATATATCAGAGGTAAACGGCAGTTGCACAATGCTTAGCAACAGTGATCAAAAGAGGCGGAAATTGCCAGAGAACTGAAAGGAATATGGAACATGAAGAAAATTAAAACAAATAATTGTAGAACCACTAGGAACAGTTCCGTAAATAAACATGAGTAATTTACTCCTCTCCAGGAGTTAGGCACAAGGCCAGTTTTTATCCTACTCCCACAAGTAAGATGTGACCCAAGCTCGGGTCGGAAAGTGGGGGTTGAAAAGCCAGCGCCCGAGAGGTGAGCACTCTGACCATCAAAAATTGCCTGGGCAGCCCCGTCGGCATTCCCCGGTAGGGGCGCCTTAAGCAGTAAATAAACATGAAACGAAGACTAGGAGAAATTGGAATCAAAGGTAAGAGTGACACCATATGACACGCGGCACTGGCGAAAAAAAAAACAGCAACAATATTGAGGAAAATCCTCGAGTGCGAAAACCAACAGCGATAACAAACACCCCCCAAGAAGCCACAGATGAGTTCAACTAAAAAAAAACAAAAAAAAACTCATTATCCGATCCCAATGGAACTGAAATTACCAGAAACACATTAATCTAAAAACACCATTCTTCTAAAAAAAAAAAATATATGTAGCCATCAGCCATGTTTGGTACAAAATGGTCGTGAAGAGAGAGCACCACCCAGACCTCTACTAGAGAGTACTAGCATACCAAAGTGGCTTATTGCCATCAACATTTCAGAGAAAACTCACGGCCGCTTTCAGCGAGAAATCAACGGTGAAAAGCTGTTGCGAGAACGGTTGAAACGGTAATCGAAAGAACAGGCGAGTACTAGAAATCTGGGAGGACTTGTTGTCACTCAGACTCCAGGGAACATGACCTATGCTTGCCAGTGAGTGAACAGTGATAATAATGTGAGTGAAAACTCACAGTGAGTAAAAAACTACTACTACTACTACTGCTGCTACTACTACTACTGCTACTACTACTACTACTACTGCTACTGCTACTACTACTACTGCTGCTACTACTACTACTACTGCTACTGCTGCTACTACTACTACTACTACTACTACTGCTGCTGCTACTACTACTACTGCTACTGCTACTACTACTACTACTACTACTACTACTACTACTACTGCTACTACTACTACTACTACTGTTACTGCTACTACTACTACTACTACTACTACTACTGCTACTACTACTACTAATAATAATAATAATGAAACATCGCTTTACAAGCCCGCCCCCCCCAATAAATTACACCGGCCTCGCACGACACAAAAATGAACCAATGAAAAGAAATAGCAAAGAAACACCATCAGCTCCCCGCCCCCCCAAAAAAATAAATAAATTAAAAAATAAATTAAATAAAATAAATAAAAAATCAATTTAATAAACTGAAAATGGTACCAGCCTAGGCTGACACCAGACAAAATATTTGCATAGGGTCAAGGAGGATGAGAAGACCGAGGAGGGACAGCACAAACCAGACCTCCACTGGAAGTGCAGAGACTGTTGGGACCTTGGGGAGGCTTATTGCCATCCAAATCCCAGAGAAGACCAATGGTCCGTAACAGCGAGAAATCAATGGTAAACGGCTGTTGTGATACTGCAAGTTTATTTACGGTGGCTATCGAAAAGAGGTGGAGAATACTGGAAATCTGGGGAGACTTGTTGTCACTCAGACTCCAGGGAATACCAGCGGTTTTCGGTGAGCAATCACTGATGACCTGTGTGGGAACTCCTAGTGAGTACATTATAATAATGAGAAAGGCCAAAATCTCAAGGAAAATCATTGAGTGCGGAAACCAACCAACCATCGAACACTAATCTACCACAGATAATGATGAATTAGAAAGCCTGAAAGAACGAAAAACTGTCAGAAATACATTAGACTGATCGTCTTCCTGACAAAAACAAATTCAGTCATACATACATGCATATAACGACATTAGCCTCGACTGGTACGTCACAAAACTGTTGAGAAAAAAGGGTGACAAAACTGAGAAGGGAGAGCACTGACCAGACCTCCACTGGAAGAATCCGGAGAATACCGGAACTTTGGCGAGGTTTGGTGCCACTAAAATTCCAAAGACGAACGATCGTTGCTAGCGTGAAATACAACGCAACGTGATTTACATTAGTTATCGAAAAATGATGGAGAGTGCTGGGAATCGGGGAATACTTATTCTCACTCAGACTCCAGGGAACATCATTTGCTATTGTCAGTGAGCGAAACCTACGAGTAAATAATGATAAAGAGGAAACATCATAAACTCACGCCCCCATCTTGCATCCGACAAAGGTAAAACTAAATGGCAGAATCACTAACATCACTTGTTACCATGAAGGGTCTTAGAGGATGGAAAGATCCAGGAAGAATATGAGGATACGAACACCGAATGGAAGAGCACAGATTATACAAGAATCATGTAGAGCTTTATTGCAACCAAAATTACATAGGAAACCACTGACCGTTATCAACGAGAACATGGTTGTAAACAGCTGTTGCGAAACCATCAAGTGAATTGCAATGACGATCGAAACAAGCGGAGATTATTAGAAATCTGGGGATACTCGTTGTCACTCGGATTCTAGGGAACGCCACCTGTTTTGTACGCCTATAGAATAAGTAATCTAACCCACCCCACTGACAATCACTTATATATGATACGTAGAAACCCTATCCATACAAGATAATCTTGCTGGAGCGTTGGTGAGACATGTTGGTATTTATGAAACGCCCCCCCCCCCCATACAGGTAGGGCGTTATAGAAAGTCGATTTGATGTGGCAAGGTACCAAACGCCTTTCACCGTTCAGGGTAATTTATGTCTGCTCAGATGACTCTCCATGGAGAAGACAGGATCCTGGGCGAATAGACCCGAAAAAGAAATAAAAGCATATTTTTCTCGCGTGACTTGCTGTCACATGACTTGTAAAAAAATACTGTCAGCTCATATTCGCCGGTGTGAAAACCATAAAATGATTAAAAATTCAATTGACAATAAATAAGGCGTAATTAATGTTTATATATATATATATATATATATATATATATATATATATATATATATATATATATATATATATATATATGAATATATATATGTATATATATATATATATATACAAATATTTTCATCTATGTATATATATATATATATATATATAATTTATATATATATATATATATTTCATATATGCATATATATATATATATATATATATATATATATATATGAAAATATCTATATATATATGAACATATATGAAAATATACATGTATCTATATATATGAACATATATAAAAATATATATGTATCTCTCTCTCTCTCTCTCTCTCTCTCTCTCTCTCTATATATATATATATATATATATATATATATATAACAGATGACAACAGAAGCTGAAGAAAGCCGGATGGCTAAGTCCTTCTGTGCTTGAAACCGCCGGTACGAATATTGTACTAATTTTTCTGTACCAATATATATATATATATATATATATATATATATATATATGTATTTCATATATGCATATATATATATGAAAATATATATGTATATATAGGTATATATATCATATATGCATATATATATATATATGAAAATATATATGTATATATAGGTATATATATCATATATGCATATATATATATATGATATATAAGTATATATATCATATATGCATATATATGAAAATATATATGTATATGTATTGATTTACTCCTATCCAGGAGTTAGGCACAAGGCTAGTTTTTATCTTACTCCCACAAGTAAGATGTGACCCAAGGTCGGGTCGGAAAAGTGGGGTGTAAACATTGCCTGGGCGCCTCAGGCAGTAAGCAATAAACTTACTCCTCCCCAAAGAGGGGAGGCAAAGCCTGGGAGGGTGCACCTCCGAGAACTGCACAGGACAGACCCATAGACCGGCGTAAATCAAGCCCCGAAGGCCAAGACAATACCAGTTTATGTGGTGTAGTATCCATCGGAACAGATACTACACTTTGATCTTAGCCAAAAGGATATGATTTGAAGTAAGTTTAGATAAATAAAATTAGCACATTATCATTATCTATAATACAAATATCATCATCATCATCATCATCATCATCATCATCATCATCATCATTATTATTGCTATTATTATTATTATTTTTAAGATTATCATTATAAACATTATTATTATGATTATTATCATCATTATAATTATAAGACGATATATTTTAATCCTACAAAGTACATGGTAAAATATTCCTTGGTTTGGGAATTTAGTTATGTAAAAAAAAAAGGTATATTTTTTTCAATCAGCCGTAATTTTTAATTAACTGACCAAGTCGCCCACCTCTTACTAAGAGTCTATCTATTATTCTTACCTTCGCTTATTTTAGGTTGCTTGCTCCCCATAGAGGTCACCACTCTCGCTTTCGACACTTAATTTCTATCTTGTTCTCTCGCTCTC
>OY744555.1:21337304-21339804 GCA_963556195.1 Sepiola atlantica
AATTATTTTTAATTTTTAAATGATTTTTTGTTTTATTTTTTATTTTTATTAAATTACTTTTTAAAATTATTTTTAAAAAGATTTATAATGTTAATTTAATTATTTTTTATTATTTTTATTTTTAAATTATTTTTCATTGTATTTTTTATTTTTATTAAATTATTTTTTAAATTATTTTTTATTTTAACTATTTTTTTCTTTAATGATGTTTAAAAAAAATATATTTAAAAAAAAAAAAAATTTTGTATTTTTATTTTTATTTAATTATTTTTTTTAGACAAGCTAAAAAAATGTCTAGTATTGTGAAATATTTCGTACTAGCTTTATTACATACATCTATGTATATACGTATATATGAAAAAAATATATATATATAAAGTTACGTTATGTATTTGTAAATGCATGTGTCTTTAGATATGTATACAGCGAGAGAACGTCGGTGTACGCGTGTATTTTTTTTAACGACACGTCTATATATATATATATATATATATATATATATATATATATATATATATATATATATATATATATACAGACATGTACAAAATCTGCGACACTGGCATGTCGATGTTATCGATCAACAGTTACTATAAACTGAGATCTCATCAGGCAGAGTTAGAATCCGATCTTAACCTCAGATCATATTTGATGATGAGATCTCAGTTTATAGTAACTGTTGATCGATAACATCGACATGCCAGTGTCGCAGATTTTGTACATGTCTGTGTAAATAAAATTATCATATATAAAGCTCTATTTTGATATTGAGCACTTTTTATAAACCCGGTTAAAATTCTCTGGATTACCACCCTGTGGATATTTTTCACCTGGATTATTACCATTATTATATATATATATATATATATATATATATATATATATATATATATATATATATATATATATATATATATATATACTTATTTTATCTACCTGTTCATAAGGTTAGACACAAGGTAAAATGATAAGTCGAAAAAACACACCACTTCACTAGGATAAATGCACTCTGGCCCACAACAAAACACTTCAGCAGCATCGTCGGCATTCCCTGGTAGGCGCGCCTAAGGCGATCAGCGAAAAACTAACCCATTCTCAAAGAGAAGATAAAGCCTGGGAAAAGTATACCTCTTTAGACTGAACAGGACCAGGCATCAGCCTGGAAGCAAAAGTCACTGTCGGACCGAGTGTCGAGGACGGATCCTCGACTGGTACTAACATAAATAGGTTAATTCAATTTATTAAGTATCGATACATTCTTTTATATAACATCTCCATGAATGTATAACTTTTGACATGTATGTATGTATAAAAAAATATTTATATGAATAAATAGCTCTATTCTATATTGAGCACTTTTATATAAACACCGTAGACATTCTCTGATGTAGTATTGATTTACTCCTCTCCAAGAGTTAGGCACAAGGCCAGTGTTTATCTTACTCCCACAAGTAAGATGTGACCCAAGGTCTGGTCGGGAAAGTGGGGTTTTAAAATTGCCTGGGCAGCCCCGTCAGCATTCCCCGGTAGTGGCGCCTCAGACAGTAAGCAATAAACTTACTCCTCCCCAAAGAGGGGAGGGGAAGCCTGGGAGGGTAGACCTCCTAGAACTGCACAGGACAGACCCATAGACCGGCGTAAATCAAGCCCCGAAGGCCAAGACAATACCAGTCTACGGGGTGCAGTATCCATCGGAACAGATACTACACTTTGATCTTAGCCAAAAATAGTAGCCTGTTGATTGTTGATACAAGTTTAACCTATATATATATATATATATATATATATATATATATATTCTCTGCCTGTTCACGTCAACAACCATGCCGAAGTCTGAACACTTTTTGACAAATCAAAATTAATATTCCGTACTATTTTTCTACATTGTTTTCTTCATCCTGAGGAAGTCTTTCAATAAGAAGAAACGTTGATGAATACATAAATAACACAGTTTTTGACTTTCCTTTAGTCATATATATATATATATATATATATATATATATATATATATATATATATATATATATATATATATAAATTAAACAAATTAGATATATACAATTTGTCTTTTGAGATACGTATGCAAATTTATTTCTTAACTTCGAAATAATAAATGTTCTTTCGCTCTTTCTTCGTTTCTCTCTTTTAAAGACAATCACACACACACATATATATATATATATATATATATATATATATATATATATATATATATATTATTATTATTATTACATGTATCCACATAACATTTTATAAGGAGATATAATTATTCAATGTATCGATTTTCCGTATTTACTTCAACAGTGCTCGATACGTGAGTAAAGCTATGCATTAAGTGATGAAAATATATTTATGGCAATTAAGCTTCACAGAGGCTTCCGCGTTTCACCCCCGGAGGAAATCGTCAGGCAAAACCAACTGCTTGCATTTTAGCCTGACGATTTCCTCCGTGGATGAAACGCTGAAGCTCTGTGTAGCTTAATTGCCAAACATATATTTT
>OY744555.1:21344804-21369804 GCA_963556195.1 Sepiola atlantica
GCCACCGGGCCCACGAAAAAGAATTTCAAAAAATACTTCGCGAATGAACTGTAAAAGAGATACAAACATCGCTCTTAAAGGGTCTGTGATAATCCTAAAAATATATTTCGGTTAGAGTCTCTGAAATAGTGGGTCGATGTCTGTCACCCTGTAAGATGCCTCATCCCAGCAAGAAAAAAAAATATAAATGAAAAAAAAAAAGTATATATATATATATATATATATATATATATATATATATATATATATATATATATATATATATATATATACGCATAAATACACATTCGCAATTAAAAACGTTTAGTGTATACGTACTATTTTGTGTATACTTTATTATTCATCTCTCTCTCTCTATATATATATGTATACACACACACATTATATATATATATATATATATATATATATATATATATACAGGGTGGGCCAAAATAAGGGTCCTATCTTTAAATTTGAATAACTTGAATTTGAATAACTTCCACAAAATAAAAGTTAAACTCACCAAACTTTATGTGTGTGTAGACTGACCCTTCCGAGATTTTTTGAAATAAACAAAACAAATTTTAGCCGAAAAACACTTCTTAAAACTTACAAAAACTAAAGTATTGTTTTTTACACTGTTTTGAGTTTTTTAAGCAAAAATAATGTTTTCTAAATGAGGGTACGTTCCTTAGGGCTAATACGGCTCATGCTTGCTTCGGAAGGGGTCCTTTACTTATTCTAAAAAAAAAATTTTTTTTTAAATCAATAAATAAAAAAGTTATGAATTTTTAAAAATAGGACCCTTATTTTTGCCCACCCTGTATATATATGTGTGTGTGTGTGTAATAATAATAATCCAGGTAAAACATCCACAGGGTAGTAATCCAAAGAATTTCAACCGGGTTTATAAAAAGTGCTCAATATCAAATAGAGATTTTATATATGATTATTTTTATTTACACAGACATGTACAAAATCTGCGACACTGGCATGTCGATGTTATCGATCAACAGTTATTATAAACTGAGATCTCATCAGGCACAGTTATGATCCTTTAGGGAATCCTTAGGGATTCTAACTCTGCCTTATGAGATCTCAGTTTATAATAACTGTTGATCGATAACATCGACATGCCAGTGTCGCAGATTTTGTACATGTCTGTGTAACTAAAAATAATCATATATATATATATATATATATATATATATATATATATATAATCAAGGAGACCACTTCTCTGTCTTTGCATGTCTGTCCCTAAAAACGAAGACATACTAGGAAGTGTACTTTCAATATAATTGTATTCACATGCACAATTTACATGTGAATATAATGGAAGTATTTTTGCGTCTCTGGCTGCCCCTTAAAGAAGCTAATGACAATTTTCAAACATGTTACACAATGAAATTAATCTATTTATTAGCGTTAGTTTAAGAGTATTAACATATATCTGAATAGCTCGGTGAATAAGATATCTAGCTGACCGCATCAAGGTTGCTGTTAAAGTAAACTCTCCCTACCATGATGTTGCATATGATGCTAACCCACACTCTAACCTGGGCAACACCGGGTAGCTCTGCTAGTATATATATATATATATATATATATATATATATATATATATATATATATATATATATAGGAAGCATCTTCTCTTGCAGGCAAGTATTGTTGAATATAAGAGACAACTCATATCTAGATATCCTTTGGTAGATCCTTTCAATAGTCCGAATCAAGATCTTAGTTTCGGAGGGGAATCGGCTGATGGATTTGCCATCGTTTTGATTTGTCTCCAAGTATGGCAAATTCATCAGCCAATTCCCCTACGAAACTAAGATCCTGATTCGAACTATTGAAAGGATCTACAAAAGGATAACTAGACATGAGTTGTCTCTTATATTCAACAATACTTGCCTGCAAGAGAAGATGCTTCCTATCTATATATATATATATATATAAACTATATATATATATATATATGTATATATATATATAAAAATATATATATACTTTTAATTAATTAGAGATTAATATTCATTTATACGTAATACTGTAAGTTAGAACATCTGTACCATCGGTTTCAGCGAAGGTCTGCATTTCTCAGATTTGAAACCGATGGTACGGATGTTGTTCTAACTTACTGTAATACGTATAAATTAATATATATATATATATATATATATATATATATATATGATTGTGTGATGCTGTGTTTATCTGCATTGCAATATCTATTGCATGATCTCTGTGTCTATCAATGCTTCAGTATATGTGTGTGTGTGTGTGTGTGTGTGTGTGTGTGTGTGCAACTGTGTGAATGTGTATTGTTTTCTAGGTGAGCCGTAAACGCTCGATGAACGGCGGTGGGGCGTGGTACACAGGTCTGTCTTACTTCGCCGGTCGTTGCAGAAGCGCGGGAGCTTCATGGGCGCTAAACCGTGGCTGTTTGAATGCGGAGTGACACTATTACCTGTTAGCGACTTGTGCCGTCGAGGCAGTAGAGGCAGGCGAGGCCGTGGTCGCCCCGTCAGTCGGTGTGCAAGGAGAGAGAGAGAGAGAGAGAGAGAGAGAGAGAGAGAGAGAGAGACAGACAGACAGACAGACAGACAGACAGACAGACAGACAGACAGACAGACAGACAGAGACAGAAGGAGGGATGGATGGATTGATGGATGGATGGATGGATGGATGGATGGAGGGACAGAGAGAGAATAGGGTTGGGGAGAGAGAGAAAGGGAGAGACGGTGGCTAGAGGGAGAGAAAGAAAGAGAGAGAGACAGAGAGAGAGACAGAGAGAGAGAGAGAGAGAGAGAGACAGAGAGAGATAAATACAGGGAGAAGGAGGGAGGGATGGATGGACAGAGAGAGTATAGGGCTGGAGAGAGCAAGAGAGAGAGAGAGAGAGAGAGGGAAAGAGAGAAAGGGAGAGACGGTGACTAGTGTGTGAGAGAGAGGGGGAGGGAATAGGACTAAAGAGAGAGGGAGAAAGAGAGAAATAGAAAGATAAAGAGGATAGAGAAGGGGAGAGACGTTGACTAGATAGAGAGAGAAAGAGAGAGAGAAAGAGAGAGAGGGGGAGAGAATAGGGCTGGAGAGAGAGCGAGAGAGAGAGAGACGAGGAGAGAATAGGGCTGGAGAGAGAAAAAGAAAGAGAGAGAGAGAGAGAGAGAGGGGAGAGAAAGAAAGGGAGTGACGGTGTATAGAGGGAGAGAAAGAGAGAGAGAGAGGAGGAGAGAATAGGGTTGGAGAAAGAGAAAGAGAGAGAAAGGGAGAGAAAGGGAGAAACGGTTGCAAGGGGGAGAGAAAGAAAGAGAGGGAGAGAGATACAGAGAGAGAGAGAGAGAGATATAAAGACAGGGAGAAGGAGGGAGGGAGGGATGGACAGAGAGAGTATAGGGCTGGAGAGAGCAAGAGAGAGAGAGAGAGAGAGGGAAAGAGAGAAAGGGAGAGACGGTGGCTAGTGTGTGAGAGAGAGAGGGGGAGGGAATAGGACTAGAGAGAGGGAGAAAGAGAGAAAGAGAAAGAGGATAGAGAAGGGGAGAGACGTTGGCTAGATAGAGAAAGAAAGAAAGAGAGGGGGAGATAATAGGGCTGGAGAGAGAGCGAGAGAGAGAGAGACGAGGAGAGAATAGGGCTGGAGAGAGAAAAAGAAAGAGAGAGAGAGGGGAGAGAAAGAAAGGGAGAGACGGTGTATATAGGGAGAGAAAGAGAGAGACAAAGAGAGCGAGAGGGGAGAAAGAGAGGGAGAATATACAAGAGACAGATAGACAGAATTTGAACGAGATAAACCAAAGAGACAATGACGGTAAAAAGAAAGAGAGAGGGAGAGAAAGACACACGCACATATGGATTTAATATGAATATAAATAAACAAATTAAGTATATATATATATATATATATATATATATATATATATATATATATATATATATATATATATATATTGGTCCAGAAAAATGAAAAGCCAAAAAGGATGTTTTTTTTTATATATTCATCAACGTTTCGTCTTTGTTTGTAAGACTTCCTCAGGATGATAATTTTAAGAAAAATGTAATGCAAGTACGTGAAAATATTGGGTTGACATGATGGGTTGATGAGAAAAAGTAGTCGCCACTACTGGGTGCGTAGACCCTAGGTCCGGGCTTAGTGAAGTCAGTAGCATGGAATGAAATTAATGGGGATGGTTCTGAGTGAAAAAGTGGAGGGGTGGGGGTGAACGGAAATAATGTGGATGGCTGTTAGTGAAGAAGTGGACGGGTGTGGGAAAGAGGAGGGGGAGGATCTGTGATTTTGGAGTGTGGGTAATGTCATGGTTTTAGAAAAGATTTGAGAACAAAACGAATGTATATATGTATATATATATATATTATAATAATGGTAATAATCCAGGTGAAAAATATCCAAAGGGTGGTAATCCAGAGAATTTTAACCGGGTTTATAAAAAGTGCTCAATATCAAAATAAAGCTTTATATATGATAATTTTATTTACACAGACATGTATAAAATCTGCGACACTGGCATGTCGATGTTATCGATCATAGTTACTATAAACTGATTTTGTACATGTCTGTGTAAATAAAATTATCATATATATATATATATATATATATATATATATATATATGTGTGTATTTTATGCTTTTTTCTAATTGTTTTTACAGTTGTCAGCTTGTTGTTTTTCTCTTTTTCATTTCCTAAGAAGATTATTAGTCGCCCTTAACTTCATAGGACGTATGTTTCGTTCATAATATATATATATATATATATATATATATATATATATATATATATATATATATATATATATATATATAAATGTTATACGTACATAAATGTAGTCCATTGACATTTAATGCACGCATAAAATTAGTAAAAATAAAAATTAATACAAATATATACATATATATATATATATATATATATATATATATATATATATATATATAGAGAGAGAGAGAGAGAGAGAGAGAGAGAGGGAGAGAGAAGGGGGTTGTGTAGCATCAGTGCAGTTCCAACGAGAGAAAAAAAGTATATTTAAAGAATTGTGGTTACCAACGCTAGTAAAAAAACTTTTTCAATAATTATTTATTATCTTATCATTTTTACATTTTAAGTTTTTTAAATATAATTTCATAACGCGTTTCGAGCATTTATCGTTTATCCATTATGCTCTCTTCAGATGTAAATTGAAGGGGTTCTAATGTGTGTATATATATATATATATATATATATATATAATATATATATATATATATATATATATATATATATATATATATATATATATATATTAAATTTGACCCAGAGTCATTAAGCATGAATGTAGAAAGATTCCCGAATTTTAATGTCGTCTTAGAACCCCTTCAAATTTAGAAATCTTTGAAAATCAGAATCATGTAATGGATTTTGACGAAAATTGGAATAAATATTCTAGACATAAGGTTTAGGGGCATTATATCTGAATTTCAACCCTTAAATGATTATTTTTTATTGGTTTGTAAAAAAATTTAATCATCGAAGATACTAATTACCTATTTAGCGGGTGTGCTAGTGCAACATCATACTAATACCTACTCACACTTGCCAACAGGCTCGTTGCAGATGTGAAACAATAGGAATACTGGGATCCTATATTGTTAAATGTCTGCATGTTAGTAAGGTCAGGGAAACAGAAAGCAGGAAGGGAATTCCAAAGGCTAGCAGTACGAAGACAGAAACTACTAGTGGGTGTGCTGATGCAACATCATACTAATACCTACTCACACTTGCCAACAGGCTCGTTGCAGATGTGAAACAAGTTGCAGCATGACATATTTTCGTTTAATATTATATTAAATAGGCATTTTGTTGGAATGTGGCATATTTGAAACAAAAAACATTTAAGGGTTAGGGTTAGGGGTAATCTTCGTAATAAGATAAAACTGGTGCAAAACTGTCTTGGTAGGAAATTTTGTTCATCCCCCTGGAATGCTTATAGTATATATAAATGAAATATATCTACAAAGCCACCATCTCGGCTGGTGCATCATCCACTAGTCTCTCCCTCTTAGACAAGGTCCAATAAAATAGTATCTAACTTAATAGGTCTCTCACTATCCACCAATCTCCAGCCTCTGTCCTATCGCTAAAATTTTGCATCCTTGTGTGTGTCTTACAAGTACTTCAATGGAATGTGCTCCGAGTAACTTGCTACCCTGGTGCACCCATCGACGTGAACTTATTCGACCAACCCGTCAATCAGTAAAATCCCATCCATTCACAGTGGAGGTCCCCAGATGCCGAAGAGCCTCCTACTCCAATAGCTTCTTTCCTTATGCTGACGACCTCTGGAACTCTCTCCCTGCTCCTTGTTTTCACGACTGTACCGACATGCAGAAATTTAAAACTAATGTAAACAAGCATTTCGCTACACAGCTCCCAATTTAGGATGCCCTCCTAAACTTTCATCCTAATTCTCAGTAGCTCTTTACGTCTACACTGGCATCTTGTCTTGTTTTTTACAAAAATACGACGTCTGTTTGTCATTTAAGTTTATTGAGTACGTTTGACCGCTTTCAAATACATGTTTGCATGATTTTAAACACTGAGCAAGTACAGAATAGAAATTGAGAAATTGTTCTTTGTCTTGTATGCTCTTTTCGGTCATAGCCTTGGTCGCTGTTTGTCATTTAAGTTTATTGAGTACGTTTGACCGCTTTCAAATACATACTGCCGACGTTACCACCTACAAATGCAAGCATCACACTGAAATCTCTGAGACGAACAACTAAAAAGTCGCCCTCGTATGCTGACACACATTTATACGGGTAGGTACCCAGTTTGTAGGTTCTAACACTTTTCTCTTTATTCTTGCAGGTTGTCGAAGTGAAGCCACCGATGCATTTCTGGACGGTTGAACAAATTGAGCAACAACACGCTAGAAGCACAAATGTCACTGCTGCTTTCTCAATTGATATCACATAGAAAAACAAGTGCAATAAGAGCAATGACGGGGAGACATTCAACGGTAAAGAGACGCCGATCCTGTTTATATTTAAAAAGAAAAAACAAACACATAAAAAATTCTGTACGTACTTAAATGCAAGCAAGTGTGTTTGTAAATTGATATGAATTATCATAATTACGTAATAATATAACATATATACATAATATAGGAAAGTGGGCTCCCTTTCCGTGCTAGAAAACTTCACACCTGCCAGTATTCTATATCTCTACAAAGCCACCATCCGGCCATACATATAATATTGTTGTCACATTTGGGCTGGTGCATCATTCACTAGTCTCTCCGTCTTAGAGTCCAAATAAAAGTGGCTAATCTTATAGGTCCCTCACTATCCACCAAGCTTCAGCCCCTGTCTCATCGTCGTAATGTTGCATCCTGTGCTTCTTTTACTTGTGAAGGAAATACGATGCTTCTGCATTATAGCAACACACACAAAATGCCCTTCCTTAATTCTAAAAGAGTGACTCAAAAAGGGGAGATAATTCAAACTCATTTGGGAAAAGGGAAATAATTCAAACTGATGTCGGAAGGGGAGATAATTCAAATTGATCTCTTTGATAATACTATTGAGGACTCTGTTCGCACGGGATATGCCTAAAAAAAACCCAAAACATGTTACTTTGCATAATTTTGGTTATTCGGACTACATTTCTCATCTTGAGTGTCATCATCATAACGTTTCGGTCGCTGTAACCTCCGGCCTTCTCTAGATGATAGATTGATACAGGGTGATAATGGATACTGGATGAAAATGGATGCTGGATGATAATGGATACAGGATGATAATGGATACAGGATGATAGATTGATACATGATCATAATGGCTACTGCATGATAATGGATACTGGATGACAGATAGATGATAGATAGATTGATAAATGATAGATGGAGATAGGGTGGTGATGGATACTGGATGATGATGGATACTGGATGATGATGGATAGGATACTGGATGATAGATTGATACAGGATGATAATGGATACTGGATGATAGATAGATGATAGATAGATTGATAAATGATAGATGGAGATAGGATGGTGATGGATACTGGATAATGATGGATACTGGATGATGATGGATACTGGATGATTGATAGATGATAGATAGATGGGTGATAGCTAGATGGATCCATTGATGGATACTGGATGATCGATACTCTATTATATCCATGTGTTCCACATAATTGCAACCAGAAGGTTATTTAAAACCGGAAGTAAACAGAGCATAACAGTTTTAAACATTTTAAGTGTCATCTGATGAATCGCTCACAGCGTGAGATCTATAGTTATGTCTAATCAAAAAACACGGTTTATTCACATATTCTAAGGTTCTTCCTGCGGATGCATCTAATACTATATATCAGTATACATCCGAAATTTTGAACCGGGTTTAGAAGTTCATACATCAGCTATAAGTTCATACGGATGTTTTGAAAATCGATGGGATAACTTCGGCATTATGTTCTGTATGTGTATATAGGTTCGGAAACGGATGGTATCCGAGGTATGAGTTATTAAAACAAATACTGATCAGCATTCCATCTACATGTCTTTTTTTCTTTCAGCCACGTTTAATTGGCTAATCCAAATAAATTATTTTACATTCTCACTTAAAAAGATTAACAGATTGACATTTATCGAACATTTTCTGCCTCTTGTCATTCTAAACAAAGTAGACAACGTTGCTTTTTGCATACATTACATTTAATATAACCTTCTCTTCTCTAAGATTGAATAACATACCTCTAAAATGGGCAATGCGAACAAGTTATGGAAGCTAGGATCAAGATTCAGAGTTCTAGAGTAAGGGGATAAAGGCTGTTCACCACCGACGGAGGTAATGCATAAGCTACGTTGTGACATAAAATACACAATCATTTGTATTGGTTTATATAGTCTGTACGTTTAGTACTTTATTATGGAAGTCGCCCCAGACAAATTATTTGTATAGCACAATAGTGGATAGAAATACATTTTTATTAAATCGTTTTGTAGTGTAATTTAATGGAATTATTTTATGGAAGTCGCTCCTGACAAATTATTTGTATATCACAATAGTAGATAGAAATATATTCTTTATTAAATTGTCTTATATTTTAATGTACATGTAATATTTTATGGAAGTTGCCCAGACCCGGCAAGAAAACCACTTTATGTAACCAGCTAAAATGAACATAAGAAGATGAAGTTGCATAATAACAAAAAGGGTGAGGAAGGTTACATTATTTGAACATCAGGAAGTCTTTTAACTGACGGTGATAAATTCCGAAGATAAAACAATCTAATCTAAAACCGAAAAATTAGCATAATTTTGACGGACCAAGTCATCACGTCGGAAATAGCTCAACAGACACATATCTATGCACAACATGGCACTTGTGAATACCTCGGCATTAAGCAAGGATCTACTCTGAGTTCGGTTCTTGGCCTTTTGACTAAGATCAAAGTGTAGTATCTGTTCCGATGGATACTGGACCCCATAGACTGATATTGTCTTGGCCTTCGGGACTTGATTTACGCCGATTTATGGGTCTGTCCTGTGCAGTTCTAGGAGGTCCACCCTCCCAGGCTTTGTCTCCCCTCTTTGGGGAGGAGTAAGTGTATTGCTTACTGCCTGAGACGCCCCTACCGGGGAATGCCGACGAGGCTGCCCTGCAATTATAAATGGCCAGAGTGCTCACCTCTCGGGCGCTGGCTTTTCAAACCCCACTTTTCGACACGACCTTGGGTCACATCTTACTTGTGGGAGTAAGATAAAAACTGGCCTTGTGCCTAACCCTGAGTTCGGTCTTTTGTAATAGTACCATGTATCGTGCTAACATAAAACGCACTATGACCCCGACCTCTTCCAGGGATACTTAACTACTTTCGTTATCTGTCAGTTATGAGGCTCACAAAGCTTGAAAAAGACCCCGCCAGCAGGGTTCAATCCCCTTAACTCCTTACTAGTCACCATGTAAGCTTTTAAAAAGCCAAATAAATAATCTATATATTAATACGATAGCGTGTGTGTTCGTGTGTAACGCTTCCGGCAAAAGCTCTGCGCATGCGTGCCGCACCAAATTTTGAAAAACATTCAACTCGCCTAATTTTCGAAACATTTTCAAATATTTCCCTTTGGCGCAACGGTTAGCGACGTAGTATTTTTTACTTCGGCCTGACTGGTTTATAGTTCGATCCCAACTAACCTCTAAGATTTTTTTTTCTACATTTCGAGGGAAAGGGGAAAAGAGGTAGGGAGGGGACGACCGGGAAGACACATATTAATACAATAGCGTGTGTGATTCTGTGTATCATGCTTACATCAAAAGCAACGACCTTCCGAACTTTTGTATGCTACTCATGAATTGGCTTGGACCTCCTAGAACTGCACAGGACAGACCCATAGACCGGTGTAAATCAAGCCCCGAAGGCCAAGACAATACCAGTCTATGGGGTGCAGTATCCATCGGAACAGATACTACACTTTGATCTTAGCCAAAAAGGCCAGAAACCGGTGTTTTTATTGGGACACACACCAGAAGAAAACAGAAATATATAAATTTTCTTTTTTATTTAATTTTCATATTCACACACGTACACTGATTGACTAGCTGACCAAAAACCGATGTTTTTATTGGGACACACACCAGAAGAAAAACATCTGAATTCTTTTTTTTTGTTTAATTTTTATATTCACACACGTACAATGCTTTGTGCACTTTATTGCAGTGTAGCTTTAAACCAAATTTCAACTCTCCATCTGCTGGTCTGTGAATGCTACATATATGCACACACAAATACACACATGTTATATCGTATTTAATTTGTTTAGTTATAGATATGTATGTATTTGCCTGTGGGTGTATTTTAATATGAAATTTTTCACATAAGGTCTTCTTCTTTCGTGTGAATCAGATGATTCTGGTGTTAATATTAGTTTACTCGATGTTTTTCTAGTCAGAAATCTTTCTGGAAAGACATCGGGTACTTACGGGAAAGACCACGAGAAGGTTGCCAACATCCCTAAGTGAAACTGATACTGTGGAACCGACTGGATTCGAACTTAAAACACCCATGTATTCAGCCCGTGTCGTTATCCACTTAACCACCAAGTTTACATTAAGTAAGAAAGAAAACTTTTCAATTTGTGATTAAGTTAGAAGTTAAGCTGATGTGTACAGAACGTGGCGTCATGTGAGGAAGTGGACATGGCAAGTGAGCCAGATAGATTGTGTTTCTTGGTATTAGGGAGGGAGAGTCTGAGTTCCCCAACGAACACTGTGAAAGGGGAGGGTGACGTCATGAGTCAAGTGACTTCCGTTGTTCCGGTGAGCTCATGTTTTAAAGTTGAGGATTTCGTCGGCGTCAGACGTCTGTCAGAAAGCGGCTGGTGTGTCAGCCGCTGGCGGGTTCCCTCTCCCCTTGAGGTACACGATTTACAGAGATTCACTTTTACGAAGGGGCCAATAACAATGAGCATTTATTCGTGTTGCTATGTGCGGGTGTTTTTTTTTGGGGGGGGGACAGCTTTTTTTTTCCAGCGTCATCGACAAAATACCCTTCGAATCTAAGATGCCGAAGATGTAGGAAAACAACCTGTCGCCGATAATTAAGAATCGAGTTTGGCTAAAGAATGGGATGTTCGGCCTATATCCAACATTGGATGTTCGATTTCGAAGTAAACGGACGTTTTTTTTTTCAGACTTTCTTCGACCCTTACGTGGCATCGCGATGAAGATGAACTCATCTTGATGTAGTTGCTGTACTTAGAAAGAATAAGATAAAGTTCAGAGCTTCTGAACAGTGCGCAAAGTGGGGCAATGCAATCATGGAAGCATTTGTCCAGGCGCGGAAATTCTCATATTATGATCGAGGAAAATATTATAAATATAAAATAAAAATTGGCAATACCAATTATAAATGTGTATTATAGAATATTAATTCATTAGAAATTTAAAAATAAAATAATATGCAAATGAGCAAAAGCTGGTTTTGTTTGAGGGAGTTTAGAGATTGCTATATATATATATATATATATACACATTCCCGAAACAGTTTTTCATGGTAAACAACTGATGATCCCTTAAAAAATGTTAGAAGCTAACTAATATAACAACTGAAAAAGTTAAATTGACTTACATGAGTGATTTTCCACTGAACGACTTGGGACTTAAGGTTTTTTTTTTAAATATAGTTTTAATGGTTGAGAAACTTCCAATATACAGGGTGGGCAAAAATAAGGGTCCTATTTTAAAAAATTTATAACTTTTTTATTTATTGATTTTTTTATAAATTTTTTTTTAGAATAAGTAAAGGAACCCTTCCGAAGCAAGCATGAGCCGTATTAGCCCTAAGGAACGTACCCTCATTTAGAAAACATTATTTTTGCTTAAAAAACTCAAAACAGTGTAAAAAACAATACTTTAGTTTTTGTAAGTTTTAAGAAATGTTTTTCGGCTAAAATTTGTTTTGTTTATTTCAAAAAATCTCGGAAGGGTCAGTCTACACACACATAAAGTTTGGTGAGTTTAACTTTTATTTTGTGGAAGTTATTCAAATTCAAGTTATTCAAATTTAAAGATAGGACCTTTATTTTGGCCCACCCTGTATATATATATATATATATATATTTGTTATTGTTTACTATCTATGCACGTATACGTTTCTTCCTTTTTTAATCTGGACTAATCAGCATAGAGATATGACTATTCACTACCGGTCATGCGATTCGAAATCCTGGACCTAAGTATTTTTCAAATCAAATCCAACGTCGCTAACCGCTCGGCCAATTCTGAACAGCTGATAAACTATGATAATTTTAACACTTTTTAAAGCGGCTTGACGTCCAGGCATTCTACTTCTATTAGGGAAAGAATGATGCATTATAAAGCAAGTGACGTCATGCTCTGTTAGTACTACCATTACAGTGCTCTACTTTTTTACGAGAAGCGACAAATATAAATACTTAATGTATCATTATATTTAAGTAAGATGTTACTATACTTAGGTCAGATTCGCATTTATTCATATAAAAATTAGATGAGATTGGAATATTAGATTAGCTAATATTAACCATTATTTCGCAACGTATTTATTACGCTTAAACATTGTGACTGAATGGTTCACTTCGACCTGTGCAGCTGCCATTGCGAAACAACAGAAGTCACAAATAACTGTAGCACGAAGTAAACATCTGATGAATCACTGTCCCATTTGAGGGTTCTTGATAAGGTGCAGAAACGTATCTGTAATTTAATTAGCCCAACCCTTTCTTCATCTCGTCAACCTCATAGTTTCAGTTTTAGAGACATTGAATAACCTTTATTAGTTAAATACGGGCGTGTGTGTGTGTTATTATGGCCCCGTCGTTAGTGTCTCTCTTCTAAGCTAAGCCTATCTCAAGGCCAGGATATTCGCTAAGACTTCACTGAGATCTCACGAGCGCATCTGCCCGTCGAGACTATTCACCGCCGACCTTCCCGGCGTTCTTTTCAAAATGATCTCCGTGTCGTTCCTATTTGTCGCCAAAATATATCTACTTTTAACCAAAAATCTAATACGTTCTGTTATCTCCAGTTACTCTCAACTCATCTCAACCGAGAAATAAGTACTTTCTTCCGAATTCACTATCCCCACTATTCACTGGCTTATTGTTTTGGTGTCACTTCGTCTGTACAACACAATGGATGTGTTTCTCCTATATTGTCCCCCCTGCTTCCGCATTGTCATCTACTTCCGCATTGTCATCTACTTCCGCATTGTAGTAGTATTTTCATCTATTTTTTATATTGTCATTCACTTCCGCACCATTTTCGTATTATCATTTTCTTTTGTATTGTCATTTATTTACACATTACCTTCAAGTGGTCTCAGCTGCGAGGGTGGGACAGTCCATAGTATTATAAGGAAATCTAGTGGGCTTGACAGACTTTGTTTTTACAAGGAGTCACTACTTATCAAGGCCCGAATTCCACTCGAGGATAAGGGTTAAAAAGTGTCACGTGAACGATGATGGTGTCAGTTTAGCAGAATTTGATTATTTAGAAGGACAGCTAAACAAGAATTTGATTACATCAGACTTGGAAACGAATGTTGTAGGGAGCTGGGAAGCATCCCTGCGGTATTGTGTTCCACAGATGGGTAATTCTGCTGACGAGACATAAACAACGACGCAGAGCCATAAATTATTTGACTAAAAGAATATTTTTATTTGAAAGCTAAAAAAAATTATTCCTATATAACATTATGTAAAATATGATTTCTGAGAACATCCAGTGAAGTAAAATAGAACCGAAAAAATACATATGAAGAGTTCGAATGCAAAACGCGATAAACGCCATTTTCAAAATGTGTTGCAGCTTAACGCTCTACTACCAATTTTGGAAATGGCGCTTATCGCGTTTTGCATTCGAACTCTTCATATGTATTTTTTCGGTTTTATTTTACTTCAGTGGAAGTTCTCAGAAATCAAGGGGCCCTTTCCTGGGGATTACATTTGATCTGTATATGCAATACATAGATATTCAAATATTCAATTAAAGTCTTCCTTTATCTGTTAAACGTTGAGTTAGTAAAGAAGTTAAGAGAATTTATTTTCCTCTCCTCAATTGACCAGTTTACTATGTTGTAGTACAGGTTGATTCATAAGTCACTTAGCTATTTATTTTTGAAATTCTAAAGTTAAAAAAATACGGTAATACAAAACAGAAAGTTTATTCAACAAATTCATTAATGGGAGTTTAAAATTACAGCAAATTTTCCAAATTTCCACCTTCGTTCTGCATGCACAGCTCCATTCTTTTTTGCAAGGAATTTACGACTCTTTGTAGCATATTTGATTGATTATGGTGTTGTGCGAAGGAGGCTTTCTGTTCACATCACGTTTCCATTGTCTAACAAATAGCAATAATTAGAGAGTAAGATAACAATCATCGAAAGTTCATAGTATGTTTGTGTTTCATATGGTAATCATTTAAAATAGCTAAGTGAAGTGACTTATGAATCACCCTGTATCTCACGAACGCATTGTCCCGTCGAGACTATTCACCGCCGACCTTCCCGGGGTTCTTTTCAAAATGATCTCCGTGTCGTTTCTATAGTAGTATTTTCATCTATTTTGGCCCCCTGCTTCCGCATTGTCATCTACTTCCGCATTGTTGTAGTATTTTCATCTATTTTTATATTGTCATTCACTTCCGCACCATTTTCGTATTATCATTTTCTTTTGTATTGTCATTTATTTACACATTACCTTCAGGTGGTCTCAGCTGCGGGGGTGGGGCAGTCCATAGTATTATAAGGAAATCTAGTGGGCTTGACAGACTTTGTTTTTACAAGGAGTCACTACTTATCAAGGCCCGAATTCCACTCGAGGATAAGGGTTAAAAAGTGTCACGTGAACGATGATGGTTTCAGTTTAGCAGAATTTGATTATTTAGAAGGACAGCTAAACAAAAAGTTTATTACATTAGACTTGGAAACAAATGTTGTAGGGAGCTGGGAAGCATCCCTGCGGTATTGTGTTCCACAGATGGGTAATTCTGCTGACGAGACATAAAAAACGAGTTAGAGCCATATTCTTGTAGCCTCTTATTCCTACTAGATTCCAGGACAAGAATTCATCTAGTTAAAACTCTCCAGTAGATAATTCAAACTCTCCAGTAGATAATTCAAACTTTCCAGTAGATAATTCAAACTCTCCAGTAGATAATTCAAACTCTCCAGTAGATAATTCAAACTCTCTAGTAGATAATTCAAACTCTCCAGTAGATAATTCAAACTTTCCAGTAGATAATTCAAACTCTCCAGTAGATAATTCAAACTCTCCAGTAGGTAATTCAAACTCTCTAGTAGGTAATTCAAACTCTCCAGTAGGTAATTCAAACTCTCCAGTAGATAATTCAAACTCTCCAGTAGGTAATTCAAACTCTCCAGTAGATAATTCAAACTCTCCAGTAGATAATTCAAACTCTCCAGTAGGTAATTCAAACTCTCCAGTAGATAATTCAAACTCTCCAGTAGATAATTCAAACTCTCCAGTAGATAATTCAAACTCTCCAGTAGATAATTCAAACTTTCCAGTAGATAATTCAAACTCTCCAGTAGATAATTCAAACTCTCCAGTAGATAATTCAAACTCTCCAGTAGATAATTCAAACTCTCCAGTAGGTAATTCAAACTCTCCAGTAGATAATTTAAACTCTCCAGTAGATAATTCAAACTCTCCAGTAGATAATTCAAACTCTCCAGTAGGTAATTCAAACTCTCCAGTAGATAATTCAAACTCTCCAGTAGATAATTCAAACTCTCCAGTAGATAATTAAAACTCTCCAGTAGGTAATTCAAACTCTCCAGTAGATAATTCAAACTCTCCAGTAGATAATTCAACCTCTCCAGTAGATAATTCAAACTCTCCAGTAGGTAATTCAAACTCTCCAGTAGGTAATTCAAACTCTCCAGTAGGTAATTCAAACTCTCCAGTAGATAATTCAAACTCTCCAGTAGATAATTCAAACTCTCCAGTAGATAATTCAAACTCTCCAGTAGATAATTCAAACTCTCCAGTAGGTTATTCAAACTCTCCAGTAGGTAATTCAAACTCTCCAGTAGGTAATTCAAACTCTCCAGTAGGTAATTCAAACTCTCTAGTAGGTAATTAAAACTCTCCAGTAGATAATTCAAACTCTCCAGTAGATAATTCAAACTCTCCAGTAGGTAATTCAAACTCTCTAGTAGGTAATTAAAACTCTCCAGTAGATAATTCAAACTCTCCAGTAGATAATTCAAACTCTCCAGTAGACAATTCAAACTCTCCAATAGGTAATTCAAACTCTCCAATAGGTAATTCAAACTCCCCAGTAGACAATTCAAACTCTCCAGTAGATAATTCAAACTCTCCAGTAGATAATTTAAACTCTCCAGTAGATAATTCAAACTCTCCAGTAGGTAATTCAAACTCTCCAGTAGGTAATTCAAACTCTCCAGTAAGTAATTCAAACTCTCCAGTAGGTAATTCAAACTCTCCAGTAGGTAATTCAAACTCTCCAGTAGGTAATTCAAACTCTCCAGTAGACAATTCAAACTCTCCAGTAAATAATTCAAACTCTCCAGTAGGTAATTCAAACTCTCCAGTTGGTAATTCAAACTCTCCAGTAAATAATTCAAACTCTCCAATAGATAATTAAAACTCTCCAGTAGATAATTCAAACTCTCCAGTAGGTAATTCAAACTCTCCAGTAGGTAATTCAAACTCTCCAGTAGACAATTCAAACTCTCAAGTAGGTAATTCAAACTCTCCAGTAGATAATTCAAACTCTCAAGTAGGTAATTCAAACTCTCCAGTAGATAATTCAAACTCTTAAGTAGATAATTCAAACTCTCCAGTAGATAATTCAAACTCTTAAGTAGATAATTCAAACTCTCCAGTAGACAATTCAAACTCTCCAGTAGGTAATTCAAACTCTCCAATAGGTAATTCAAACTCTCCAGTAAATAATTCCAACTCTCCAGTAGATAATTCAAACTCTCCAGTAGATAATTCAAACTCTCCTGTAGATAATTCAAACTCTCCAATAGGTAATTCAAACTCTCCAATAGGTAATTCAAACTCTCCAGTTGGTAATTCAAACTCTCCAATAGGTAATTCAAACTCTCCAGTAGATAATTCAAACTCTCCTGTTGATAATTCAAACTCTCCAATAGGTAATTCAAACTCTCCAATAGATAATTCAAACTCTCCAGTTGGTAATTCAAACTCTCCAATAGGTAATTCAAACTCTTCAGTAAATAATTCAAACTCTCCAGTAGATAATTCAAACTCTCCAGTAGATAATTTAAACTCTCCAGTAGATAATTCAAACTTTCCAGTAGGTAATTCAAACTCTCCAGTAGATAATTCAAACTCTCCAGTAGATAATTCAAACTCTCCAGTAGATAATTCAAACTCTCCAGTAGGTAATTCAAACTCTCCAGTAGGTAATTCAAACTCTCCAGTAAGTAATTCAAACTCTCCAGTAGATAATTTAAACTCTCCTGTAGATAATTCAAACTCTCCAATAGGTAATTCAAACTCTCCAATAGGTAATTCAAACTCTCCAGTAGATAATTCAAACTCTCCAGTAGGTAATTCAAACTCTCCAGTAGATAATTCAAACTCTCCAGTAGATAATTCAAACTCTCCAGTAAGTAATTCAAACTCTCCAGTAGATAATTTAAACTCTCCAGTAGATAATTCAAACTCTCCAGTAGATAATTTAAACTCTCCAGTAGATAATTCAAACTTTCCAGTAGGTAATTCAAACTCTCGAGTAGATAATTCAAACTCTCCAGTAGATAATTCAAACTCTCCAGTAGATAATTCAAACTCTCCAATAGGTAATTCAAACTCTCCAGTAGATAATTCAAACTCTCCAGTAGGTAATTCAAACTCTCTAGTAGGTAATTCAAACTCTCCAGTAGATAATTCAAACTCTCCAGTAGACAATTCAAACTCTCCAATAGGTAATTCAAACTCTCCAATAGGTAATTCAAACTCTCCAGTAGGTAATTCAAACTCTCCAGTAGGTTATTCAAACTCTCCAGTAGGTAATTCAAACTCTCCAGTAAATAATTCAAACTCTCCAGTAGATAATTCAAACTCTCCAATAGATAATTAAAACTCTCTAGTAAATAATTCAAACTCTCCAGTAGGTAATTCAAACTCTCCAGTTGGTAATTCAAACTCTTCAGTAAATAATTCAAACTCTCCAGTAAATAATTCAAACTCTCCAATAGATAATTCAAACTCTCAAGTAGATAATTCAAACTCTCAAGTAGGTAATTCAAACTCTCCAGTAGATAATTCAAACTCTCAAGTAGGTAATTCAAACTCTCCAGTAGGTAATTCAAACTCTCCAGTAGATAATTCAAACTCTTAAGTAGATAATTCAAACTCTCCAGTAGACAATTCAAACTCTCCAGTAGGTAATTCAAACTCTCCAATAGGTAATTCAAACTCTCCAGTAAATAATTCAAACTCTCCAGTAGATAATTCAAACTCTCCAGTAGATAATTCAAACTCTCCTGTAGATAATTCAAACTCTCCAATAGGTAATTCAAACTCTCCAATAGGTAATTCAAACTCTCCAGTTGGTAATTCAAACTCTCCAATAGGTAATTCAAACTCTTCAGTAAATAATTCAAACTCTTCAGTAGATAATTCAAACTCTCCAGTAGGTAATTCAAACTCTCCAGTAGATAATTCAAACTCTCCAGTAGGTAATTCAAACTCTCAAGTAGATAATTTAAACTCTCCAGTGGATAATTCAAACTCTTCAGTAGATAATTCAAACTCTCCAGTAGATAATTCAAACTCTCCAGTAGATAATTCAAACTCTCCAGTGGATAATTCAAACTCTTCAGTAGATAATTCAAACTCTCCAGTAGATAATTCAAACTCTCCAGTAGATAATTCAAACTCTCTAGTAGATAATTCAAACTCTCCAGTAGATAATTCAAACTCTCCAGTAGATAATTCAAACTCTCCAGTAGGTAATTCAGACTCTCCAGTAGGTAATTCAGACTCTCCAGTAAATAATTCAAACTCTCCAGTAGATAATTCAAACTCTCCAGTAAATAATTCAAACTCTCCAGTAGATAATTCAAACTCTCCTGTAGATAATTCAAACTCTCCAGTAGGTAATTCAAACTCTCCAGTAGATAATTCAAACTCTCCAGTAGGTAATTCAAACTCTCCAGTAAATAATTCAAACTCTCTAGTAGATAATTTAAACTCTCCAGTAGGTAATTCAAACTCTCCAGTAGATAATTCAAACTCTCCAGTAGATAATTCAAACTCTCCAGTAGATAATTCAAACTCTCCAGTAAATAATTCACACTCACTAGTAGATAATTCAAACTCTCCAGTAGGTAATTCAAACTCTCAAGTAGATAATTCAAACTCTCCAGTGGATAATTCAAACTCTTCAGTAGATAATTCAAACTCTCCAGTAGGTAATTCAAACTCTCCAGTAGATAATTCAAACTCTCAAGTAGATAATTCAAACTCTCCAGTAGGTAATTCAAACTCTCCAGTAGATAATTCAAACTCTCCAGTAGATAATTCAAACTCTCCAGTAGATAATTCAAACTCTCGAGTAGTTAATTCAAACTCTCCAGTAGATAATTCAAACTCTCCAGTAAATAATTCAAACTCTCCAGTAAATAATTCAAACTCTCCAGTAGGTAAATCAAACTCTGCAGTGGGTTATTCAAACTCCCCAGTAGGTAATTCAAACTCTCCAGTAGGTAATTCAAACTCTCCAATAGGTAATTCAAACTCTCTCTCTATATGTGCTTACGTGTATTGAAATCTATATCACGACCAGAAGAAAAGTACCGAACGGTTTTAACACGCTTGTCTTTCCCTTTTTCTCCATTTGTAATAAATACGAAGGATTATACATGCAAAATACTTATATATATCGATCAATTTTATCACGCCATGAACGCGTGATGTTTAAATGAAACAAAAACGAGTCCGTTATGACACGCGTTGACATCAGTCCGTTTATATCATACTCCCGTATAATCAATATATAAGCCGTATATAATACGTAAACAGAAACGTATCTGTAATTTGATTGACCACACCCTTTCTTCTTCTCTACCCCCCTCCCTCACAGACGTGATGTTGCTAGTCTCAGTCTTTTCTATAAATACTATTATGGCATGTGTTCTTCAGAATTATGTGATCTATTTCCCGCTTCTTTTGTTTCAGCTCGTTTGACTTGTTAGTCTAGTGGTCTTCATCAATTCGCTGTTTTGATACTTTATTGTAATACGGCTTTCTGTTCTAGTAGCTTCTTTTCAAACACAGCAGGCTTCTGGAACTCCCTTCCTGCTGACTGTTTTTATCCTATCTATAATCTGGGTCTTTTCAAGACTAATTGTTAATCGAAATCCCCTGTCTTTGCTATAAGCGTATTTGTTTTTTGTTAGCTCCTTACATCAAGTGGCTTCGTGCCTTGTCTGGAGCGATTTCCATAAAAATATATATATATATATATAATCAATATATAATCCATATGACATCAGGGCACTATTCAGGAAAAAAACCCGACTCCTCGAAAACATCACGTCGATGTAGGTCTCCTTCAGAAAAATTAAATGGCGATTTATCATTGAAACTTATTTGTCAAATCAGCTATAGATTTGAGTTTATTTATACTAAATATGATTTTATATTTCAGAATTTTTTTAGATGAGGATTGATAATTTGTATAATTTTGGTTATTTGGACTATATTTCACATCTTGAGTGTTATTGATTATTATTTATGAATGGTTTTGATATTGCTAAAATATGGATACATTTTAATCTATTTTGATTGCATGCATGTGGGTATTTGTATGCACATGCACATATGTGTATACGTGGTCTGTGTACGTATATATAATGACATTATACAGGGTGGGCCAAAATAAGGGTCCTATCTTTAAATTTGAATAACTTGAATTTGAATAACTTCCACAAAATAAAAGTTAAACTCACCAAACTTTATGTGTGTGTAGACTGACCCTTCCGAGATTTTTTGAAATAAACAAAACAAATTTTAGCCGAAAAACACTTCTTAAAACTTACAAAAACTAAAGTATTGTTTTTTACACTGTTTTGAGTTTTTTAAGCAAAAATAATGTTTTCTAAATGAGGGTACGTTCCTTAGGGCTAATACGGCTCATGCTTGCTTCGGAAGGGGTCCTTTACTTATTCTAAAAACAAAAATTAAAAAAATCAATAAATAAAAAAGTTATGAATTTTTAAAAATAGGACTCTTATTTTTGCCCACCCTATATATTTATGTTATACGGGTATAACAGTATACTTGTATCTGTAATGGTATATACATTTGGAATCGTATGGTTAAGGTATGTATGTATGTATATTGGTGAGTATAAGTGTGTGTATATGTGTGCATACGTGGGTATGTATAATTGGACTGAAATATATATGTATGTATGGGTATAGGTATTTCGACTGATATTTTATATTGCAGCAAAAGGTGTATTTTCATGTCATTTTATTTTTATTTCAATTTTGATATTCATTTCTTGTGTACGTATACGTTGATGAATGCACATATTTATGTGCCTGGGTGTACTTTATATATGTGTATGTATTTGTGTATGTGTGTATACATATATATATATATATAAATATATATATATATGTGTGTGTGTATGTGTATGTGTGTATGTATATGCATGTATGTGGACTTGTGCGTGTGTATGTTTGTGTAAGTGTACGTTGTGTGTGTGTGGTGTGTATATCTGACTATGAATATACACGTATACATTTGTCGGTAGTTTATATTTGCATAGTCTAGTTCTTTTATGTATATTCTAGGTATGTGCTTGTATATATTAATTTGTGTGTACTTTGTATAAGTATAGGTGTACATGTATGGATTTGTATTCGTGTATATGTATAGGTGTGAACTGTCGGCGCCTGTGTATATGTGTATGTATGCGTGTGTATGTATGTATGTATGTATGTATGTATGTGTGTGTATATGTATGTATATATATACATGTGTATGTGTATATATTTGTATATATATATATGTCAGTGTGTGTGTATGTATATATGTGCATATATGTACGTATTTTAAGGAACTATTTTTAGGAACTATTTATACTGAAAGTGTATGTGTGTGTGTATGCGTGTATATCTATGTTACGAATATGCTCATGTATGGTTTATGTATGTGTATGTATATATATATATATAAATATATATATGTATATCTATATATGTATATATATGTGTGTCTGTATATATGTGCATGTATATGTGTGTGTGCGTGTATATATATATGTATCTGTATATATGGGTATATTTATATGTGTGTGTGTGTATAGATATGCGTGTGTAGGTGCATATAGCTGTATATGTGTGAGTCTGTGTAGACGTATGGATGTGTGTATTGAATATATATCTAGAATATTTTTATTTTTGTATTGAATATACATCTAGAATATATTTATAAGCACGTATGTATTTTGAATATATGCTTGATTGATAGTGGATCTGTGTGTGTGTCCATGTTTAGATGTGTATGTATATCAATGTCTGTTTATTTATTTGTTTATTTAGGTGTGTTTGGGTATCTATTAGAGTTTGTTTATATATGTGTGATTCTTGATATATAGATAAGATATTTATACTGGAGTGAGTTTGTAAAACTGGGTAGGCCAGAAAGTAGGGAGCAATAAAATAAGGACAGGAAAAGGTGACGGAGACACCATAAAGGGTAATAAAAAGGACAACCACTAGCAGAAAAGGTCAGCAAGTGGAATAGGTAATCCGATACTAATTCATAAGAAATAGAAAACACGAAATCCCAAAAAGAGTTATTTAGGAGAGAAAATTCTTCAAATCCATCCATTTCTCGAAAATTCTTGGTCTGATGAGGTTGACTTTCTGGGAAAGGTGCAACCGAAACATGTATGCACATATGTAACCAATAATGTTTGTATAAATAAAAAGTAATACTTATAAACAGCTCTACTTGTTATTGAGCACTTTTTATAAACACTTGAGTTTCTACGGATTTACATTTACAGAAACTAATACAATACATGTACTATATACATATATATATATACTGGTGATACCAGATCAGGCTGCCCTGTGGCCCCCTGGGACGAAATTCACCTACATTGACGTTTTTTTTTTTTTTTTTTTTTTTGTAAAACTTAATTATGTTCTACAAAACCAAAAACAAAAACAACAGCCCCTCTCCCTTTCTCCCTCCCCTTTTTTATTTTTATTTTTCCTACCCTACTCCCGGTCCTGGATATGACCTTAAACTACATCCGATGGTGAGATCCGGCTTACGGACTTTGGGTAATGTGGAGCCTCCTCTTAATTACCATTGCTCCCAGGTCCACCCTGACCCGGAGTGGTAGTACCTGTTAGGGTCCCAACTATGGGTTAAATAGAAACAGATATTAAAAGGGGAAAGAAACAAAAAAGAGAAGAAAACAAGACCAGATTCGGCATTAAATAACCCAAAAAGGGTTGATATGCCGTAAAACAAAACTACCAAACCAAAAACCCTGATTAAACATTTGAAGATATAAAGAACTTGAAGCATAAAAACTTTGACTATAATGACCAGATTCGGCATTAAATAACCCAAAAAGGGTTGATATGCCGTAAAACAAAACTACCAAACCAAAAACCCTGATTAAACATTTGAAGATATAAAGAACTTGAAGCATAAAAACTTTGACTATAATGACCAGATTCGGCATTAAATAACCCAAAAAGGGTTGATATGCCGTAAAACAAAACTACCAAACCAAAAACCCTGATTAAACATTTGAAGATATAAAGAACTTGAAGCATACAAACTTTCACTATAATGACCAGATTCGGCATTAAATAACCCAAAAAGGGTTGATATGCCGTAAAACAAAACTACCATACCAAACTACCATATATATATATATATATATATATATATATATATATATATATATATATATACATGTATATATATAAATATCAAACTAGCTCTGAACTGTTGAACTGAAATGAGTTTCGTATCCAAATGACCTAAATAGACATTGATGTAATTTTAGTAAGAAAAAAAATATCTTCAAGTGAATTCAAATTTTTATAAATAAATTATAAAATTAATCAACTATTTTAACTGAATTAAAATTCATAATTGTTCGCACAATTTTTAGGATGTACTAGCTTTGACCGAAAAATTCAAAATGGCGTATTAGTGGGTTACCCCACGTGGGGTTTTGCTTTTTTTTTATTTGTTTTTGTTTGTTTTCACCCAAAAATGAACGACTGTAAGTTTTTTAAAGACACTTTAATGCAAGAACTTTTTACTCTTTGTGAATTTTTCTGATGATTTTTTAGTGTTGCAGAGACGATATTGACATAAAAATGTTGTTTGGCACAAGACAAATGAAACGAATCGTAATAATATATATCTCACAGTAATGTTATGTTTTTTGGAAATGTGAAAAAA
>OY744555.1:21379804-21396492 GCA_963556195.1 Sepiola atlantica
AAGCCTGGGAGTGTGGACCTCCTAGAACTGCACAGGACAGCCCCATAGACCGGTGTAAATGAAGCCCCGAAGACCAAGACAACACCAGTCTATAGGGTGTAGTATCCATCGGAACAGATACTACACTTTGATCCTGGCCAATAGACCAAGAAATTACATTTTATTTACCTCCCCAGGAGGTTAGGCACAAGGCCAGTTGTATCTTACTCCCACAAGGTAAGATGTGACCCAAGGTCGGGTCAGGAAAGTGGGACTCGAAAAGCCAGCGCCCGAGAAGGTGAGCACTCTCGCCAATAAAAATTGCCTGGGCAGCCCCGTCGGCATTCCCCGGCAGGGCGCCTCAGGCAGTAAGCAATAAACTTACACCTCCCCAAAGAGGGGAGGCAAAGCCTGGGAGGGTGGACCTCCTAGAACTGCACAGGACAGACCCATAGACCGGCGTGAATCAAGCCCCGAAGACCAAGACAATACCAGTCTATGGGGTGCAGTATCCATCGGAAGAGATACTACACTTTGATCCTGGCAAAAAGACCAAGAAATTACATATCTGAAGAGTAGGCAAGTATGAATTGGCGCCACGACGTGGCTTGACTCTTCTCTCGTCTGATTAGCAGTATGCTGCTGACGACGATGGTGATGATAATTGTAGTCATCTTACTATACAGTCCGCCATCTTGGATTTTAAGTGCGCGTTTTGTCGACTTAAAAATTAACTGCTCTCAAATAACCAAAAAACACCGCTTCTTACGGTTACCTAGTCTATCAGTGAACCGTAAAAACATGTGTGAAAAATAGATATTAAAACCTTTGGAGCGTTTAATATCTATTAAACTTAAAAACTTGAGTTCGACTACACTAACTATATATATATAAGTATACATTTTTATTTATACAAACATTATTGGTTACATATGTGCAAACATGTTTCGGTTGCACTTTCCCAGAAAGTCAACCTCATCAGACCAAGAATTTCAGAGTTCTCTGAAATTCTTGGTCTGATGAGGTTGACTTTTTGGGAAAGTGCAACCGAAACATGTATGCACATATGTAACCAATAATGTTTGTATGAATAACAATTTATACTTATAAACAGCTCTACTTGTTATTGAGGACTTTTTATAAACTTGAGTTTCTACGGATTTACATTTACAGAAACTAATACAATACATGTACTATATATATATATATATATATATATATATATATATATATATATATATATATATATATAAAGGAGTACCAACATTTGTAAAATGTTGTTTCAACATTTATTTATTATTTTTTTATATTTTTATTTCATCCTTTTATTTATTATTGAAAGAAATGTTTTTCGATTTAAAATTTTAAATTTCTTCAAATGGATTTACATATCTGATGAAAGTAGACCACCGCTTGAAACGCGTTATATAAAAATCATTTTCTCCAACTTAAACAATTTTTCCCCTCATATCTCATTCGATTTTCTTAGTTTTTAATTTATCATTCTTACGTTTCCGCTTAGTGGGTCAGACGGTAAAGCCGTAAGGAAAATTTTAGCAACTTTCTTTTTTCTTTACCCGCCCGTTTCATTGATTAGAAATGTTTCCTCTTTAATTTATCCTACGATTTTGTTGTACGCGAAATCTACAAACATTATATATATATGAACTTACCTATATTTTAAGCACTTTCTCCACACTGCTCCCACGCAAAGAGTTTATCTTCACATTCTACAATTCATCGGACTTCTTTTCAACGGAAATTTACCACCCGGACAATTTGCAGATCTTTTTCACGGAACTTTTCTTTTCATTCACTGCGTTTTTTTAACAAAAATTCTTTTAATAATAATTTTCATATTTTTCAAATATTTGAACTTTGGTTTTTACGAAAGCCAACTTATCCATCTGTATTTCTCCTCTGATGATAAGATTTCGATCTTTGAAAAGCCTTGGCTTAAGGAAAGAATAATAAACACTAGTTTATTACTGAATACACCTTGCATTGAACAATTGAAATTTGAAATAAATTTGGACAATCGTCGCATATTTATCACTCTTTTTTCTTCTATCTCTCTCTCTCTATATATATATATATATCTATATATCTATATATCTCTCTCTCTATCTATATATCTATCTCTCTATCTATATATCTATCTATCTATCTATATATCTCTCTATCTATTTATATATCTATATCTATCTATCTATCTATATCTCTCTCTATATATATATCTATATCTATATATATCTCTCTCTCTCTATATATATATATATCTATATCTCTCTCTCTCTATATATATATATATATCTATCTATCTATATATATATATATCTATCTCTCTCTATATATATATCTATATCTATCTATCTATATATCTATATCTATCTATCTATCTATCTATATATATATATATATATATATATATATACAGGGTCGGGCAGATAAATTGGAACTAATTTAAAATGCTAATATCTTTTTTATTTTTGATCATATGATTACGGTTTTTTTTACTAAGGATCCTTAAACACTTTATTGCAAGATAGCATAATTATATTTACTCAAATTTGTTTTAATATGGCGGAATTAGCACGAAGAATAACTATATGCGAAATGAGACGCGCCGGGAGTTCTCCTTCGGACATTGTTAAGAGCACTGGCTATGCAAAAACGACTGTGTATCGAGTTGTGGCTAATTTCGATGTCGAGTGTAAGGTTGAGAGAAGTCGGCACAGTACTCGTAGTGATCGAAAGCGTGCAAACACTTTCCTGGTGGGGCTAAAAAGGTCGATAAAGGCAGACCCAAGTCAGTCGATGTCGAAACTGGCAAAAAAACGCAATGTGAGTCGCAAAACTATCAGCAGAGCAATCAACGAAGACCTTGGGATGAAGTCCTACGTTAGGAGACGCCATAATCTCCTCACTGCCCGTTCAAAAGCTATCAGAGTCGAAAGATGCCTCAAGCTTATCAACCATCTGAAACACAAAGGAGGACATGTGCGCATTTTTATTGATGAGAAAAAGTTCATCGTGGATGAGGTTCCAAATCGCCAGAACACTCGAGTTATTGCCCGTGACCCTTCGGAAGTTCCTCCTGTGATGCAGAGCAAAAATCCTGCTTCTGTGATGGTTTTTGCAGCCGTGGCAAGTGATGGAAAGGTGAAGCCTCCTCATTTCATCGAAGCGGGTCTTAAAATCAACACAGCGGAGTATTTGAACATTCTTAATAATGTTTTATTGCCTTGGATCCGTAGAAACTACAACCCTACGAAAGTCATGCTCATCCAAGACTCGGCGCCAGTGCATGGATACAGGAAAGTCCAAGATTTCATGAAGGAGAATCTTCCCTTGTTTGTTCCGAAGGATATTTGGCCCAGCAGCTCTCCAGATCTAAATGTTTGCGACTATTATCTATTCGGCGTCGTCGAGGGACAGACTAATGTCAATCCACACCCAAATACAAACTCATTGAAGACAGCCATTCAACGAGCATTTCGCAATCTCGATCCCAATAAAATAAAGAGGAGCTGTTCACGGTTTTGTCAAAGAATCTCCAAAATAAGTGATGGAAAGGGTGCTCATATTGAATAATTTTGTTCAATATACTGTAATAATTAAATAAATAAATGTTAAAATGATATCTTTCCATATGTAATCCTTTAAATTATGAATTTTGTAAAAATAAAAAAAAGTACCAATTTAGCTGCCCGACCCTGTATACCTATATATATATCTCTCTCTCTATATATATATATCTATATATCTATATCTCTCTCTCTATATATATATCTATATATCTATCTATATCTCTCTCTCTATATATATATATATATATCTATATCTCTCTCTATATATATATCTATCTATATCTCTCTCTATATATATATCTATATATCTATATCTCTCTCGATATATATATATATATATATATATATATATATATATATATATATATATATATATATATATATATATAAAACACAATTCTCTGAGATGAAGGGCGTTGCAGCTATCATGGTGACGATGAAAAGATTAAATTCAAGACATGTCTTTGCGGCTGACTTAGATGTGAAACGTGACTGTTAAAAAGCTCGGCCCTATAATAATAATAAACGTCACTGCAGGCGTCATCGCAAACACACATTTCTACATGCTTAAGATTGAATCTAAAACTGGATGTGGTGGTTGTTCATGAAAGAAAGAGTTTTCGTCACACAGTCTCCACTGGAACCTTCTAGATCCAACAATAATTCATGCATGAACACTTTCTTCTATTTACCCTGCGTAATACCCGTTTAATTTTAACAAAGAAAAAAAACAACACTTTATATGTAGAATTTGGAACATTCGGACTACTGTTCTACTCTTTGGCCTTTTGGCTAAGATCAAAGTGTAGTATCTGTTCCGATGGATACTGCACCCCATAGACTGGTATTATCTTGGCCTTCGGGGCTTGATTTACGCCGGTCTATGGGTCTGCCCTGTGCAGTTCTAGGAGGTCCACCCTCCCAGGCTTTGCCTCCCCTCTTTGGGGGAGGAGTAAGTTTATTGCTTACTGCCTGAGGCGCCCCTACCGGGAATGCCGACGGGGCTGCCCAGGCAATTTTTAAACACCACTTTCTCGATCCGACCTTCGGTCACATCTTACTTGTGGAAGTAAGATAAACACTGGCCTTGTGCCTAACTCCTGGAGAGGAGTAAATCAATACTCTTGGGTGTTTTTTATCACAACTTTTCGGACGATTTTTCCTAGGACCTTCTTCAGGTTTACATTGTCGAACTCGGGAATCTTTTTGTCGAACTCAGGCGAAATATTTAGATCTATAGACATTTTAGTATGTTATTACTGATATTAAAGTTAATTCTATTAATTAGGGTTTTCGGTCGATGTTACCCCCGACCTTCTTCAAGTGTACCTTGTCGAACTCGGGAATCTTTCTGTTGAACTCGGGAATCTTTCTGTTGAACTCGGGAATCCGGTACGGAATTTCGAACGGAACCCTTTATTAAATCCACGGGGGTAGCATGGTCTCGGTCCATCTGCCACGACTGGGAAGAAGTCTTCAGTAATTCGCAATTCTTCGTATCGCCCGCGCTGAGGACTGAACCTTCAACCTTCAGATGACTGTCACTTAGATACATCTGAAGAAGGTCGGAGGTTACATCGGCCGAAACGTTGTGATAAAAACACCCAAGATGAGAACAGTAGTACGAATATACACAATTCTACAAATTATCAACCCTCATCTAAAAAATTCCGAAACACTGTATATGTGAAACATCGAATGACCTTATGCCATACTTAACTGGTCTTAACCCCACAAACATCTATGATTATACAAAATCTGAGTCAATCAACATTTATTCTCCTATATATTTCAACCAGCATGGTTACCCAGTGTTGCTCGGGGATATTGATAACAAAAAAAGAAAAGTATAAGAATGTGTGTCACATCTCTCTCTAACGTTTTATATCCCTTCTCTTCTAGTCAAGAAGGATTGAAATAGATGAAGAGAAGAAAGAGATGAGAAGAGAAAGAGAAACGTATATCAGAGAAAAAGAAAAAAGAAGAAAAAGAAGAAGAAGAAGAAGAAGAAAAAGAAGAAAAAGAAGAAGAAAAAGAAGAAGAAAAAGACAAAGAAGAAAAAGAAGACGAAGAAGAAGAAAAAGAAGAAAAAGAAGAAGAAAACGAAGAAGAAAAAGAAGAAAAAGAAGAAGAAAACGAAGAAGAAGAAAAAGAAGAAAAAGAAAAAGAAGACGAAAAAGAAAAAGAAAAAAAAGAAGAAGAAAAAGAAGAAGAAAAAGAAGAAAAAAAGAAAAAGAAAAAAAGAAGAAGAAAAAGAAGAAAAATAAGAAGAAAAAGAAGAAAAAGAAAAAGAAAAAGAAGAAGAAAAAGAAAAAGAAGAACAAGAAAAAGAAGAAGAAAAAGAAGAAGAATAAAGCGACTGCTAATAATACTATTGTTTTTTTAATTTCTTGTGTGTTTTATCTGCTGCGTGACTCCACTTAACGAGACGAGTCGAATTTTGTCGGCACGAACGCATCATCATCATCATCATCAACTGACACCTCATCATCATCATCATCATCATCGTCATCGTCATCATCATCATCATCATCATCATCACCATCATCATCATCACCATCACCATCATCATCATCATCATCATCATCAACTGACATCTCATCGCCATCTTCATCTTCATCTTCCCCGGATGAAACAGATGAAGAAGATGACGGATTAGAACGAAGGAGGGAAAGAGCATGTTGAGAAGGATCCTGTTTTGGCAACACGAGTCTGCGGAAAGTACGACGATATGGAAATGGAAATCTCCTTTTGGCAACAGTCGTTCTATTCTAGATTCGGTTTTCCATTGAAAAAAATCGGAAAGAGAGTGGGGAAGGGGGGAGAGAGGGAGTTAAGTAGAAAGTCATAGAGAGGGGAGGGGGACGGGGAAACAGAATAAGAGAAAGGTTGAAAAAGATAGAGAGAGAAGAAGAGAGAGAGAGAGAGAGGAGGGGTGTTGGATTGGGGAAAGAGAGAGAGTGAGACAGTTATATAGAAAAGGATAGAGGTTGGAGACAAAGTGAGAGACGTAGAGACAGAGAGAGAGGGGGCAGGGAGAGAGAGAGGGGGACAGGAGAGAGAGAGTGTGTGAGAGAGAGAGGAAAGAGGGTGAGAAGGAGGGGGTGTTTGATTGGGGAAAGAGAGAGAGAATGAGAGAGAGTTATATACAAAAAAGGATAGAGAGGGGGAGAAGCCATGAAGCAGAAAGAGAGAGGTAGGAAACGATCGAGAATTGGGACACAAAGAGAAAGAGAGAGGGAGAGAGAGAGAGAGAGGGAGAGAGACGAGAAAGAGAGAGGGGAGAGAGAGAGGGTGTTGGATTGGGGAAAGAGAGAGAGAGAGAAAGAGAGTGAGAGAGTTAGATATAAAGAGATAGAGAGAGAGAGAAGCTATGAATCAGTAAAAGAGAGTGGTAGAAAAAGATGGGTAAAGGAAAGGATAGATATTAAGAGGGGGAAGAGAAGGAGAGAGGGGATGTTGGATGGGGAAAAGAGAGAATGAGAGAGAGAGAGAGTTAGGTAGAAAGAGATAGAGAGAGGGAGAAGCCATGAAGCAAAAGAAGAGAGAGAGGGGTAGAAAAAGATGGAGAGGTGAGAAACAGATAGAGAGAGAAAAAGAGAAAGAGAGATAGAGCGGGGAGAGAGTGAGGAAGAGAGAGATAGAGAGAGAGTTTAATAGAAAAGGATAGAAAGGTGGGAAATAGAGAGAGAGAGAAGGAGAGAGAGAGAGAGAGAAAAGAAGGGGTGTTGGATGTGGGAAAAAAAAGAAAATGAGAGATAGTCAGATAGAAAGAGACAGAGAGGTGAAGAAGCCATGAAGCATAAAGAGAGAGAGGTGGAAAAAGATAGATAGATAGATAGAGAGAGAGAGGGAGAGAGAGGGGGAGAGAGAGTGAAGGGAGGAAAGAGAGAATGAAGGAGAGTTAGATAGAAATACATAGAGAGGGGGAGAAGCCATTAAACGGAAAGAGAGAGAGAGAGGTAGAAAAAGATAGAGGTGGGAAACAGAGAGAGTGAGAGAGAGAGAGAGTGAGCGTAGGCAGAGAGATAGGGAGGGGGGGAAAGAGAGAGGGTGTTGGATGGGAAAAGAAAGAATGAGAGAGATTTAGGTAGAAAAAGAAAGAGAGGGGGGGTAGCCATGAGACAGAGAAATGTAGAAAAAGATAGAGAGGTTGGAAACAGAGAGAGGGAGAGAGAGAGAGGGAGAGGGGAAGAGGAGAGAGAAAGAGAGGGGAGAGGGGAAGAGGAGAGAGAGAGAGGGGAGAGGGGGGGAAGAGAGAGGGTGTTGAATGGGAAAAGAAAGATTTAGGTAGAAAAAAAAAGAGAGGGGGAGTAGCCATGAAGCAGAAAGAGACAGAGAAGGGTAGAAAAAGGTAGAGAGGGAGAGAGAGAGAGGGGGGAGAGGGGGAAGAGAGAGAGGGTGTTGGATGGGGAAAGGAGAGAGAATGAGAAAGAAAGAGAAAGGGAGAAGCCATGAAACAGAAAGAGAGTGAAGTAGAAAAAGATAGAGAGAGAAGGGAGACAAAAAAGAAAGAGAAAAAGAGAAAGTGGTAGAAAGAGAAAGAGAGAGAGATAGAGAGATGGGGGAAGAGAATCAAAGATGAAGGGGATAGAAAAAGAGCGTGTTGTATGGGTGGGGAGAGAGAAAGTGTGTCGGGCCTTGAAGCGAAAACAATTCTTGCTATTGTTAGGTGCGGCTTTTAACACTATAATTGGTGATTTTTCATCGGATCATATGTGTAGGTTGAACGGCCGGCAGCGATTAAGGAAAAAAGGAATATGGGTCTTTTATGAGGAGAGGGTGAGGAATGGGGGAGCCGGGGTCAAAGGGGGAGGTGAATGAGTTGAGAAAATGAGGAGAGGAGGAATGTAGGGGAGGCGAAGAAACAAGAAGAAAGGGGAGTAGAGATTTGAAAAACGAAGAAGAGTGGGAAGAAGATGAAAGGGGGAGAAAAAAAGAGTGTGTACGTCAAGAAGAAGAAAGAGAAGAAGAAAAAGAAGAAGAAGAAAAAGAAGAAGAAGAAAAAGGAGAAGAAGAAGGAGAAGAAGAAAAAGAAAAAGAAGAAAAAGAAAAAAAAAAAAAGGAAGAAGAAAAAGAAAAGAAGAAGAAAAAGGAGAAGAAGAAGAAGGAGAAGAAGAAGAAAAGAAGAAAAAGGAGAAGAAGAAGAAAAGAAGAAAAAGAAGAAGAAGACAAAGAAAATAAAAAAAGGAGAAGAAGAAAAAGAAAAGAGGAGAAAGAAGAAGAAGAAGAAAAAAGAAAAAGAAAAAAAAGTAGAAAAAGAAGAAGAATCAAAAGAAGAATAAAAAGAAGAAAAAGAAGAAGAAGAAAAAAGCAGAAGAAGAAGAAGAAAAAAAAGAAAGAGGAAGAAGGAGAAAGAGAAGAAAAAGAAGAGCAGAAAAAGAGAAAGAAAAAAAAACAACAAAGAAGAAAAAGAGGAAAAAGATAATAGAGAAGAAGAGAATGATTAAAGAAAAAGAAAAAATGAAGATAAAGAAAAAAAAAGAAAAAGGAGATGAAAAAGAAAAGCAAGGAAAATAAACAAGAAGAAGAATCGACGAATAAAAAGAAAAATTAGCAAACATAACAAAAGAAGAAGAGGACGAAGAGAATGATAATGAGAAATAGAATTGTTGAGTTGAAAAAAAAAAGAAAAAAGTGGAGGGAAGGCAGAGTTGATTGCGTACACGAAAAAAGGAGGAAAAGGGGAGAAAAAGAGAAACAAGCCGAAGAAGCATTGGGGAGGGGGAGAAACAAGAAGAATACAAATACGCATATGGGGCGGTGGTGGAGGGGGAGGATGAAAAGTCGATTAGAAGAAAAAGGGGGCGGGATATATTCGAAACGACGGAACAGAAAGAATATGAGGGAAAACAAGTGACGGAATGATGAGAGGGAAAGATGAACGCAACAAACACCACCAACAAAAAAATGATAACGATGATGATGATGATGATGATGCTTCTGAGGACTATGATGATGATGCTGACAGCTGACGTTGTTTCTCGTTTCATTTGGACGAGAATCAGGAATTTCGTCTTTGAACTTTGACCTAGTCTTATCAGACATTAGAAAACCATCACCAATAAAATGATGATGATAATGATGATGATCATCATCATCATTATTATTATTATTATCATGACAATAACGATGATGATGATTATGATGATGACAATGATGATAACGTTGATTGTAATGATGATGATGATGATGATGATGATAACGTTGATTGTGATGATGATGATACTGATGATGATGATGATGATGACGATGATGAATTGGACGATAATGATGATAACGGTGATTGTGATGATCATGATGTTGCTTTGCTGCTCTTGTTGCTCATGCTGCTGATGATGATGATCATCATCATCATTATCATGATGACAGTGATGATAATTGTGATTGTGATGATGATGATGATGATGATGATGGTAAATAATGATGATGATTATCATCATCATTATTATTATCATGACAATGACGATGATCATGATTATGATGACGACAATGGTGATAACGTTGATTGTGATGACGATGATGATGATCATGATGACGATGATGACGATGATGATGATGACGATAATGATTATTATGATGATGATGATGATGATGACGACGATGATGATGATGACGATGACGATAATGATTATGATGATAATGATGATGATGATGATGATGATGATGACGACGATAATGATGATAACGGAGATCATCACGATCATGATGTTGCTTTGCTGCTCTTGTTGCTGATGCTGATGATAATGATGATGATGATCATCATCATTATCATGATGACAGTGATGATAACTGTGATTGTGATGATGATGATGATTATGCTGTTGCTTTGCTGCTGCTGCTATTGCTGATGTCGTCTCTCGTTTCATTCGGACGATAATTAGGCGTGAGGAAATTCGCTTTTGAACTTTGACCTCGTCTGATCAGACATTTGAAATGTCCGTCGTGACAGAGAATAAAAGAGAAAAGAAGAGGCGAAAGGAGAGAAGAAAACAATGAAAATTGAACGAAGAAAAGAAAGAAAGAAAGAAATGATGATGATATCAAAGGAAAGAGAAAGGGAGTTGATAAACAAAAAGAAGAAAGGGGGGAATCAGAAACAAAGAGGAAAAAGAGGAAAGAAGAAGGTGTGATTGTAAGAGAATGGAGACATGGAAAGAAAAGATAATGAAAGACAAATGGATCGAATGAAAGAAAGGTTGGATAGAAAGAGAAGAGAATGAAATAAGTGTAAAGCGCGGGAAAATTATGATGAAACACTGAGGGGGAAAAGAATTACCGAAATAGAAAAGAAAAATTAGAATCGAAGGAAGAAATGAAAAAGAAGATGAAGAAAAAGAAGTAAAAGAAGAAGAAGAAGAAGAAAAGGGAGTAGAAGAAGAAAATAAAAAAGAAGAAGAAAATAAAAAAGAAGAAGAAGGAGAAAAAAAAGAAAAAGATGAAAAAAAGAAGAAAAAGAAGAAAAAGAAGAAGAAGAAGAAAAAAAGAAGAAAAAGAAGAAAAAGAAGAAAAAGAAGAAAAAGAAGAATAAAAATAAAATAGAGAAGAAGAAGAAAAATGAGAAAAAGAAATAGAAGATGAAAAATGAAGAAGAAGAATAAAAGAAAAAGAAGAAGAAAAAGAAGAAAAAGAAAAAAAGAAAAAGAAAAAGAAAAAGAAGAAGAAGAAGAAAAAGTAGAAGAAGGAGAAGAAAAAAAGAATAAGAAGAAGAAAAAGAAGTAAAAGAAGAAGAAGAAGAAACAGAAGATAAAGAAGAAAAAAAAAGAAGAAGAAAAAGAAGAAGCAGGAGAAGAAGAAAAAGAATAAAATAAAAAAGAGAAGAAGAAAAATGAAAAAAGAAAAAGAAGATGACAAAAATAAAGAAGAAGAATAAAAAGAAATAGAAAAAGAAGAAAAAGAAGAAAAAGAAGAAAAAAGGAAAAAGAAAAAAAAGAAAAAGAAAAATGAGAAAAAGAAAAAGAAGATGAAAAAAATAAAGAAGAATAAAAAGAAATAGAAAAAGAAGAAAAAGAAAAAGAAGAAGAAGAAGAAGAAAAAGAAGAAAAAGAAAAAGAAAAAAAAGAAGAAAAAAGGAAAAAGAAAAAAAAGAAAAAGAAGAAAAAGAAGAAAAAGAAAAGAAGAAAAAGAAAATAGAGAAGAAGAAAAAGTAGAAAGAATAAGAAGAAAAAGAAGAAAAAGAAGAAAAAGTAGAAAAATAAGAAAAAGAAGAAAAAGAAGAAGAAGAAGAAAAAGAAGAAAAAGAAGAAAAAGAAGAAGAAGAAGAAGAAGAAGAAGAAGAAGAAGAAGTAGAAAAAGTAGAAAGAATAAGAAGAAAAAGAAGAAGTAAAAGAAGAAGAAGAAGAAAAAGAAGAATAAAAAGAAGAAGAAAAAGAAAAAGAAAAAGAAGCCGGGCAAAATGCCAGAACCGAAAAGAAATTATTTGAATCAATGGAAGCGCGAATCTCTCAAAACAAATCAAATGTTTCACCTCTCACAAAATTCCTCTGTCTTTAATAAACACAATTTTACCATTTTATTGTCGACTCGGTTTTTATCTCGATTTTGAAATATTTCGATATTTCAAATTATTAATGAAATTCCTACAAAAGTGTTTTTTTTTTGTTTTTGTTTCTTCTGTTTCCTTTTGATACTCGAGAATGGCAGTCTTTTATGCAATTCCCATCGAAGAACCTTTTCTTGCTAGCCATCGGCTCACAATTGCGCCACCACAAAACGCCATTTTATATTTTACGGCAGCAAATGATTATTTTCCCCCCAATTGAAGCAGCACAATTCACACACTAATCCCTTTGTCAATAAATAAAACGGAATGTTCAATTCATCGAAGATTCAGTGAAATATGAAAAATCAAATCATTCTGGTAATTAACTCGACATTTTGGAAATGAAAGTATGAATTCTGAGGATGAGAGAAAATTACTGGAGAATTTCTGAGAAAACATTTTAGACAAGAAATCGATGCTGATACATATATGATTGCTACCTAAGTTCGTTACTTCATTAATCTTAATTCATATACACTAAATGTACAAAAGCAAAGAAACTCCCCAATGTTTACCCTTTTATTGTCATTAAGGGTATGCGAGCACAACAGGGCTATGTAGTTTACTGGTAGGAATTTTTCTTCAGTGCACCTCACACACTTCATCCACTCATGCATAGAGATTTATACTGTAGTGATGTGATAATGAGATGGTTTGGTTGATATGTAGTCATACCCTTAATTAATGACAATAAAAGTGTAAAAATTTGGAAATTTCCTTGCTTTTGTACATTTAGTGTATATGATTTTCATCTTAACCCTATTAAGGGCATATGATTTCAATATACTGGCATTTACCATGGAATGTCACTACTTTTGTAAAGACTATGCCTCAATACAATGTCTTCTCATAAGATTTTTTTAGAATTATTTGGAAAACTAAGGTATATAGTAAACTGAAATTAAAATGCCATCAACTAGACCCTAGACCCTCTATCTCTGCCGAAAATCAGCTGAATCCAGCAAATAGTTGATGAGATACAGGGTGGCACATACGTACGTACGTACACACAGATAACATGATTTCATGATTGAACTTTCTGGATCTCTGGGTTGCCTTGACTAATGATGCTGAAATTCTACACACTTATAGAACCTATCAAATAAAAAATGTTGTGTAAAGTTTTAACTAATTTGGTTTATTGGGTTTTGAGTTATGATAGATCAAAGAAATGAGATTAACAGCATAGGCCATTCGTGGGGCCTATTAAGGGATAGAGCGCTCTCGCGCCTCCCGTGATATATATATATATATATATATATATATATATATATATATATATATATTATTTATACAGGCATGTACAAAGTAAATAATTATATATATATATATATATATATATATATATATATATATATATATATATTAAGTACACAATTTCAATCTAAATAAAGGGTATATAACAATGTACCTTTTATATATATATATATATATATATATATATATATATATATATATATATATATATATATATATTCGAGCCCGCCGACCGTTGAGAATTAACTTCCTGCACTGAAGATTGCGTTAGAGTGAAACATCGATGTCTTTAGGTAATAAATAGTTAATATTTATTTATAAATATTATCATAAGCCCCCTTCACTAAAAGCCGGGCACTCTGAGGTAGTTTAATAACAAGCAGTACAAATAGCTTCATGCAAAATCCAAACACAGTTTGTTGATCACTTTCAACTGCTCGTGTAAATTAGCCGCCGACTCGCTAATTACAAAGTTAAATTTCTCCTTAATTATTAGCTAATTCCTTATGGCCGAGGGGTTAACGCTCTTGACTGCGAATCAGTGGCGATTTTGTGACCGGAGTTCGAGCCCGCCGACCGTTGAGAATTAACTTCCTGCACTGAAGATTGCGTTAGCATGAAACATAATTAATATAAATATTATATATATATATATATATATATATATATATATTATACAGTTTTAAGTTTTAATAAACAGTGAAATAATGTTAGACACACTGCCATTATTATCTATAGTGAGGATTTTTTATTATGATTTATATAATAAAAGAGAAAAAAAGATACACGAGAAGGGGAACAAAGATAAATGACTTCGTAACTTTTTCTTCTTTCTCTATGAGGATTTTTTTTACCGTTTCCAAACGAGTATTGAGAGAAAAAAAAAGGTACAAGAAAAATGGGTGTACGTTAAGAATGTCTCTTCCTATTTTTCGTTTTTATAATTTTCTTTTTAATACCTTCGATAATTATTTATGGTCTTTTGACCACGTTTTTAATCGTGATTCCCCTTCATAGTCGACGATTACCTTGAAGAGTGTCGACTGAAAGACGGCTCGGCTATTTTATTTTATTTTTTTAAAACTTTTTTTTATCTCAATAACTAATTAGCGAAACCCGTGCACGGGATTTTCAGGCCAAAAATGAAAACCCCAATAAACTACTGCTCCTATCTCTGAACCCCTTATAAGTATTTTTACTCAATTTTTCTGTCTATTTACAAGTGTTAATTATAGTCATATCTATATAATAAAGTAAAGCCAGCCCCTCCCTATTTCATCGACCATAATTCAAACCTAAACGTTAACATGCCAATCCGTTACGCCAGCCACTGACGCGTCAGCCCTGTAACTCTCGCTTCCATTATTTTGTCCTTTAGTCCTCACATTCCATGAGCGATGTTTCTGACAAAGGGGGAAGAATTGCTGTTTTCTGGGTCGGAATCTATCCATCTAACACTTATTGTTGGCTAGTTCTTGTACCTTGAAGTAGTATTTTTTAAGCTCCTTACATCAAGTGGCTTCATGCCTTGTCTGGAGCGACTTCCATAAAAAAACAAATTCTTGAAGTGTTTGTTTAGAATAAGTTGCGTTCGGTTTGTCCTCTTTTCTTACATTTTCGTAGTTTAAAAAAAATCAAAAGAGGTCGGAGGTAATTTCACTTTCACACTAATATATACTCCCACCGCCCCCAGTGTCACCAGAGACTGTTCTTAATAAATAAATCACCGCTATAGTTTAATATTTTCCTTTTTACTATTGTTTATGCACTACACTAGGTTTTCACTCTAAAAAATGGTCGCTCCCTTCAAGTACTCTTTCTTCTTTCCGGGCGTATTTAAGAATGATGGAATAGTGGAATAGTGGAATAGTGGAATAGTGGAATAGAGAGTTGGAGGGATAGTGGAATAAAGAAATAAAGAAATAGAGGAATGGAGGGATAGTGGAATAGTGGAATAAGGGAATCGAAGAAAAGAGGAAGAGTGGAATAGAGGGATAGTGGAATAGTGGAATAGTGGAATAATGGAATAGTGAATTAGAGGAATGGAGGAATAGAGGAATAGAGGAATATAGGAATATAGGAATAGTGGAATAAAGGAATAGTAGAATAGAAAAATAGAGGAAGAGTGGAAGAGTGGAATAGTGGAATAATGAAATAGTGAATTAGAGGAATAGAGGAATAGTGGAATAGAGGAATATAGGAATAGTGGAATAAAGGAATAGTGGAATAGAAGAATAGAGGAATAGTGGAATAGTGGAATAGAGGAATAGTGGAATAGAGGAATAGTGAAATAGTGGAATACTGGAATAGAGGGATAGTGGAATAGTGGAGTAGAAGAATAGTGGAATAGTGGAATAATGGAATAGTGAATTAGAGGGATAGTGAACTAGTGGAATAGAGGAATGGAGGAATAGTGGAATCGAGGAATAGTGGAATAGTGGAGTAGAAGAATAGAGGAATAGTGGAATAGTTTAATAGAGGAATAGTTGAATAGTGGCTTACCATTCCACAACCCACAGAACCATCTTACATTTCTCATATTAAAAGCACTTATTGATTTTTTTGTTAATATTTGCTAAGTTATATTATTCATATCACAACAACAATTAAATATTATTAAACATTACATATTTCTTCATAAATAATAATAATAATAATAATAATAATAATAATAATAATAATAAACACTTAAACGTTCGTGGTATGTAATAAATATGAAGGCGATGTACTTACGTAGATGCGAGAGTTTTTGTATAAATTGGAGGTGGAATTAGAAATAATAGGAGTCTGTACACAAACACCACAAGGAAGGTACTATTGTATAAGAATATAGGAGTATTTTTTTAATGAAGTGCATTTTATAGATATTATTTTAAATTTTTTTTTACATTTCTCATATCAAAAGTACTTATTGAATTTTTTTTCATATTTACAAAATTATATTATTCATATTACACCAACAATTAAATATTATTAAACATTAAATATTTATTTATAAATAATAATAATAATAATAATAATAATAATAATAATAATAATAATAATAATAATAATAATAATAATAATAAATACTTAAACGTTCGTGGTATGTAATAAATATGAAGGCGATGATTTTTGTTTAAATTGGAAGTAGAATTAGAAATAATGGGGTATGTACACAAACACCACAAGGAAGGTACTATTTTATAAGAATATAGGAGTATTTTTTTTAATAAAGTGTATTTTATAGATATTATTTTTAACTATCAAAAGTACCTATTGAATTTTATTTTCATATTTACAAAATTATATTATTCATATCAGAATAACAATTAAATATT
>OY744555.1:21399192-21404192 GCA_963556195.1 Sepiola atlantica
TTATACGTTGGTGTAATTGTCTTGTAGTATATCCAATATAGGAGTGGTTACAAATAGTGCATAATATATTGTATACACAGTTAGTGCGGTGGCATAGTCCAGTGGTAGGAATGGGACAATTGGCTAGGAAGCATGGTTCTTCGGTGCGTGTAGTGCGTTTTGTGGAAAGGTGTTGGCGTAAGGTGGTGCCGGTGTGGGTGAGTTTGTATATATATATATATATATATATATATATATATATATATATATATATATATATATATATATATATATATATATACATAACAGCTGTTAATCGATAACAGCGACATACCAGTGTCGCAGATTTTTGACATGTCTGTATAAATAAAATAAAATATTTGTAATATATATATATATATATATATATATATATATATATATATATATATATATATATATATATATATATATATATGAAAAGCCAGAAAGGAAACATTGGTCTGTTTATACCAAAGATTATTATCTTTGTTCTTCCTACGCCACTAATCTACTTCTCGACAGGGCGGCATTATTTGTGTGATGGCGTCTGTCAATAATTGTAAGGTGCGCGAGACGATGGTTTCCTGTTTATGTCTGAGCCAAGTACAGCCCTGCCCCCCTGCCGAAAGAAGGGCCCAAAAATAACACTTCCTTTAGATTCAACGCCCGTCACCCCGTGGTGAATTACAATCTATATTAGCCGTCGATATGTGCGCTGGATAGGGAAAGAAACGAAGACGGACTCTTAGTTTTGAGATGCGTTTTGTCAATTAATCATGTTTAGCGGTGCAAACAATATTTGCAACTTAACTGTGACGAACCGACAAACCTTCTATTTTACACAACAAAAAAAAATGACAGAAGCAGCGAACAACCAAAACACCGACATCTTCGTTTGTAGATACCTCATCATCATTCGGTTAAAAAAAAAAAATGATTGTCCGTGCAACGTGAACCTCACGTTTTCCTAGGTGTAATAATAATACGTAGACGACGGACGAAGTCATCTCAACTCAAAGCCACGCAATTATTATTATTATTAATAATAATAATGATAATAATAATAATAATAATAATAATAATAATAATAATAATAATAATAATAATAATAATAATAAAACGGTACAAACACAAACCAGAAACTGTACTAGAAAACGAAAAACACAAAATCATATGGGATATGAATGTACAAACAGACAAACCCATAACAGCAAGGAGACGGGATATGATAATAATCAACTAGAAAGAAAAATCCTGCAAAATCGTAGACTTTGCCGTTTCAGCGGACCACAGAGTGAAGATCAAAGAGACGGGAAAAAGAAGCAAATATACTGAACTTGCCTGAGAATTGAAAGGAATATGGAACATGAAGAAAGTCAGTATAACACCAATAATCATGGGAGCACTACGAACAGTCCCCAAAAACATGGAGAAAAGACTAGGAGAAATAGGAATCAAAGGGATAACTGAGACCATACAAAGGACAGTAATGATCAAAACAGCTACAATCCTGAGAAATGCCCTCGAATGCGGAAACTAACCCACATAAACAACGAATGGAGAACACACACATGGAAGCACAAGACAACAGAACCGGGGAAAATACAACCGCACGAGAGAGGCGCAAGCATAGGCTGACGCCACGAAAATTATGGACAGAGGATCGAGGAGGGAAAGCGCAAACCAGACCTCCACTGGAAGAGCGCGGACAGCTCTGGGACCTTGGGGAGGCTTGTTGCCACTCGGGGCCCCGGATGGGACCAATGGCCCTTAACAGCGGGAAATCGTTGGTAGGTGGCTGTTGCGATACCGCAAGGTCATCAGCGGTGATGAACGAAAAGAGGTGGAGCATACTGGAAGTCTGAGGAGACTTGTTGTCACTCAGACCCCAGGGAATACCACGGGTTGTTGGCAGTGGGCGATCACTGACGATGACCAGTGTGATAACTCCTAGTGAGTAAATAATAATGATAATGATAATGATAATAATGATAATAATAATAATAATAATGATAATAATAATAAGAATAATAATGATTATAATAATAATAATAGTAATAATGATAATAATAATAATAATAATAATAATAATAATAATAATTATGATAATAATAATAATAATAATAATAATAATAATAATAATAATAATAATAATAATTATAATAATAATGATGATAATAGTAATAATAATAATAATTATAATAATAATAATAATAATAATTATAATAATAATAATAATAATGATGAACTAAAAAGTATTATTTAAATACGATTGTGATAACTAAGAAATCAACGCATTCGTTTGACCTAAAGTCAATAAGGGGTCAATGGACAATGTCAAAACGAAATTAGATTAAAAATTATAACTGAAATTAGGTGTCAGCTATTATTAATATTTACTGGTCTGTTTGGCTGAGTGGGAGAGACTGAGACTGATTTTTCAAACTGCCATATTTGTTTAAATATGAAGAAGATCGGGTCCAAGCGTAAATTTTCCCGGCAGCTGATTGGCTTATAAATTATTATCCAATCAAAAGCGTTTATTTACACCTAATATTCGCTAGCTTTTTTATCAGTTTAAAAAAAAAAAAGTTCTATCTATCTATTTATCTATATATTCTATGCTATGCTATTAGACTTTTTAACGACTTCATACCTGTATGCAAATATCTGTCTGACGTGGGCGTCGACAGTGTGCGTGTGTGTGCGTGTGTGTGTGTGAGAGAGAGGGAGATAGAGAGGGAGTGAAAGAATGTAAAAGAGAGCTAGATAGATAGAGAGGGAGTGAAAGAAGATAAAAGAGAGCTAGATAGATAGAGAGGGAGTGAAAGAAGATAAAAGAGAGCTAGATAGATAGAGAGGGAGTGAAAGAATGTAAAAGAGAGCTAGATAGATAGAGAGGGAGTGAAAGAAGATAAAAGAGAGCTAGATAGATAGAGAGGGAGTGAAAGAAGATAAAAGAGAGCTAGATAGATAGAGAGGGAGTGAAAGAAGGTAAAAGAGAGCTAGATAGATAGAGAGGGAGTAAAAGAAGATAAAAGAGAGCTAGATAGATAGAGAGGGAGTGAAAGAAGATAAAAGAGAGCTAGATAGATAGAGAGGGAGTGAAAGAAGATAAAAGAGAGCTAGGTAGATAGAGAGGGAGTGAAAGAAGGTAAAAGAGAGCTAGATAGATAGAGAGGGAGTGAAAGAAGATAAAAGAGAGCTAGATAGATAGAGAGTGAGTGAAAGAAGATAAAAGAGAGCTAGATAGATAGAGAGGGAGTGAAAGAAGATAAAAGAGAGCTAGATAGATAGAGAGGGAGTGAAAGAATGTAAAAGAGAGCTAGATAGATAGAGAGGGAGTGAAAGAAGATAAAAGAGAGCTAGATAGATAGAGAGGGAGTGAAAGAAGGTAAAAGAGAGCTAGATAGATAGAGAGGGAGTGAAAGAAGATAAAAGAGAGCTAGATAGATAGAGAGGGAGTGAAAGAAGATAAAATAGAGCTAGATAAATAGAGAGAGCTCCAAGTGACCTATTAATATGACTTGTGGCCATCTTTCTTAGTTTGAAAATCGTGATTAGCTGACTGTTATAAAATTGAGGAAAACCTTTGTAGAATGAAGTAAAAAAAGATTCATTTTCATTTTGCCGCCAAAAGTTAATCATTCCTTCTTTGTCTATCGTCGTGTCTAATCAGAGCGTTTTACATGATTTATTTGTTAACTAATTACGATGAGGGTGGTGGTGGTGGTGGAGGGGATGGGGGTTAGGGTTACGGGGATGGAGCGACGAGGAGGCGCGAGAAAATGAGGAATGGGTGAACAAAAACGAGCGAAACGAAGTGGATCGGGAGGGGGGGGGGTACTAGTAGTGATGGTTGATGAGGAAGCTGCGTAAGTATTAGAAGATGAAGATGAAAAAAGTTTAAGAAAAGTGTCGGGAAAATGAAGAGATGGAGAACAAGACGAGGAGAAGGAAAGTAAATGCGTGCAAAGATAAAAACAGAAGAAGAACAAAAATATAAAAAGGGGGAAAAAGAGGAGACGAAGAAGAAGATAAAGAAGAAAATATTGAAAAGGAGAAGAAAGAGAAGACGAAGAAGAAAAAGAAGAAGAAAACGAAGAAGAAAACGAAGAAGAAGAAGACTGAAAAGGAGAAGAAAGAGAAGACGAAGAAGAAGAAGAAGAAAAAGAAGAAGAAAAAGAAGACTGAAAAGGAGAAGAAAGAGAAGAAGAAGAAGAAGAAGAAGAAAACGAAGACTAGAAAAGAAGAAGAAATAGAAGAAGAAGAAGATTGAAAAGGAGAAGAAAGAGAAGACGAAAAAGAAGAAGAAGAAAAAGAAGACTGAAAAGAAGAAGAAAGAGAAGAAAAAGAAGATGAAGAAGAAAAAGAAGAAAAAGAAGAAAAAGAAAAAGAAGAAGAAGAATAAGACTAAAAAGGAGAAGATTGAAAAGGAGGAGAAAGAGAAGACTAAGAAGAAGAAGAAGAAGAAGAAAAAGATGAAGAAGAAGAAAAAGATGAAGAAGAAAAAGAAGACTGCAAAGGAGAAGAAAGAGAAGACGAAGAATAAAAAGAAGAAAAAGAAGAAGACTGAAAAGGAGAGAAAGAGAAGACGAAGAAGAAGAAGAAGAAGAAGAAGAAAAAGAAGAAGAAAAAGAAGACTGCAAAGGAGAAGAAAGAGAAGACGAAGAAGAAAAAGAAGAAAAAGAAGAAAAAGAAGAAGACTGAAAAGGAGAGAAAGAGAAGACGAAGAATAATAATAAGAAGAAGACGAAGAAGAAAAAGAAAAAGAAGAAGAAGACTTTAAAGGAGAGAAGGACACTGAAAAGAATAAGACTGAAAAGAAGAAGATATATATATGTCATTTACATAGAGACTGTTCCGCTGTATCACAGCTCTTCAGTGTGGCTAGACCACCTAGTGCCTAGGCCGGGATCAAAACTCAACCGTCGAGCTGACAGCCGGCACCTCTCTTATTCTCTCTTCCTCTCTGTTTTCTCTCTCTCTCCCTTTCTCTA
>OY744555.1:21416692-21436692 GCA_963556195.1 Sepiola atlantica
TTTGTTGATCACTTTCAACTGCTCGTGTAAATTAGCCGCCGATTCGCTATTTACAAAGTTAAATTCCTCCTTAATTATTAGCTAATTCCCTATGGCCGAGGGGTTAACGCTCTTGACTGCGAATCAGTGGCGATTAGTAATCGAAGTTCGAACCCGCCGACTGTTGAGAATTAACTTCCTGCACTGAAGATTGCGTTAGCATGAAACATCGATGTCTGTAGGTAATAAATAATCAATATTTATTTATGTATATTATATATATATATATATTTCGGTATTTATTAATTCATACGCACATTTTCAACATTTATTGTGAATTTAAAAACACTCATAATATATGTATACTTTTGTGTGGGACGATAGCTGTTCGTCTGCGCGTGCGCGTGTGTGTTTATGTTAATTCATTTTTCAACCGGTGATTTGAGGCTTGAAATGTCAAGAGACCCTTCAGGATCATAACACACAGCAAAGCTTTAAGATGCTAATTCGGTTCTTCCGCCATCTTGAAAATCAACTTTGCTTCCGTTTTCAGTTTTTTTGTTGTTTTTTTTTTTTTTACTCTCTCGAAACATTTTCTCGCTCAACGCTCGTATGGATTTATTCCCTTTTGTATGGATATTTCGCGGGGAAAAAGAAAAACAACTCCCCCCAAAAATATATTTTATATACATTTTTATTTATTTATTTATTTATTTCCGTTTGTTTTGTTTAACGTTTCTCTTCCCTTCCGCTATTCTGATCACAGTAATATACATGAAGCTTGTGCGCTGATGGATAGCCTCTGTCATCCCGTGCGAAACACGAACAGCTTAACTAGAGTCACAGATTAATCTCAAGCGTGTTAGATGCGTTGGAAGTTTACAAATCTTAACTGATAATAAAAAATAAATAAAAGAATAATTTTGGCGCGAAAATTGCGCTTGGAGTAATTTACAGCTTAAAGCTAAAATTAAAAACACAGAATTTAAAGGCGAACCATAAAAACTGAATAAAAAGTCACGTAAAATATTAATTTGTAATAAATTCCAAGGCTTAATATGAATATAAGTTATCTATTGAAAGTAATCTAACCCTAACCCTAATCACGTCTTCGTGTGGCACAATGCGTGACCTTTTGGGAAGCTAAGTGCTCCCCGTTATATTCGTAACCCTTGCACCAGACTTGAGTTTCAAATAAAATAAATTCGATGCACTAAAAATGTCAGCTCACTGATCGGACATTCGGCGTAATCCGATGTCAGTTAAAATATCAACAATGTTGGAGACACCAGCCAGGTTCAAGAGGTCAAAAAACCTATCACCGAAACTTGTTGAAACTTGCTCTCTCTTTCTCTCTCTCTCTCTCTCTCTCTCTCTAGTAAAGAGATTGAAAATTCAGAGACTGACTTTTGAAATCTGAACGAGGAAGACGCTTTTGTCGCGTTCTGACATCTGCGAGTTTTAAATGTTCTTTGTCAAAAATAAATTATATTTTATCATAAAAAGTAAAATGGTTTGTTCCATTATTACATAATGTTTGATTTCCAGTATATGATTCCCGACTAAACAGCCAGCCAGCCAGTCAGTTAGCAGACGACAGTGACTATCGTCAAACGATGATAGCTCACTGGCGATAACAAGACGAGACATTGCACATACGTGCAGATGCTGTCACACATCGTCCCGTCGTCAGATGTCGTCCCAAGATATACCCTTTCGGCCAAAGTAAGCCATGGTATCACACAAGGTATTCAAGGGGCACTGAGCCACAGTTTTCCGAATTTTTGTTTCCGGTGAGAATCATCATTATGCAGGCCACACTTTTTCTAATATTTCTGTGCTTTTCAGTTGTACATAGTCTCCAGCTCTCAAACAGTCGGATCACATCCATCGGATCACATTGGTTCCGCGACGAAGGTATACGCCTTCTGCCAAAGCAAAATGATGGGATCGCATTCGTAGTAATATTTACCTATATCTCTGTCTATATCAGAGAATATTGTTCTATTGTTCAGAAATGTAACATCTATGCAGTTGCTTCTCGCCCATCTCCTTCGGTTCAGGTGAAATATGCAGCTGTTCTAAAAGTTTACCTGGTTCAGTTTGGGATTGGAGTACGAAGTGACGTGTACCTTTAATCCTGTTAAGACTCAGCTCGTGTCTCAATCGTAGGCGTGCCCCTTTATTCTTGAGGTTCTCAGGTATACCTGAAGAGAAATTGACTCTTGGTCTTACATTCTCATCAAATATTTCTTGGAGTTTATTTATTGCTCTTTCTGCTTCCTGTAAAGTCGTCTTTCTCTATCGCTCCAAACATTTTCTCACACCCGAGGCAATTCTCTATCTCTACAAATCTACTATCAGACCATGTATTAAGTAATGTAATCATATTTGGGCTGGTGAATCTCTGTCCTATTTGAAGGTTCTTGATGAGGTGCAGAAACGTATATGTAATTTCATTAGCCTCACAATTTCCTCTTTTTGGGGGTTAGGGTTAAGGTTAGGTTTAGGTTTAGGTTTAGGTTTAGGTTAGGTTAGGGTAGGGTAGGGTAGGGTAGGGTAGGGTAGGGTTAGGGTTAGGGTTAGGGTTAGAGTTAGGGTTAAGGTTAAGGTTAGGTTAGGTTAGGTTAGGGTAGGGTTAGGGTTAGGGTTAGGGTTAGAGTTAAGGTTAAGGTTAAGGTTAGGTTAGGTTAGGTTAGGTTAGGGTAGGGTACGGTTAGGGTTAGGGTTAGGGTTAGGGTTAAGGTTAGGTTAGGTTAGGTTAGGGTAGGGTTAAGGTTAGGTTAGGTTAGGTTAGGTTAGGGTTAGGGTTAAGGTTAGGTTAGGTTAGGTTAGGTTAGGTTAGGGTAGGGTTAAGGTTAGGTTAGGTTAGGTTAGGGTAGGGTTAAGGTTAGGTTAGGTTAGGTTAGGGTTAAGGGTTAGGGTTAAGGTTAAGGTTAGGTTAGGTTAGGGTTAAGGTTAGGTTAGGTTAGGTTAGGTTAGGGTTAGGGTTATGTTAGGTTAGGTTAGGGTTAAGGTTAGGGTTAGGGTTAGGGTTAGGGTTAAGGTTAAGGTTAGGTTAGGGTTAAGGTTAGGTTAGGTTAGGTTAGGGTTAAGGTTAGGTTAGGTTAGGTTAGGTTAGGTTAGGTTAGGGTTATGTTAGGTTAGGTTAGGGTTAAGGTTAGGGTTAGGGTTAGGGTTAGGGTTAAGGTTAAGGTTAGGTTAGGGTTAAGGTTAGGTTAGGTTAGGGTTAAGGTTAGGTTAGGTTAGGGTTAAGGTTATGTTAGGTTAGAGTTAGGGTTAAGGTTAGGTAAGGTTAGGGTTAAGGTTAGGTTAGCTTAGGTTAGGGTTAGGGTTAGGTTAGGGTTAGGTTAGGGTAAGATTATGATTATTAATCTGCTGTTAGTTTGTTCTTTACATCAGCCGACATACACACACACAATTACTTATATATTATTACTTATTATATATATATATATATATATTACTTATTATATATATATATATAGAGAGAGAGAGAGAGAGAAGTCATTTTCTTGGAGATATTAAACACCTCATGACTAGAGGTTTTCCGTTTAGCGTTTTAACGTTCAGGAAATTTGAGAAACCAGCAATCTCTGTGTTTACAATAAGAAAATATTTCGTTTACGATGCGATGTTTATGGCGGGAAAAAGATTTCTTGGCGCGTTAAACCAAGCTGAAATCATTGGATGGAGAATACAACATCGAATTAAGTGAAGCGATGGAGCAAACCATCTTTGCAAAGTCATTCTGAATACGCAATGATTAAAATCATAGATACATGAGCGTACACAATGATGTAAATACACGTATACACACATATATAGGAAAGGACTTGAATGCCTACTGGAGAGGACTTGAATGCATACTAGTCACCACCCTCGGGTGTCTTCGGTCTCTCTGTACAGGGGTTTGTCAGAACTGTTTTTTTTAGGGGAATTAATTTCGCCTGTCTTAAGACGCGTATTCCTCTAGTATATATGTATTTTATTTACCCCCTCTTTATGGGGTTAGTTACACGGTCAGGCGTTGTTTTGAAAATACAACGCACAAGCATTAGCGCCTACAAAAATCTCTGAGCAGCTCTGTCTGCATTTCCCGGAAGACGCGCCTCAGGCGATTAGCAATAAACTAACCTAAGAGAGGGTAAAGCTTGGGAGGTTGGAACTTCTGAGACTTAACATGACCATACATCAGATGGATATCGACACGGACTGAAGACCTGGGTTTTCCAAGTTCGAATCCAGTCGGTTCCACAGTATCACTTTCACTTAGGGATGTTGGCAACCTTCTCGTGGTCCTTCCCATAAGTACCCGATGTCTTTCCAGAAAGATTTCAAACTAGAAAAACATCGGGGAAACTAATGCCAACACCAGAATCATCTGATTCACTCGAAAAAAGAAGCTGATTTAACCTTTAACCTTCTCTGGAAGGAGCCGTAAGCTACGGATAAAGTCAGTGAAATTATGTGAGGTGACGGTGGTTAAGTGGATAACGACACGGACTAGAAACCTGGGTGTTCAAAGTTCGAATCCAGTCGGTTCCACAGTATCACTTTCTCTTATGGATTTTGGCAACGTTCTCATGGTCCTTCCCGTAAGTACCCGATGTCTTTCTAGAAAGATTTCTAACATCGGGGAAACTAATGCCAACACCAGAATCATCTGATTCAGACGAAATCCCACTTTTATATATACGTATACATATATCTATTCCCTTTTATATATACGTATACATATATCTATTCACTTTTATATATACGTATACATATATCTATTCACTTTTATATATAAGTAAACATATATCTATTCACTTTTATATATACGTATACATATATCTATTCACTTTTATATATACGTATACATATATCTATTCACTTTTATATATACGTATACATATATCTATTCACTTTTATATATACGTATACATATATCTATTCACTTTTATATATACGTATACATATATCTATTCACTTTTATATATACGTATACATATATCTATTCACTTTTATATATACGTATACATATATCTATTCACTTTTATATATACGTATACATATATCTATTCACTTTTATATATACGTATACATATATCTATTCACTTTTATATATACGTATACATATATATATTCACTTTTATATATACGTATACATACATCTATTCACTTTTATATATACGTATACATATATCTATTCACTTTTATATATACGTATACATATATCTATTCACTTTTATATATACGTATACATATATCTATTCACTTTTATATATACGTATACATATATCTATTCACTTTTATATATACGTATACATATATCTATTCACTTTTATGTATACGTATACATATATATTTTCACTTTTATATATACGTATACATATATCTATTCACTTTTATATATACGTATACATATATCTATTCACTTTTATATATACGTATACATACATCTATTCACTTTTATATATACGTATACATATATCTATTCACTTTTATATATACGTATACATATATCTATTCACTTTTATATATACGTATACATATATCTATTCCCTTTTATATATACGTATACATATATCTATTCACTTTTATATATACGTATACATATATCTATTCACTTTTATATATAAGTAAACATATATCTATTCACTTTTATATATACGTATACATATATCTATTCACTTTTATATATACGTATACATATATCTATTCACTTTTATATATACGTATACATATATCTATTCACTTTTATATATACGTATACATATATCTATTCACTTTTATATATACGTATACATATATCTATTCACTTTTATATATACGTATACATATATCTATTCACTTTTATATATACGTATACATATATCTATTCACTTTTATATATACGTATACATATATCTATTCACTTTTATATATACGTATACATATATCTATTCACTTTTATATATACGTATACATATATCTATTCACTTTTATATATACGTATACATATATATATTCACTTTTATATATACGTATACATACATCTATTCACTTTTATATATACGTATACATATATCTATTCACTTTTATATATACGTATACATATATCTATTCACTTTTATATATACGTATACATATATCTATTCACTTTTATATATACGTATACATATATCTATTCACTTTTATATATACGTATACATATATCTATTCACTTTTATGTATACGTATACATATATATTTTCACTTTTATATATACGTATACATATATCTATTCACTTTTATATATACGTATACATATATCTATTCACTTTTATATATACGTATACATACATCTATTCACTTTTATATATACGTATACATATATCTATTCACTTTTATATATACGTATACATATATCTATTCACTTTTATATATACGTATACATATATATATTCACTTTTATATATACGTATACATACATCTATTCACTTTTATATATACGTATACATATATCTATTCACTTTTATATATACGTATACATATATCTATTCACTTTTATATATACGTATACATATATCTATTCACTTTTATATATACGTATACATATATCTATTCACTTTTATATATACGTATACATATATCTATTCACTTTTATATATACGTATACATATATCTATTCACTTTTATATATACGTATACATATATCTATTCACTTTTATATATACGTATACATATATCTATTCACTTTTATATATACGTATACATATATCTATTCACTTTTATATATACGTATACATATATCTATTCACTTTTATATATACGTATACATATATCTATTCACTTTTATATATACGTATACATATATCTATTCACTTTTATATATACGTATACATATATCTATTCACTTTTATATATACGTATACATATATCTATTCACTTTTATATATACGTATACATATATCTATTCACTTTTATATATACGTATACATATATCTATTCACTTTTATATATACGTATACATATATCTATTCACTTTTATATATACGTATACATATATCTATTCACTTTTATATATACGTATACATATATATTTTCACTTTTATATATACGTATACATATATCTATTCACTTTTATATATACGTATACATATATCTATTCACTTTTATATATACGTATACATACATCTATTCACTTTTATATATACGTATACATATATCTATTCACTTTTATATATACGTATACATATATCTATTCACTTTTATGTATACGTATACATATATCTATTCACTTTTATATATACGTATACATATATCTATTCACTTTTATATATACGTATACATATATCTATTCACTTTTATATATACGTATACATATATCTATTCACTTTTATATATACGTATACATATATCTATTCACTTTTATATATACGTATACATATATATTTTCACTTTTATATATACGTATACATATATACGTATTCACTTTTATGTATACGTATACATATATATTTTCACTTTTATGTATACGTATACATATATCTATTCACTTTTATATATACGTATACATATATCTATTCACTTTTATATATACGTATACATATATCTATTCACTTTTATATATACGTATACATATATCTATTCACTTTTATATATACGTATACATATATCTATTCACTTTTATATATACGTATACATATATATATTCACTTTTATATATACGTATACATATATCTATTCACTTTTATATATACGTATACATATATCTATTCACTTTTATATATACGTATACATATATCTATTCACTTTTATATATACGTATACATATATCTATTCACTTTTATATATACGTATACATATATCTATTCACTTTTATATATACGTATACATATATCTATTCACTTTTATATATACGTATACATATATCTATTCACTTTTATATATACGTATACATATATCTATTCACTTTTATATATACGTAAACATATATCTATTCACTTTTATATATACGTATACATATATCTATTCACTTTTATATATACGTATACATATATCTATTCACTTTTATATATACGTATACATATATCTATTCACTTTTATATATACGTATACATATATCTATTCACTTTTATATATACGTATACATATATCTATTCACTTTTATATATACGTAAACATATATCTATTCACTTTTATATATACGTATACATATATCTATTCACTTTTATATATACGTATACATATATCTATTCACTTTTATATATACGTATACATATATCTATTCACTTTTATATATACGTATACATATATCTATTCACTTTTATATATACGTATACATATATCTATTCACTTTTATATATACGTACACATATATCTATTCACTTTTATATATACGTATACATATATCTATTCACTTTTATATATACGTATACATATATCTATTCACTTTTATATATACGTATACATATATCTATTCACTTTTATATATACGTAAACATATATCTATTCACTTTTATATATACGTATACATATATCTATTCACTTTTATATATACGTATACATATATCTATTCACTTTTATATATACGTAAACATATATCTATTCACTTTTATATATACGTATACATATATCTATTCACTTTTATATATACGTATACATATATCTATTCACTTTTATATATACGTATACATATATCTATTCACTTTTATATATACGTATACATATATCTATTCACTTTTATATATACGTATACATATATCTATTCACTTTTATATATACGTATACATATATCTATTCACTTTTATATATACGTATACATATATCTATTCACTTTTATATATACGTATACATATATATTTTCACTTTTATATATACGTATACATATATCTATTCACTTTTATATATACGTATACATATATATTTTCACTTTTATATATACGTATACATATATCTATTCACTTTTATATATACGTATACATATATCTATTCACTTTTATATATACGTATACATATATCTATTCACTTTTATATATACGTATACATATATCTATTCACTTTTATATATACGTATACATATATCTATTCACTTTTATATATACGTATACATATATCTATTCACTTTTATATATACGTATACATATATCTATTCACTTTTATATATACGTATACATATATATTTTCACTTCAGGATTCCGAAAGTAAGGGAATCCTTCTTGGATTATTCTGTGGAATAAACATTTTTTTGAAAAACCATACCAATGTAATTTGTAGAAAATAAATAAATAACATTTATTTATCTTAAACTGAGCTTTCGAATATAAAATATTCCTCGTCAGAGAGTTTTTTATGTTTATACCTTTACGAAACAATGGTTTATAATAATGTGTCTACTCCTATCTACGTATTCAAAAATGGCTTAACCGCGCCCAAGACACGGATTTTCTTCCTCAAAGTCAATAACACCAGACTATGAAACGAAAGAAAAAAAAAAGAAAAAAACTCTCTGACGAGGAATATTTTATATTCGAAAGCTCAGTTTAAGATAAATAAATGTTATTTATTTATTTTCTACAAATTACATTGTTATGGTTTTTCAAAAAAATGTTTATACCTTTACGAAACAATGGTTTATAATAATGTGTCTACTCCTATCTACGTATATATATATATATATAAATGTATCTATTTACTTCAGGTTTTTTTTCATGAATTCGACCCAGACAAAGCATGAAACCACTTGATGTTAGCAGCTAAAAAAAACAACTTCACGGTCAAAAACTAGCCAACGATAAGTGTTAGATAGATATATTCCAACCCAGAAAACAGCAATTATCCCCCTTTGTCAGAAACATTGCTCATGGAATTTAAGGCCCAAATGACAAAATAAAATAAACGACGAGGCTGCCAAAAGTAAACCCAAGGTCAACTTTCAACTCTCCATTAAATTTGACAAGCGGTTCGGTATATTGCGGCTGTTTACGTAAACAATCAGAAAAGGCTGAACGAAAAGTCGGTATTGTCTCGTCCCAAAAGTGGGCCAGTATCAATTTTTGTTGCTGCATATAAAAAAACTTGCATTATTTACCAGTTTTTAGTAGACGCTCATGGTGATTAGTGTTCGGTGAAAATTTTAAAAATGAAGTATGGTTTGAGGATTATTTTAGTTTTACGGCATATCAGCCCTTTTCGGGTTATTTAATGCCGAATCTGGTCATTTTGGTGAAACTTTTCATGCTTCAAGTTCTTTATATTTTCAAATGTTTAATCATGGTTTTTGGTTTGGTTTGGTTGTGTTTGTTTCACGGCATATCAACCCTTTTCGGGTTATTTAATGCCGAATCCGGTTATTTTGGTGAAGGTTTTTATGCTTCAAGTTCTTTATATTTTCAAATGTTTAATCATGGTTTTCTGTTTGTTGTTTTGATTTACGGCATATCAACCCTTTTCGGGTTATTTAATGCCGAATCTGGTCATTTTGGTGAAGGTTTTTATGCTTCAAGTTCTTTATATCTTCAAATATTTATTCATGGTGTTTGGTTGAGCGAAAGAGGGAAGGAGGAGGAAGAGGAGAGAGGGAAAAAGACGGGAGGAAGGGACATTGTTGTTTTTTGTTTCGGATTTTGCAGAGCATGATTAAGTTATACAAAGGAAAAAAAATTAGAACATCAATGTTTGGTGCATTTTGAGTCAGGACGTCACTAACTTCAGACAGCCTGATTTGGTAGCGCCAGTAGGTTCTATTTGGCCTATAGATGAGGCCGTTACAGGTACTACCACTCTGGGCCAGAGTGGACCTGGGAGCAATGGCAACTAAGAGGCAACTCCACATTCCCCACAGCTCCTAAATGGAAGCCTCACCACTGGATGTCTTTTAAGGTCATATCCAGGACCAGTTCTCTGAAGTAAAGTATTTAAACCTAAGGATTCTTACATATTTTTATTTTTTTAGATCTACTGGCTATTTTTTATAAGTTTCATTACTTTACTGTATACACTTACTTTTAATATGATTCTAGAGTGATCAGACGCTAACGCAGACCACACGCGAACACAACAATATTACATAATTATCATTGGAAAAACAGAAATTACAATTTGATCCGAGCCAGTTAATCTGTTGGATGATGGCCCTGTGAGGCCGGACGCATGTTGAAGTGGACGTATGTGTGAGGAATCGTTTGGTTTGGCTTGTGCGATTTAGTGCGGGTTAACCCGTACAACCGAGTGCAAAATAGGGCTGTTCTCACAGTGGGAGCTCACAAGCATTGACAGGGCCACCGCGTTGATGAGAACTCAGGTCAAGGGTCATGATTGACAGTGTTGGATAGTGCCCCTGTGAAGCCGGGCGCATGTTGAGGTGGGCGTATGTGTTGGAAATTGCTTGGCTTGCGCGATTTAGTGCGGGTGGACCCGTACAGTCGAGTGCAAAATAAACTGGTTCTCACAGTTGGAGCTTACAAACGTTGACAGGGGCACCATGTTGACGACACCTCAGGTCAAGGGTCAAGGTGAACCTACACATAGAGGTTCTGTGACGTCACAGGCTTTTGTGTGGGAAACAGAGTTTTGCCAGTCTGGGTTTTGGAAGCAAGCCGAACAGACGATTTCTCTATGTAGTCTTCAAATGATTAGAGGAATTAAATTCCCTAAGAGCATACAGGTATGAGATTCCTTCTTCTCCCGTCCTCGGATGGCTAAGGACTTAAGCTAGGAATTAACTACGATAAAGTAGTATTTTGATCTCTCCCTCAACGTTTAGTGAAACATCTCTAAGAGCGATAGAAAACTGACGCCTGAATAAAACTAATCAACATTTAAAAGATTGTGAACCTCCGTAATCGTGTTAGGAAGGTTTTTTGTTGCAGACAAAGCGGACGGCGATGTTCACCGCAGTACAGAAGCGAAGAAAGAATTCAACCACTAGACGACATCGAGACGAGACCCCTCCGCGACGAAGAAGAAAAGGTACGACTAATTAAAAGGGTATGCAACAGATCAAATTTTTTTTTTCTTTTACGAACTGAAAATATTACTATTCATGGGGAAGGGTAAAAAAAAATTTGTTTTTGGGGGGGGGCCCTAAAAAAATTTTTTTTTTCTTTTTAACTGAAATTATTACTATTCATGGGGAAGAGTAACAAAAAATTTTTTTTTTGGGGGGGGGGGGTATTTTTTTTTTTTTTTTCCTTTTTTAACTGAAAACATTACTATCAATGGGGAAGGGTAAAAAAAAAAATTGGGGGGGGGGGGGTAAACATTTTTTTTTTTAGTTGAACATGAAATGAACGGATTATTTATTACTGTTCTTTATCGTCGCAAAAAAAAAAGAATCCAGTAAATGTAAATTATAATATAAACAACAAATATCTTCATTCTCTTTTTCTGTTGGTGTACACCTCGTCTTTATCGGTTTATTGCAGATAGATAAGCACCTTTTCTTCAAGGTTAGGGTTGGGGTTAGGGTTAGGGTTAGGGTTTGGCATGGAGAGACTAGATGAAGCAAAACAAAACTAGGATCATGATTCAAAAAGAAGAAAAAAGAAAGATGGCGGGTTGCTTGAAAAAAACCCACACAAAACAAAGTCTAATGAATATATTAGACAAGCCCAGATAAATTACATCAAATGAAAATACCTTTCAAGACCAACCCCGGTCACCCAACCGACGCTAGTCGGTCTCAAGAGGTCAGGCGGCAGATTTCTGCTGGAATCAGGGAAGATAAAAATGTAGACTGAATACCAACAACAACAAAAAAAAAAAATACCAAATAAAAATGGCGCTAATATTTGTGATTAATGAATAGAGTCGGCCTTAAAGAGCTAGAAATGTGACATGTTTGTGTCGGGTGAAAAATATTAGCAAACACCATTTATTTTGTGGCCTTACGAAAAAAGAAGATACCGGTTTTCTGAAAAGTGTATTCCAGTAACATTCTATTTCCGTTCAGTATCTAATATATAAAGTTATCTTGAGAGATAGTAATAGTTGGACCTAAATAGCATTTAAGCTGACATATCAAACTTAAATTCTGTCTGGCCAATTTTTATTAGCTATTGTTCAACCATGTTATTCGCATGATAAGATTCTAAAACAAAGTTATCGTGAGATTTAAATTTTTTTTACCTAAATATTATTTGCGCTTACATATCATAATTTGATTATGACTAGCAAATTTTCATTTGTTATTGATTAACCATGTTCTTGGCATTATAATAATCTTTAAATCAGTCAACTTGAGAACATATTTTAATAAAGACGAAACGTTGAGAAAAATAGAAACAATTTAGCGGTTTGCTTACTTCGTTGGATTATTTATATATATATATATATATATATATATATATATATAATGTATAGGTGTAGAATTATAACGATAATTAAATTATCGTTTAATAATCATAATCTATCGTGACAGTGTAAAGCTCAATATATTAAATAGAGCAATTTAGTTTAGAGGTGAAAGATGAGAATAAAACATTGTAAAGATACAATATTTATTAAAAACATCAAAAGTTCAGAGCAAAGAGCCTCATATCCTTAATCCATAGATTTTCAAAGAAAATATTTCTTCTCATCAGAGGATGGGGAAACCGATATGATTATAAGTATTGTCGGCAACAATAAACTTTGAAAATTTTATATAAAGTAAAACAAAGCAGAAGTAAAGAAATAAGATTAGGGCCAGGGGTGAAAAGTCCTATTTTGAGGTGTGAGCGTAGAGTCAAAATGGGTGAAATAAAAAATACAAACAAAAATAAAGGCATCCGTTATTTAGGGATGAATCCATGGATTAAGGATATGAGGCTCCTTACTTTGAACTTTTGATGTTTTTAATAAATATTGTATCTTTACAATGTTTTATTTTCATCTTTCACCTCTAATATATATATGTGTATATATATGTTAAGTCTGCAATATCTTGGATTTAGTTAGTTTGTCTGGGAATTTAAACTGCATTTTACATTTTTTTTAATGCATCAAAGCTTCTTTAGACTATATATATATATATATATATATATATATATATATAAGTCAGGTTCATTTTATATTCCAATAACCATGTTTTTTAAAAATTTATTTTGCAACTTAAATGAAAAAATCATTCATTTAATTTTTTTTTGTTTCAAGCTTTCGTTGTAGAACAACTTTGTCAGACGAGACTGTTTTATTATTTTTTTCTCGATATGAAAGAAAGTCTCGCCTGACAACGTTGTTCTACAACGAAATCTTGCAAAAAAAAAAAAAAATGAATTTTTCATTTAAATTTAAATTGCACGATTATTGATTTTCAAAATATTTCACTTTAATACATTCTAATCCGTGCTTGTTGTCAATTTCCTTACTTAAAAAGCGCCAATCTGCGCATAACATCGACAGGACTACACTTATCCTAACGTCTTTTAGAACTTAACGTCTCTTTCAGCTCATATCGTGATTCGACCCCTCGGGGTTAATACCATCAAAAAGATGTTGCTAATTTGCTTACTTAAAAAGCACCAATCTGCGCATAACATCGACAGGACTACACTTATCCTAACGTCTTTTAGAACTTGACGTCTCTTTCAGCTCATATCGTGATTCGACCCTTCGGAGTTAATACCATCAAAACGATGTTGCCAATTTGCTTACTTATGACTAATTATGTTTGTGAATTGTTTAGATAAGAATTAATAATAGATCCGTTAAATCATCTAACTGAAAATCTACCTAACCCTTATCTTCGAGTGGCTTCTAGCCTTGCTAAGTTGTGAACCGTTCGTGTTACAATAACACAGTGTGCTGATTATTGACAAACACATAGGACACCGTCCTCAGTTCTTTTTATTTTAAGATATCGAGTTGTTATTTGCGTCTTGATTTCAGAAGCCAGCAAAAGTTTTGGCTGTCTTCCAAGATTTCCTGTTGATTTAAACCCCTAGGGATAAGTTACCAGTGATGGCAGATCGAAGACATGTGAACCCAATATACCGTATCAAGTTCGTAGCGGTCTATGTCGAGGTCATGGGGGGGCGTTAAGCTGGGTCCTGTTCTATTAGTTGATGATACACGAATTGACACCTTTTGGAAACAAAAGCCAAAACGTCATATATAGGACAATAATGTATGTATTTTCAAAATTGACAGCGCATCTCTTAGAAAAATATATTGCCGAATAAGGCTAATTCGAAGGGTTTGTTTAAGTCTCTACCACGGTTTCCGGTCGGGACCTGAATCTGAAGATTGTGGCCTACATGCTTTTTCTTTTTCGAGAAACGCCAGGTTGATCATAGCAATCGGCTCATCCTTGGTGTTGTAGGGGTATGGTTTGTATCTTTTCTAACTTCGCCCCTACACATAGGCCTTTTGGCTAAGATCAAAGTGTAGTATCTGTTCCGATGGATACTGCACCCCATAGACTGGTATTGTCTTGGCCTTCGGGGCTTGATTTACGCCGGTCTATGTGTCTGTCCTGTGCAGTTCTAGCAGGTGCACCCTCCCAGGCGTTGCCTCCCCTCTTTGGGGAGGAGTAAGTTTATTACTTACTGCCTGAGGCGCCCCTACCGGGGAATGCCGACGGGGCTGTCCAGGCAATTTTTAAACCCCACTTTCCCGACCCGACCTTGGGTCACATCTTACTTGTGAGAGTAAGATGAAAACTGGCCTTGTCCCTAACTCCTGGAGAGGAGTAAATCAATACACATAATAAGGCATTGGTTTGTAATCAGACGAGTTTTTATTTACTCCTCTCCAGGAGGTTAGGCACAAGGCTAGTTTTTATCTTACTCCCACAAGTAAGATGTGACCCAAGGTCGGGTCGGGAAAGTGGGGTTTAAAAAGCCAGCGCCCGAGAAGTGAGCACTCTGGCTATCAAAAATTGCCTGGGCAGCCCCGTCGGTATTCCCCGGTAGGGGCGCCTCAGGCAGTAAGCAATAAACTTACTCTTCCCCAAAGAGAGGGGGAGTCAAAGCCTGGGAGGGTGGACAGAAACTCATTATAGCCTATTGACTTGGGTTCAAGTACCCTTATCGAAGATGTGGGGCAGCATGATGTGGTTTCGCTGGAAACGCGCCGAAAGGCAATCACAGTTTGAGGGAATTTGATCTTCATGATGTACGGAACTTCGTGCAGACCGTAGTTTAACTACCAGTTGTGCTGTACGTTCTGCAATTGGTCCCGAGAAGAATCGGAAAATCCCTAGCTAGACTGCGTGATTGATTTCATTGAAACATTTTTGGGCTTTGGTAAGGTGGTTCCCTTGGGCCTTGTCGGTGAGTAGTTAGTAGAGATGGGCGGTTTTACCGAAAAACCGCGGTTTTCGGTTTCGTCTCCATACCGAATACCGAATCGGTTTTTTTTAAAAACCGTAACCGTTCGGTATTGTGTTTTTACTACAGTAAGCCACCATATACAAGGAAACACGGTTGAAAAGATTTTCCGATTTGAATAAAATTGAATATTACCAAAAAATGTTATATTAGTAAGAGGACAGATTGAACAAATATATGATAAAAACATTTAATTGACTTGTAGGAAGAAATCTTTGTTTATCATTAACATTTTGAATTTTCAAATGAAAAAAAGAGAAATACGACAGACAGCATGACATCGTATTTTTAGCATAAACTATTTTCAAATGAAAAAGAAAAAATCAAACGCGTTCCGTATGATGTCGAAAATCTATTTGATTCAACTCAAAATTGTAAAATAATTATTTATGTTTGTTTCAGAGTTATCTAAAAAAATGACTTTAGGTGAATTAATAATCTCTACTTTTTTTAACCATCCTTCCTTTTCCCTTGGCGCGGTTTTCGGGTGTACTACTAGTATTTTACGCATTTCTATAAAGTTTTATTACCCTGTCTTAAAAACAAATATTAACCCCAACACGCACCAGTTGACAGAACTTCGAGCACATAAAATGACAGACATCCCAACAGTCAACACCGGCAATTCGAGAAGTATATGGTGTGTTTAGTTAGTATTTGCGATTCTTGCATAAAAAAGGCGAAGATCCTTATTCAGCGCATTATTTCATAGTCGTCCATTTTTCTCAGCAAAGTACGCATTAGATGTTTATATTACTTGACAGCCTCCGGCATATCAACCCATTCTTGCATAAGGGCATACAATATGTTCTAGGTACTTGTGTAAATATAAACCTCCTGAAAAGGGGTCTTTATATTGAAACATATCTTCCATAACTCAAAATCAATGTTGCGTATTTGTTAGCTATTTTTCAGACCTAATGAATTTCTTCTCAAATCTAATTAACTGTTTTCAGAAATCCTATTTGTTTCAATAACTTTTTATTCGCAATATTTCACTTAATTTTCATAAATCGAACGTGCAAATTCATTAAATAACCCTCGTCGAACATTATAAACATCTGGAAAAAAAACGAACTCAGTTTGTATAATTTGGATTATTCGGACTATTGTTTAAATTTTGGATGTTATTCTCACAACGTTTCAGCCGATGTAACCTCCTACCTTTTTCAGATATATCCTTACAAACTCAGGAACCTTTTTGTCGAACCCTGTACGGAATTTCGAACGGAATATTTTATATAATCCATCAGACTAGCTAACTCTCGTTCCGTCAGCCATGATCGAATCGAAATAATTGTATTTTAGTACCGTCCGCAAGGACTCGTGGCGCAACAGATAAAAGTGCTTACTGATAATCAGTTCTAAGTAGCAGTCTTCTGGAAGTTGAAGGTTTTATTCTAAGGACAGATAATACTAAGGATGCAATTATCAATTACTAAACTCTTGGCGGAACGAGAGACAGCTACCCCTTTTTTCTAGCTAACTGCGGATTTGACTCTGGGGTTATCTGACCTATCCATGTCTAATGCATTTTGACATATTGACCCTCAAATCTTGTTGCGTGAAAACAGTTGCCAACAACGCTCTAGAATCGTCGAAGCGTTATTGTTTTTGATCGACTGTAGGCAACCGTTAAACAAACAACGTTAAACAAACAACGTTAAACAAACAACGTTAAACAAACAACCGTTAAACAAACAACGTTAAACAAACAACGTTAAACAAACAACCGTTAAACAAACAACCGTTAAACAAACAACCGTTAAACAAACAACGTTAAACAAACAACGTTAAACAAACAACCGTTAAACAAACAACGTTAAACAAACAACCGTTAAACAAACAACGTTAAACAAACAACGTTAAACAAACAACCGTTAAACAAACAACCGTTAAACAAACAACGTTAAACAAACAACCGTTAAACAAACAACGTTAAACAAACAACCGTTAAACAAACAACATTAAACAAACCTTTCTCATTGATAACTGTTAATGCAAAATAGAAAATACATTGCCTTCTGATATCTTTAACTCCTTTGCTATCTCACCCAGCTTCAATTTAACTTCTGGCAAATGGAATGTGTGGATATCATTAATGTTTTTCGGGATGAATGCCGAATTTGGACGACCTGAGCATCCAGCATCATTTATGTCTGTACGACCGTGCTCTAAGTCAGCATACTACTTCTTAACGATTCTTCAGAATAGTTAACAGGCTTAACACACTTATGAAGTAATTTGAATTTCTTGAACAGTATTTATTCTCATCAGAAAGCAATGCTTTATCAACACACGAAATACAGATTTTTCTATTTAAAAAAAAAAATTCCAAAAATACCTCTACTTAAATAACTGTAATTAGTAAACTAATGGTTCTTATATCGATCTTGACCCAGTTTTCGCGAGTTTCTGTCGGAAGCGTTCGGCTATCCTACGCAAACGCCCGAGAGATGACGAGCCGATTTGTACCAGACGACAATTTTGATGCGGTGCTGCGTCCTGTGATTGTAAGTTATGTTTTCAAGAAATTTTCTAAAAGAAACAACAAAAAAACAAAAAAACAAGCAAAACATAGCGAAGTTATTGTTATCAAATAAATATTTTTATTATTTTGATACGTTGCTGCGTCCTATAATTTTTAGTTATAGTTGCAAGACATTTTTTTAAACAACAAAACAAATAAAACAAGCAAAACATAGCGAAATTACTGTTATCAAATAAATATTTTTAACCCTAACCCTAAACCTAACCCCTAACCCTAAACCCTAACCCTGACAAAAAAAACACACAAAAAAACAAGCAAAACATTATAATCATAGGACGCAGCACCGTATCAAAATTGTCGTCTGGTACAAATCGGCTCGTCATCTCTCGGGCGTTTGCGTAGGATAGCCGAACGCCTCCGACAAGAAACTCACGGAAACTGGGTCAAGATCGATATAAGTACCAAACTAACAATTCGATTGGGCTCAAATTTTGACACTTGTCATTTGAAGTTTAGTACTTTTAAAATAATCATATGTGTTTTTTTGGTGCTTGTGCATATCAACCCTGACATGTTAGATCGCTCTTAAAAATAAAATAGCTAAAGAAATGTATAAACTTTGTTATGTGCTTACGTGATAGACGAAAAAAAGACTGTACACCAAAAATTATGCAAATTCATCCAGTATTTATTTAATTATAAATAAAAAACGATTTCATCACTCGGTAGATATTTCCACCATTTTGTATCTTAGATTTTCCAGTGGTCAAGAACGATAACTCATATTTTCACGATTTCGGGGTTTGGGGTCTCCATTGTTTACAAAAATGTCAAAATGTACGTAAAATCATTTTTTTTTCTTTTTCTTATAATTTAATAACTACTGGATGAATTTGCGTAATTTTTTCTGCACAATCTTATTTTCAGCTAACACGTAAGTACATAATAAAGTTTAGACATTCTTTAAATATTTCAATGTCAGGGTTGATATGCACAAGCACCGTTTCTTTTTTTTACAGGTGTTTTCCATATGTCAGCTCCAGGATGTAATAAATGATGTATTAAAAAGGTGTCTGTTTGTCGTTTGTTTTATACGTCGCTCTGTCACGCTTATGTTTCAAACACCATTTTCTTTGGTCTGTAATGAAGCGATACTACTCAGACAGACAGACAGACGCATAAAGACATGCGTACACGCATGTACAAAAAGAGACACACGCGATTACACACACTAAGTAAAACAACGCAGAAACGAGCGAAGGTCTTTGAAA
>OY744555.1:21441692-21459192 GCA_963556195.1 Sepiola atlantica
AATAATAATAATAATAATAATAATAATAATAATATTAATAATATTAATAATAATAATAATAATATTAATTATTATTAATATTATTATTATTATAATGATAATAATATTAATAATATTAAAAATGATAATAATGATAATAATATTAATAAATAAATAAATAAAACATATAAATATAAACAATGGTTGCATTAAACAATGTTAAGAAAAATAAGAAAAAATACTGATAATAATAATAATAATATTAATAATAATAATAAATAATGATGATAATATTAATAATAAATAATAATAAATAATAATAATAATTATAATAATAATAATAATGATAATATTAATAATAATAATAATAATAAATAATAATAATAATAAATAATAACAATTATAATAATAATAATAATGATAATAATAATAATAAATAATAACAATTATAATAATAATAATAATGATAATAATAATAATAATAATAATTATAATAATAATAAATAATGATAATAATATTAATAATATTAATAATGATAATAATGATAATGATAATAATAATAATAATAATACATAATGATGATAATAATAATATTAATAATAAATAATAATAATAAATAATAATAATAATTATAATAATAATAATAATGATAATAATAATAATATTAATAATAATAAATAATAATAATAATATTAATAATATTAATAATAATAATAATACTAATAATAAATAATGATAATAATATTAATATTAATAATGATAATAATGATAATGATAATAATAATAATAATAATAAGCTCCCTCGCTACCCCACAAAATCTAAAGAAAAAAAAAAGAATTAAAAAAAGTAAAAAAAATAGTACCAGCCTAGGCTGACACAACACGAAATATTTCCATAGGGTCAAGGAGGATGAGAAGACTGAGGAGGCACAGCACAAACCAGACCTCCACTGGAAAAGTGCAGAGAATGCTGGGACCTTGGGGAGGCTTATTGCCACCCAAATCCCAGAGAAGACCAATTGTCCTTACCAGAAGGAAATCAATGGTAAGCGGCTGTTGCGATACCGCATCGTTATCGAAAACAGGTGAAGAATACTGGAAATCTGGGGAGGCTAGTTGTCACTCAGACTCCAGGAAATACCACTGATTGTTGTCAGTGAGCAATCACACACGATGATCTGTGTGAGAACTCCTACTGAGTACAAATAATAATAATAATAATAATAATAATAATAATAATAATAATAATAATAATAATAATAATAAGCAAGAAAAACTAAAAGCCCCCCCCCCACCAAAATAAACTTAAGAAACAAAATTAAAAAATTAAAAAATATGTGAAAAAGTAAAAAAAAATTAAAAAATGGTACCAGCCTAGGCTGACATAACACACAATATTTGCATAGGGTCAAGGAGGATGAGAAGATCGAGGAGAGACAGCACAAACCAGACCTCCACTAGATGTGTAGAGAGTGCTGGGCTCTTGGAGAGGCTTATTGCCACCCAAATCCCAGAGAAGACCAATGGTTAAAGGCGAGAAATAAATGGTAAGTAGCTATTGCGATATCGCAAGATTATTTGCGGTGGTTATCGAAAAGAGGTGGAGAATACTGGAAATCTGTGGAGACTTGTTGTCACTCAGACTCCAGGGAATACCACCGTTATCGGTGATGACCTATGAATGGTTCCATCCTTAAATTCTTTGTTTCTGACGCGTTTCTTTCTTTCTCATAAAATCTTTATTAATGGAAGTACACACACGATACAAATACAGGACACATTTGGTTGGAACCACTCCTATGTCCGTGTACTCTGTCATAACAGAAACAATATTGACCACTTCTATATATTTTCACTCTAGAACTTGTCTTTGACAGCTTGCAATGATGAAGTAGTTTGTCGATCCTCCTCTGTAGATATTAAGCAATCATCTTCATTCTCTTTTTTTTTTTAAACTGACATTGCACAACGAAATAATTAAATAATAATTGTACAAGATCTGTAGACACTGCTGCCCTGTAGACCCCACGTAGCCAGGGGGGTGCCAGGGGGGGGGGCAAGCCCCCCCCCCCCCTGCAATTACATTTGCACCCCCTGAAATTTGTGATCCAAAAAATATTATAAATATAAATACTCTTATATTTCCTAGTCAACTATACTTTTTCATTATGAACCAGTATTTACTTTTGTGTAATATATTTTACAGCAGGGCCGGATTAAGGGGCCACGGGACTGGGGCCCTGGGCCACCCACCAAGAGAGGACCTCCCACCAATTTTTAACATAATTTCCGATTTCAAAAACGCTTATTTTGATTTTATTTTGTTTAAAACTTAATTTTCCATTCCTGGTACTAATGATACCATAATAAATATTTACGGATTTTAAACTACCAGTTAAAATAAATCTATTGACCATAATAACATCTAAATATGATTTAAATTTATGTTACCTTGTCAAAAGAAAAAAAAATTAAAATGTACGTGTTCTCAAACTCAAACATAACTTCGCTAGTTTCAGATCAAGTGGTGAGGGAACCAAAGCCGCGATGCTTTTCACCTGTTTCCTGCTTGGTGAAAGAGATTGTCAGTGTATCTGTCTTTTTTGTCAACTTACCAAATATATTTTTTTAAATATTGTTAATTCACACTATTTAATATTATAAATTATCAATTAAATAATTATAATCCAAATGATGTAATATAAACACAAAATTAATTCACGTTGTTGTCCTGCCAGCTTCTTTTAAAGATATTTTTTTAATTTATAAAAGAAAGTGTTGTCTTCATTCAAAAGATAGAAATGAATACTAGCAACCTAAATTATTTTCAAATAAAAGTGGGAATTAGTTTAAAAAATTATTTTTGTATTTTATCACGAATCTCAAATACGTTTTTTTCTTTTTGTTGTCAGTTGCAACTATTAATTAAAAAAATTGTTAATGTTACATTCAACATTTTTGAAATTAACATAGAAAAATATCCCAGATTTCACCCGAGATGAAGTTGAAAAAAAAAACAGCATTGGTAGGGTATAAACCCCACGTACAAATAGAAGATTATAATAGAATTCTGTAGAGCTAGCAAGTAACTACCTTATTTACGAACTTTATGTTATTATTACTGTGTTTACTATGCTTTATGTGCTTTACTATGCTGATGTTGTTATTTACATGTACCTACCGAAATACACAACAATATATTTAGATTATATAAAAGAAATTGAAATTTTGTATCTACTTATTTATATTTATATATCAGTACACACACACAGTGAACCAAAACGTCACCCATATTAGAATATCAATATTAGTTTTGCCCCCCCCCCTAAGAATGCCTTGCCCCCCTAAAAATGTCTTCCCCCCCCCCTAAGTTAGAAGTCTGGCTACGTGCATGCCCTGTAGACGCCAAATGTTGTTTTTCAACTGTTTATTCAATCTTTTCTATTTTTTGCGTTTTCTGAGACGCCGATGATTTGGCACGGACACAAAGGATGGAATCATATCCAGAAACTGTCTATCCGTAACAATGAAACTCCGATTCGTTTAAAAGAAATTGTCATTTATATTTTAAAAATAAAATAATTTATATTAGCTTTTGTTAAACTTACGATCGAGTACTTTATTGGTTTCTTTTCAACAAATTTTGACTCGTTATATATATATATATATATATATATATATATATCAAAGGAAGCGCGAGAGCCCTATATCCCTTAATAGACCTCACGAATGGCCTATGCTGGAAATCTCATTTCTTTGATCAATCATAACCTCAAATCCAATAAACCAAATTAGTTAAAACTTTGCACAAAATGTTTATTTGATCGGTTCTATAAGTGTGTAGAATTTCAGCATCATTAGTCAAGGCAACCCAGAGATCCAGAAAGTTCAATCATGAAATCATGTTATCTGTGTGTACGTACCTACGTACGTATGTGCCACTCTGTATCTCATCAACTATTTGATGGATTCAGCTGATTTTTGGCAGAGATAGAGGTTCTAGGGTCTAGTTGATGGCATTTTTATTTCAGTTTACCATATACCTTAGTTTCCCAGAAAATTCCAAAAAACCTTAAAAGTGACCATTGTATTGAGGGATAGCTTTTACAAAAGTAGTGGCATTCCATGAAAAATGCCAGTATACTGAAATCATATGCCCTTAATAGGGTTAAGAGGAAAATTCATATACACTAAATGTACAAAAGCAATGAAATTCCCAAATTTTTACACTTTTATTGTCATTAACGGTATGCGAGAACAACACGGTTATGTATTTTACTGGTAGGAATTTTTCTTCAGCGCACCTCACACACTTCATCCACTCATGCATATAGAGTTATACTTTAGTGATGTGATAATTAAATGGTATGTAAGAAAAAAAAATCTTGTATTGCTAATTTGGCTTATATTTCAATTTTATTAACTTTCCATGCAATACTTTGAAACTTGAACGATAAATACACACACATTACTTGATAGCGTGCCAACGCATTCTTCGTTCGACACCGGTTTTTTAAAATTCTACCCGTCATTCATAACAGCAAGGCGATGACGTCGTACCATCATTGACGTTTATCAAATTAACAAAGAAATAAGTTTCTTTATTCTTGTTTTTTGATGAAAAAAAAAAATGACTCAATACTGGTCCCCCCTGAAGAAGGAATTTTATTCCGTAATCGATAGGATTAATGTAAGAAAAAAAAAATCTTGTATTGCTAATTTGGCTTATATTTCAATTTTATTAACCTTCCATGCAATACTTTGAAACTTGAACGATAAACACACACATATATATATAAATATATATATATATATATATATATATATATATATGTAATTATTTATGTAAATATATGCAATGTAAACAGACATCTCGCTGCGCAGATCCCAATTTAGGCTAACCCCCCAACCTTCTCCCCTTTTCTTGTTTCTCAGTAGCCCCTTACGTCTACAGTGGCGGCCTGCCTTGTTTGGGGTGAACCATGTTAACTTATATATATATATATACATATATATATATATATATATATATATAATTTACATGCGTTAAAGCACGACCATGCTTTCTTGTCTTGGTTTCTTGACTTTCTTTGGAGACGTATTTGTTGGTCAGTCATACTTTGTGAATTATTCGAAATGAAACTGCATTTTCGTCTGTTTTCAATGCTGTACTTTGAAATAGCATTTTTCGTCGGTCTGTCATGCTGAAGTTGTCGTTTGTATTTTTGTCGATTAGTCACGCTTAAGTTTCAAATCAAATTGTTGGTCAGTCACGCTTAAACTTGAAATCGCATATTCGTCAGTCTGTCAAGCTAAAGTTTGAATTTAAATTTTTGTCGGTCTTTCACGCTTGAGTTTTGAATTGCGTGATAAATGCATCTACGTATCGCTAGGCAAGAGGCTCTTTACATCATTGAATATTGGTACCATTTATATCCTACACACTGTAAATCACAATGTCTTTTAAGTCTACCCATTTTCTTATTAATAATTTGAAACAGTAAGACACGACATGGCCTGTGATAAAGGTAGAAAATATATACACAACAACGGCCAATAATCTAATAAAAAATACTATAATTTGTATTAAATTAAGTATTTTTCTTACTTTCAGGTTGGAACGAAAGTTTTGTTCATTTGTAAGTCTAAATAAAAACAATAAAAACACAATATCAGATTTATGAAATCGTTATTATAATAACCATTCTTCTGTATGACGATTTTTTGTTTTCTTTGGTTTTTTTTTCTTGTGCCTTCTGTGTTTTGTGTTTTTTGTTTTATTTTATTATGTTTATGGTTTTTGTAAGGTTATTGGTGTTTTTTTCTGTTTTCTTTGATTTATTTGTTTATTTGTGTTTTTTATGTTTTTCTGATTTTTTGTTGTGTTTTGCGTTTAGTTTTGTGTGTTTTGTGATTTTTGTTTTGTTTTATTGTGTTTATTGTTTTTTTAAAAATTTATTTGTGTTTTTTTCCGTCCTGTGTGATTTATTTGTGTTTTTAGTGTGTTTGTGATTTTTTAATTTGTTGTGTTTTGTGTGTTTTGTGTTTTTTGTTTTGTTTTATTGTGTTTATTATTTTTTAAAAAATTTATTTGTGTTTTTTTCCGTCTTGTGTGATTTATTTGTGTTTTTAGTGTGTTTGTGATTTTTTTTATTTGTTGTGTTTAGTGTGTTTTGTGTTTTTTGTTTTGTTTTATTGTGTTTATTGTTTTTTAAAAAATTATTTGTGTTTTTTTCCGTCTTGTGTGATTTATTTGTGTTTTTAGTGTGTTTGTGATTTTTTTATTTGTTGTGTTTAGTGTGTTTTGTGTTTTTTGTTTTTTTTTATGGTGTTTATTGTTTTTTTAAGTTATTGGTGTTTTTTCTGTTTTGTGTAGATTTATTTGTGTTCTTAGTGTTTTCGTGATTTTTTTTTATTTGTCGTGTTTTGCGTTTATTTTTGTGTTTATTTTGTTTTGTGTTTTGTGTTTTTTTTGTTTTGTTGTGTTTATTGTTTTGTTTAAAAAGCTATTTTTGTTTTTTGTAAAAAGCTATTTTTGTTTTTTTTAAAACGCTATTTTTGTGTGATTTATTTGTTTATTTGTGTTTTTTGTGTTCTTGTGATTTTTTTATTTGTTGTGTTTTGCGTTTATTTTTGTGTGTTTATTGTGTTTTGTGTTTTTTTGTTTTGTTTTATTGTGTTTATTGTTTTGTTTTAAGTTAATGGTGTTTTTTCTGTTTTGTTTGATTTATTTGTATTTTTTGTGTTTTTAGCGTTTTTTTGATTTTTTGTGTTTTGCGTTTATTTTTTACTCTTTATTGTGTTTTGTGTGTTTTGTTTTGTTTTATTGTGTTTATTGGGTTTTTAAAAAAAGTTATTAGTGTTTTTCCTGTTTTGTGTTTTTTTTTTAGTGTTTTTGTAATTATTTTGATTTTTTGTGTTTTGCGTTTATTTTTGTGTGTTTATTGAGTTTTGTGTGTTTATTGTGCTTAGTTTTGTGTTTTGTGTGTTTTATTTGTCACTTTTTGATTTCTAAATATGTGATATTTTCTTGGCATTTTCACGACCAGAAAGAACTATTACAACCGTCTCTTCAAACGCGATCTGATTTTCTTCCAGTGACCGCATGACTGACCAGCTGATTACAAACAAACGCAGTTCACCTTCTGACCAATCAGCAATTAGTTAATAGACAGAAAAAAATAATAATCGTCGCTCATTCTTTACTAAATCGGACTGATATTACTATTTTTCCCCCCTTCTTTTATCGATCACATGTTCGCTTTATGATTATGACACGTCTCCATGTACAGAGAGTTTCATGACGTCTGAGATACTATGAAATCGATATCTCCGAAATAATGCCGCACCAGGTACCACCAAGAATTATTCAAATTTTTACCTGACGCAAAGAAAAGAAACTCCTCTTTTATTGTGGTAGAAGGGCGTTTTATTGCTGTAAATCTCTTACAAGTTAGAACGTCTATGAATGCAACACTCAATCAGTTATAGAACGTATTACTGTTACGTGTCATAAGAGTAATAAGAACGTATTACTGTTACGTGTCATAAGAGTAATAAGAACGTATTACTGTTACGTGTCATAAGAGTAATAAGAACGTATTACTGTTACGTGTCATAAGAGTAATAAGAACGTATTACTGTTACGTGTCATAAGAGTAATAAGAACGTATTACTGTTACGTGTCATAAGAGTAATAAGAACGTATTACTGTTACGTGTCATAAGAGTAATAAGAGCGTATTACTGTTACGTGTCATTAGAGTAATAAGAACGTATTACTGTTACGTGTCATCAGAGTAATAAGAACGTATTACTGTTACGTGTCATAAGAGTAATAAGAACGTATTACTGTTACGTCATAAGAGTAATAAGAACGTATTACTGTTACGTGTCATAAGAGTAATAAGAACGTATTACTGTTACGTCATAAGAGTAATAAGAACGTATTACTGTTACGTGTCATAAGAGTAATAAGAACGTATTACTGTTACGTGTCATGAGAGTAATAAGAACGTATTACTGTTACGTGTCATAAGAGTAATAAGAACGTATTACTGTTACGTCATAAGAGTAATAAGAACATATTACTGTTACGTCATAAGAGTAATAAGAACGTATTACTGTTACGTCATAAGAGTAATAAGAACGTATTACTGTTACGTGTCATGAGAGTAATAAGAACGTATTACTGTTACGTGTCATAAGAGTAATAAGAACGTATTACTGTTACGTCATAAGAGTAATAAGAATCGTATTACTGTTACGTGTCATCAGAGTAATAAGAACGTATTACTGTTACGTGTCATAAGAGTAATAAGAACGTATTACTGTTACGTGTCATAAGAGTAATAAGAACGTATTACTGTTACGTGTCATAAGAGTAATAAGAACGTATTACTGTTACGTGTCATAAGAGTAATAAGAACGTATTACTGTTACGTCATAAGAGTAATAAGAACGTATTACTGTTACGTGTCATAAGAGTAATAAGAACGTATTACTGTTACGTCATAAGAGCAATAAGAACGTATTACTGTTACGTGTCATAAGAGTAATAAGAACATATTACTGTTACGTGTCATAAGAGTAATAAGAACGTATTACTGTTACGTCATAAGAGTAATAAGAACGTATTACTGTTACGTGTCATAAGAGTAATAAGAACGTATTACTGTTACGTCATAAGAGTAATAAGAACGTATTACTGTTACGTGTCATAAGAGTAATAAGAACGTATTACTGGTACGTCATAAGAGTAATAAGAACGTATTACTGTTACGTGTCATAAGAGTAATAAGAACGTATTACTGTTACGTCATAAGAGTAATAAGAACGTATTACTGTTACGTCATAAGAGTAATAAGAACGTATTACTGTTACGTCATAAGAGTAATAAGAACGTATTACTGTTACGTGTCATAAGAGTAATAAGAACGTATTACTGTTACGTCATAAGAGTAATAAGAACGTATTACTGTAACGTGTCATAAGAGTAATAAGAACGTATTACTGTTACGTGTCATAAGAGTAATAAGAACGTATTACTGTTACGTCATAAGAGTAATAAGAACGTATTACTGTTACGTGTCATAAGAGTAATAAGAACGTATTACTGTTACGTCATAAGAGTAATAAGAACGTATTACTGTTACGTGTCATAAGAGTAATAAGAACGTATTACTGTTACGTCATAAGAGTAATAAGAACGTATTACTGTAACGTGTCATAAGAGTAATAAGAACGTATTACTGTTACGTGTCATAAGAGTAATAAGAACGTATTACTGTTACGTCATAAGAGTAATAAGAACGTATTACTGTTACGTGTCATAAGAGTAATAAGAACGTATTACTGTTACATCATAAGAGTAATAAGAACGTATTACTGTTACGTGATAAGAGTAATAAGAACGTATTACTGTTACGTGTCATAAGAGTAATAAGAACGTATTACTGTTACGTGTCATAAGAGTAATAAGAACGTATTACTGTTACGTCATAAGAGTAATAAGAACGTATTACTGTTACGTGTCATAAGAGTAATAAGAACGTATTACTGTTACGTCATAAGAGTAATAAGAACGTATTACTGTTACGTGTCATAAGAGTAATAAGAACGTATTACTGTTACGTCATAAGAGTAATAAGAACGTATTACTGTTACGTGTCATAAGAGTAATAAGAACGTATTACTGTTACGTCATAAGAGTAATAAGAACGTATTACTGTAACGTGTCATAAGAGTAATAAGAACGTATTACTGTTACGTGTCATAAGAGTAATAAGAACGTATTACTGTTACGTGTCATAAGAGTAATAAGAACGTATTACTGTTACGTCATAAGAGTAATAAGAACGTATTACTGTTACGTGTCATAAGAGTAATAAGAACGTATTACTGTTACATCATAAGAGTAATAAGAACGTATTACTGTAACGTGTCATAAGAGTAATAAGAACGTATTACTGTTACGTGTCATAAGAGTAATAAGAACGTATTACTGTTACGTCATAAGAGTAATAAGAACGTATTACTGTAACGTGTCATAAGAGTAATAAGAACGTATTACTGTTACGTGTCATAAGAGTAATAAGAACGTATTACTGTTACGTCATAAGAGTAATAAGAACGTATTACTGTAACGTGTCATAAGAGTAATAAGAACGTATTACTGTTACGTGTCATAAGAGTAATAAGAACGTATTACTGTTACGTCATAAGAGTAATAAGAACGTATTACTGTAACGTGTCATAAGAGTAATAAGAACGTATTACTGTTACGTGTCATAAGAGTAATAAGAACGTATTACTGTTACGTGTCATAAGAGTAATAAGAACGTATTACTGTTACATCATAAGAGTAATAAGAACGTATTACTGTTACGTGATAAGAGTAATAAGAACGTATTACTGTTACGTGTCATAAGAGTAATAAGAACGTATTACTGTTACGTGTCATAAGAGTAATAAGAACGTATTACTGTTACGTCATAAGAGTAATAAGAACGTATTACTGTTACGTGTCATAAGAGTAATAAGAACGTATTACTGTTACGTCATAAGAGTAATATATTACAGTAAGTACTTACTAATCTATATATATCTTTTTAAAAAGAATATATATTTAAACAAATTATAGTCCTTATGATATCTTTAATGTTTGCAATTGTAAGCTCAATGAAGCTGTATTACATAACTCAGAGCATATATATCTGGTATTTGCATTCCATAGACCATGGTGAATTAATCCAAAACCATGTATTTTTTTCGTTTTTACAACTTCTTTATTTCCATACTTCGATGTGTTTATTTTTATATCTCTCATCTCACAAACAAAAGTAATTTATTCAAGTTTAATATTCATTCCTATCCCTTACGCGCGTTTCATGGTAAAACCTGAATATGTGTATCTTTTATTAATTAGCCAATTTTTCTTTCAATCTTAAGAGAGTTGAAGTAAATATTGTTAAATAACAGAAAAAGCGTGTCATAACAAAAACACCGAAGGGAAAAAAGACGGTGAAACTCCATGTTGAGTTCTGATAAAAAGTTTGCAAACAAAACTATATGAAAGTTCAGGGTCATTGGGGGTTAGGGTCAAAGTTAGGGTCAGGGTCAAAGTTAGCCCGGGTCCCAATGTAACAAAGTACCAAATAGAGACGTAAAAATAAGACAAGGGCAATGATATTGTATAGTTAACATCTGAGAAATCAATTTTTTTTATTTCAAATATTTATTTAGTTATATTGTCAAATTCGTCAATCAAAAATGGCGTTCGCTTATTTTAGGTGAGGTGGTCGCTAATTTCAGACTTTATAAAAGGCTTAATTGTCCGATTACAGTAGAGGCGTTCCATTAGCGGAAACGCTTACCGAATGGGCCGGTTTCAGGTTTACGGTATTTATTTATTTATTTATTTTATTTTTTAATATTTAAAATTTCTTCTTCTTCTTCTTCTTCTTCTTATTATTATTATTTATATATTAATACGATAGAGTGTGTGTTATTTATTCTGTGTGTCACGATCTGACACTCCTATTTAAGAAGATTTAGTGGAGAGACAGCTTTTTCCCCGGCAACCGAGTAATATAAATAAATATATATACTTCCATTCCGTCACGCAAAATTTTTGTGAGTAAAATATGTGCATATTTCTAGCCACCGGATAATATTATTAACAGTAAATTATACAGATTGATGTAGAAAACACTGTGGAATTTCCACAGGGTCTCGCTTGTGGGTGTTGCAGAGACGATATTGATATAAAAATGTTGTTTGGCTCACGACAAATAAAACGGACTGTAAAAATACATCTAACAGAAAAGTTATGTTTCTTAAAGATGCGACAAAAAAAATAGTAAAAATAAAAAAAATTAAAAAACATGATCATTGGAATATAAAATTATCCTGACTTTTTATGTATATATATGTATACATATATATGTATATATATGTATACATATGTATGTATAAATATATATGTATATATATGCATATATATACATATGTATATATATATATATATATATACATATGTATATATATATATATACATATGCATATATGTATATATATATATATATATATATATATATATTTAATATCACACATTACCTTAATCGATTCAGACATTATTTTAGATGAATATTAGTGCGAACACTGGCGAAGCATACTTTTTTGTCGTCTTATAATCAGATGGTCATACCTATTTCTCAACATAACGCTGTCCTCTTTTCACTTCATTCAAATTTACTTACCGTAAGTTATTCAGTACAGAAGCGGACTTGTACAAAAAAACAAAACAAAAATAAAATAAATAGAACATACGTTCCTGACAGTCTTGGAGAATGTCTTTTTTTTGTCAGCCGCTTCTACTTACCACTCGTCCATTTTTACGCGCTCTTTGCCGTATCGATTAATTTAGCGAAAAAAAAACCCCAAAAAAACGGAAATAAAAATTAAAATAAAAACGAAAATAAATTATAATTACAGAGGAATAAAAATAACCTATATTTTCTAAAATTGGATTCTGGAATACAAAGGACCAACACACAAAAAAAAAATTTAAGAAAAAAAATAATCTCGAAGTCCTTCTGGAGTTGTCAGTTGATATTTAATGTTTTTATTTTTTATTTTCGTTTAAAACTCCATTTACTATTCCATTGCTTCAGATTTACCGTCGCCTTGGGCATAGGTTCAAGCGTCTGCAACACCCACAGGTGTCGCTGTGACCAGTCGGTCGACGCATATAGGCTCCGCACACTTTCGTGATGAAGAAGCGTCGGTGGATGTTATTTATCTACCTCCCACAAGGTAAGATGTGACACAAGGTCGGGAAAGTGGGATTTGATAAGCCAGCGCTCGAGAGGTGAGCATTCTGGCCATTTAAAACTTGCCTGGGCAGCCCCGTCGGCATTCCTCGGTAGGGGCGCCTCAGACAGTAAGCAATAAACCTACTCCTCCCCAAAGAGGGGAGGCAAAGCTTGGGAGGGTGGACCTCCTAGAACTGCACAGGACCGGCAACCCCCAATAGACCGGCGTAAATCCAGACCCAAAGGCCCTTCTATTTATCTACCTCCCACAAGGTAAAATGTGACACAAGGTCGGGAAAGTGGGATTTGATAAGCCAGCGCTCGAGAGGTGAGCCATGTGACCATTTAAAAATTGCCTGGGCAGCCCCGTCGGCATTCCCCGGTAAGGGCGCCTCAGACAGTAAGCGCAATAAACTTACTCCTCCCCAAAGAGGGGAGGCAAAGCCTGGGAAGGTGCACCTCCTAGAACTGCACATGACCGGCAACCCCCAATAGACCGGTGTAAATCCAGACCCAAAGGCCCGGACGATACCGGTTTATTCGGCGGGGTCGGTGGATTCTCTCGATACAGCGCTCTCAACGATATTGTCCGTCTGGCCTTAGACATCGCTGGTTTATCGTCGATAGTCGAACCAGTTCGTCCCGATGTGGTTTCTCTTTGCAAAGTAAACATCGTTTTTATTGGATCGACACTTTTGCGCTTTCACCCGAACAGAATCGGTGACAAACCCTAGACAGTTAGCAACGTTACAAGAAGGCCGCACCCAATGAAAATAGGCCGGTCTTCTCCACAGATATTTGTTCAAACCGATTTCTATGAAAAGGAGTGTGACGATAAGCCCCGCCACACAGGCCTTCTTAAACAGCCTGGGGTTGTTAATGATGCACCACACTTGGGATCATCGTGAATTGACTTGGCTTTACGAGCGCCTCTCCATCGCAACTATTTGTGGAAAAGTCTTGAGCCTGCTCTCGGCTGGCCAAGCGAGCAGGACATTCGATGAAACTTTCTGATATTAAATTTTTAAAAAGGACATTTTATTGATTCTTCTTTCTGAGATTCTCATTGATGGCTTGAGGAGAAATCGATTCTGAAACTTCTTGGCCTTTCTCTCTCTCTTCCTCTCTCTCCCTCTCTCTCTCTCCCTCTCTCTCATCAAATCTTTCTTGGAGTCCATACATTAGATCCATTGCTCTTTCTGCTTCTCGTAAAGTCGGTTCTCTCTATCGCCCCAAACACTTTCTCACAATCAACCATAATACTTACACATTGGGAACCATTTACACACACACACACACACACACACGCACACACACAAACATATATATATATATATTAATATATATATATATATATATATATATATATATATAATAAGTAAGAAACTAAAAGTAAAACTTTTAGTAGAAAGAACCTATAGTGAAATGGTAAAAGCTCAATATACGAGATAGAGCAATTATAAAGTTAAATGGACGCACTTCAATCCTCCATCGTGTCACTTGGAATTCTCTTCGGCCTTGGAAGCTTTCTCTAAATGGCCAGATATCTTCATTTTAATTCCGTTTAAGTACGCTCTATCTACGAATTTGAACTCAATTTTCACCATTGGATTTACTTATTTTTTGAACGCCTACCCATGATGCCTCTACGAAACTTTTTCTTCTCCATTGAAACCCTCTTCCATTGGACACCTTATCGGCGGACAATTTACCATCCGGACAAACCCAATATCTTTTTACTCGAATTTTTTTTCTCACCCATCTTTTTCGAAATATTTTTTCATATTTTTTCAAATGTTGAACTTTGGCTTTTCTATTGTCAACTTATCTATCTGTATAATTCCTCTGATGATAAGATCTCGATCTTTGAAAAGCCTTGGCTTAAGGAAAGAACAATGAACATAATTTTTATTACAGAATATACCCTGTTTTGAACATTTGAAGTTTGAAATAAATTTGGGCATTCGTGCATGTTTATCACTCTTCGTCCATTTAACTATATATATATATATATATATATATATATATATATATATATATATATATATATATATATATATATATATATTAAAGAAGGAAAGATGAAGATAAAAAAATTGATACAAATTTTATTACATCGAAAGTTCAGATGCAAGGAGTTACATTAATCCTTAAACCATGGTTTTCAAAGATAAAACTCTTCTCGTCAGAGGATAAAATTCGGTAATGTGGTATTTATAATAAATAGATATTACCTAGTTCCATTTCACTTTGAACAATTGAAGAATAAAAATAGAAAGGTTGGGGATAAAGAAATAAATGGTCGGGAGGGAAAAAGTTAGCAGTATTGAGTAGCCATTTTCGGAGACAAAAGGGGACGCTATGGTGCAGATAGCAAAATAGCAAAAGTTTGAAGAATTGGAGAAAGTTTTTTAACAATTTTTACAGGGTTTCAAGTAAAAGAGGGTTCAAAAATATCTCACTTGGTTCGTATGGATTCGTACTCCGTTATGTGTATAGTTCCGTAGAGTTACAATTTAAACAATCCTGGACTGGTATTTTAAATATCCAATTCGGCGGATCCGAGGTGAATATTGTCTGTTGAAAGGCGCTGTGTGGCAATGTTCATATCTGCCTTCAAAACCTGGCTTCCCGGGCAGAAAAATATATAGTGATTGTATTGATGTTTCCTAGATACTAATCCAATGAAACAATATTTCTCAATACCAAATGGGTGTATTATAGTATAAATTATTCTATTTATACAAACATTATTAGCTACATATATGCATACATGTTTTAGCTGCCATCGTTTTCGAAATTTAGCTTCTTAAGGCCACGAGAAAATTGAAAATGCCACTGAAAAAGAGAGGACAACTTAGCAATTCTTTTTTGGTTTTGGAGCGGTGATAGGAAGGGGTAGAACACTATTAAATTGGTTAATCACCAATCCGCATTTAACTCAACATTTATTAGTACATTCAGATGTTTTTCATTCATTCAGGCAGTTGACTCAACCTTCCCTTTTATAATACGGTAATAAACCCGAAGACCCCGTTCATTCTGTTTGATTGACCTCGGGGCAACATGAACGGCTTCTGCGGGTTTATTATCATCATTATATCTTGATGTTCCCCATTTGTGTATCTATTGTTATTGAATACACATCAACATTTAAAATGAAGTATTTAACCGTTGGTTGAATATATTATAGTCAGAATGTAGTCATAGCTGCAAAACTGATAAAAAATATTTTATTTGAATTTCAGTATAAATGGCATGCATATGTGTGTGTGTCAGTTATGATTGTCTGTTGTTAATTTGGGGATTGAGTCTAGGTATAAGTATCGCCTGCTTAATTCTAAGTTTGCCAACATTTCTCTCAGTAGCCTCAATACTTACAGCTATGTCTATAAATATATAAATATATATTAGAAGGTCATACCTTTTTTAAAGCATCCAAATAAATTTTAAAAACAAGGGGTTAGGTAAATCAAAATACCTTTTAAAGCATGTTAAGATGCGATGATGTTTTATTAAAAAAGAAAAAATCGAAACCAATTTTTTTTTTATAAACTTTCATTTTTTTAGTTTTTGAGGTGTTTTTCTTATGCTTTAAAAAAGGTATGAACTTCTAATATATATATACATATCCACGTGCTGGCGTGATTTCGTACCGAAAGTGACAATAAAAACACCTCGTGGGCCGGCTACACCATCTGAGACCGGCAGACCATTAACATCGAATCTACTAACTACACTGAAGAATCCGATTGTACTCGGCGAAATATATCTGTAATATAAACTAAAAAAAAATGAAAGTTTATAAAAAAAAATTGGTTTTGATTTTTCTTTTTTAATAAAACATTATCGCATCTTAACATGCTTTAAAATATATTTTAATTTACTTTATCCCTTGTTTTTAAAATATATAAATAATTTTAAATATTGTTCATCTTAACACTTTACCACAGTTTTATGGCTTACGTAATATTTGAAAATGTTTGATATATTCCTAAGCATTAGAATACAATTTGATTTTAATTTGGATTGAACAGCTCAGGTATATATTATTCTCATAAATTAAGTAAAACCACCTGGTAACAGCTCGAAATACACTTTTTTGCGCAACCGGAGTGACACAGTAGGAAGAAATGCCCCAAAGGTAGTAGAAATTTACACAGGATATGAATTAGTCCCCTTGCTGATTTTTTCAAATTCAATATAATAAATTAGCAGAACATAGAACAAGAATGCTTCAGTTGCCATGTAGGAAAGTGGTGGTAGAAATTTATACAGAATATAAATTATTCCCTTGTTATAAACCTTAAAACACTATTTTGTTAGGTATTGACCAAAAAATGGGTAATTATTTTACTAATTAAAAATATTGGTTTAATCCTATTTCAGTCACTCAAATTATTTAGAGTGAAATCGGTTTCGGAATTACTTCCATACAAATTATTGTTTGTACTTAAACTATGTTTTACTAAAAAGAAAAGTATTAAAATCGATAATTTACAACAAGTTTCATCGTACACGAAAAATGCCAGAATGAAGACCACATGTTTTTTCACACAAAATACATGCTAAAATATTCTTCGATTTTGGGATTGATGTTTATAAAAAACCTTCCATTTTCATTGTTTTAATTGGCTGTAATTTGCAATTAACTCACAAAGTGACCTATCCCTTATTAAGTGTTTATCTATGACTCTCACCCCCCC
>OY744555.1:21466692-21474192 GCA_963556195.1 Sepiola atlantica
ATTATCACTCTCTCTCTATATATATCCTCTTCTCTCTCTATATATATCCCCCTCTCTCTCTCTCTCTCTCTATATATATATATATATATATATATATATCCTCTCTCTATATATATATATCCTCTCTCTCTCTCTCTCTATATATATATATATATATATAAGGACTCATGAGTTAAGGACTTAAAGAACTTTGCCTGAACATTGAACTGTAATAAAATTTGATTCGCACCTTATTTTATTCTTTCACTTTATCTATCGCTATTAATGCTCTAGATTGAGCTTCATTTTTATCCGGATGCTCACTAATTAAAAATATTAGTTCTCTCTTATATCTTTTGTTGTATTAACCTTATATATATATATATATATATATATATATATATATATATATATATATATATATATATATATATAAATAACTATATTTACTTTTAAAATAGTTAGTAAAACGCGTGTGTTTCTTTAGTCCCAGGACGAAACTATCTCAAACGGTTAGGAGAAGCGAACATACAAATAGCAAGTCAGATAAAAATGTAAGACTCGCCCACTCTAGTAATAAAGCTTAAATAGTAGATTAGGGTTGGGAAACAGGGTAGGTTGAACACAAGTACAAAAAGCTGGTAACAGTGCATTTCAGAAGCCAACACTGGTCTACCCACCCTTCATGAATTTATCCTTTAATTTTCATAACACATTAGCAAACTTTTTCCACTATATACACCGCTTTGTTTAGTACCACGCACTGCTTATTTATGTCCTGTTCTTTTTTTTCTCGTTTTATTACCAAGGCACTTGTCTGTGTTTGTTTGTTCACCGCATTTTATTAGATACTAACCCGTCGCCCCGGCATTGCACGGGAGAAATTAGAACCTATTGCATGACGTCGAATAAAAAAAAACGGCCTATAGTTATTTCTCCACCCCCACCCCCTATACCGTGTTGGCGAATGTTTTAAATAACAAAAAAAAAGAAAAAGTGGCAGAGTAGAATGGGATCGAACGTTGAAACCGTCGATCATTAAATCGACCTTCTTACCCAATGCACCACGGTTACGAATTAAAAGTACATGTGAAAATAGGCTAATAACGCTTTGCTTGTTTATTGACATGCGTGTTATGTTAACATTTACATTCTGCCGACCAAATGGAAACTTCAACAATGACACGGTGTAGGTCATTTTTTGATGAAGTAATTTCATTTGAGCAATTTTTCGATAATATGCGTGTTTAAGGTGTATGATTTTGAAAATGTAAATGTATCCGCGTCTACCAGTATCTTGGTGCTTATTGAATTAAATAGGAAGTCGATTCGATCAACAAATTTTAGCCGCCATGTTGAATCAATAAATGTTGCAGGAACTGTGTTCGTTAATTTCATTCGCTTAATTCCGGAATGAATTTAAATGTAGAAGGTAGAATTAGATAGAACGTAATCTGATATTCGCGAATAATCATCGGAGTGTAAGGGAGCGGTTGTTAAGTTTTTGCGTATTGCTTAATATTATGTAGTAAAATAATGCCAGACAAATACGAAATAACAATGGGTGCTTTATAAAAATTATACTGTGTTTATTAGTTCCCGGTGTCGATGAGTGTAGTCACAGTACAGAATTGTTAGGGAGAAAAGTTTTTACTACCACTTATATGGAGTTGGTATTTCGGAGAGTCGTGGCGGCCGGGCCGAATGTAATATTCAGTGTTAGTTTGGAAAGAAGAATAACAGATATACTAAAACACGCTCGAGTGAATAAGTGCAATGTAATTGTGAGTTCAGTAGCCCGTGATGCATGTGGTTATTTTCCTATTCTCCGAGAAGGTACAGGGGAAAATCGTCTCTACTTTATATATTAGAGAATAGAAGAAGATGAGCCTACTCCACGAGGGATCAATTAGCCAGCTGGCCAGTCAGTCAGTCGTTCTATAACTAAATTAATTGAAATGTTGTAACTTATATATTTTCACTATTCTGATTTTAACTTAAAATAGTTAAGTTGTGTTAAGTTCTGTTTTTTATAACCGAGGTCACGGGTTCAATTCTGGAAAGGAGTGTACGAACATTCATTAGTTAAACTAATGAATGTTCGTACACTCCTTTTTTCATGGTTTCATGAGTTTAAAGCGCAAATTTGTCAAGTTTGTTAGCTTGTGTACAGCCCAACGTCCACATCACTTGACCAATTGTCACCAAACTTGATCAAAATATTGATCCTGATCTAACTTAGAACTGATTTAATTTGTGATGTCAAGGTCACAGAAATGGTGAAAGTCACACTTTTGGCGATAACTTTGTTTATGTTCATTATAGAGACTTGCTACTTGACCCATAATGTAGCTAATGAAGTTTCACATCATAGAGACTCGCTACTTGGCCAATATTGTAGTCAATGAAGTCTCACATCATAGAGACTCGCTACTTGGCCCATATTGTAGTCAATGAAGTCTCACATCATAGAGACTCGCTACTTGGCCAATATTGTAGTCAATGAAGTCTCACATCATAGAGACTTGCTACTTGGCCCATATTGTAGTCAATGAAGTCTCACATCATAGAGACTCGCTACTTGGCCAATATTGTAGTCAATGAAGTCTCACATCATAGAGACTCGCTACTTGGCCCATATTGTAGTCAATGAAGTCTCACATCATAGAGACTCGCTACTCGGCCCATATTGTAGTTAATGAAGTCTCACATCATAGAGACTCGCTACTCGGCCCATATTGTAGTCAATGAAGTCTCACATCATAGAGACTCGCTACTTGGCCAATATTGTAGTCAATGAAGTCTCACATCATAGAGACTCGCTACTTGGCCAATATTGTAGTCAATGAAGTCTCACATCATAGAGACTCGCTACTTGGCCCATATTGTAGTCAATGAAGTCTCACATCATAGAGACTCGCTACTTGGCCAATATTGTAGTCAATGAAGTCTCACATCATAGAGACTCGCGACTTGGCCCATAGTGTAGTCAATGAAGTCTCACATCATAGAGACTCGCTACTTGGCCAATATTGTAGCCAATGAAGTCTCACATCATAGAGACTCGCTACTTGGCCAATATTGTAGTCAATGAAGTCTCACATCATAGAGACTCGCTACTTGGCCCATATTGTAGTCAATGAAGTCTCACATCATAGAGACTCGCTACTTGGCCAATATTGTAGTCAATGAAGTCTCGCATCATAGAGACTCGCTACTTGGCCAATATTGTAGTCAATGAAGTCTCGCATCATAGAGACTGACTACTTGGCCAATATTGTTGTCAATGAAGTCTCACATCATAGACACGCTACTTGGCCAATATTGTAGCCAATGAAGTCTCACATCATAGAGACTCGCTACTTGGCCCATATTGTAGTCAATGAAGTCTCACATCATAGAGACTCGCTACTTGGCTAATATTGTAGTCAATGAAGTCTCACATCATAGAGACTCGCTACTTGGCCCATATTGTAGCCAATGAAGTCTCACATCATAGAGACTCGCTACTTGGCCCCTATTGTAGCCAATGAAGTCTCACATCATAGAGACTCACTACTTGACCCATATTGTAGCTAATGAAGTCCTGCATCTTATATGACCTAGGCCTCGAAAGATTTGGCCACGGTTGAAATTTGATGAATTATCAACTTTTGATGTATCGAGCTGATGCTATTCGATAACCCTAACCACCATGCAAAATTTCAGCCTGATTAGATAAATAATTTTTAAGTTATCAACATTTCCATGGTATGATTTCAAGAGTACTTCATATCATATGGAGAATTAATGCCCGGATGAGACTTTTTCTCATTCTTACGTTCTCGGGCAGCGATATGCAGTCTGACGACCGTCTTATATTCTTGTTCAACTGCAAGTTATGGTTTGGTAGTTTTGTTTTACGGCATATCAACCCTTTTGGGGTTATTTAATGCCGAATCTGGTCTTGTTTTCTTCTCTTTTTTGTTTCTTTCCCCTTTTAATATCTGTTTCTATTTAACCCATAGTTGGGACCCTAACAGGTACTACCACTCCGGGTCAGGGTGGACCTGGGAGCAATGGTAATTAAGAGGAGGCTCCACATTCCCCAAAGTCCGTAAGCCGGATCTCACCATCGGATGTAGTTTAAGGTCATATCCAGGACCGGGAGTAGGGTAGGAAAAATAAAAATAAAAAAGGGGAGGGAGAAAGGGAGAGGGGCTGTTGTTTTTGGTTTTGGTTTTGTAGAACATAATTAAGTTTTACAAAAAAAAAAAAAAAAAAAAAACGTCAATGTAGGTGAATTTCGTCTCAGGGAGCCACACCGCAGCCTGATCTGGTATCACCAGTGCAAGTTATGAATATATAGCGTGAAGTGATCATATGTAAATGCTCAATAGCTTTTCTCATAAGATTAATATTTAATTCTGTTTCGCCAGTTATATATGGCGAACATTGGGCTATGTTCTTTTTAAAAATATATATTTCAAATCAATTTTATCGTTTCATATAAAATCATGGCCGAAACAGAGTTAAACATCTCATTTGTAAAAATCATACATCTGAAGCCTGCCTCTAATTTTACAATCACTATATGTTGCTCCAATATAATAAAAATAAATAGAATAACTATATAAAAACATTTCTTTTAACTTTTAAAGTTTGCATCTGCTGCGAAGCTGAAAAAAAAAAAGCTAAAACTTTAAAACATTTAAAAATACAAGACTAAAAGCTTCAAATATTACATATAATTACACTAAAAAGTGTATTTTTAAAATGCAGCGTAAAGTTTTCTATCGATTTTAATGATCAATCTTTGAAAAATAATCGAATTGGAACATCTGGGAGGAAGAAAAAATTGAAAAGTAAAAAAATAATGATTAAATAAAAAAAAAGCAGACGACATTTCTAAGGGCCTGTCGATAACAGACAATATGGCGGAAGGATATCTAGGAATAGCGAAAGAGCACTTCAGTCGACATGTTGTATTTTAGCATAAAACAAACCGATTCAAATCATTCCTTCCTGACATTATTAAATAACGAAATCCTTTTTATATTCCGGCTTCAGGTTGGAGAAAATGGCTGAACTTCTGTCTTTTTTCAGTTTTTCTTTCTGAGGGGGATAATGCCATTAAGTATAGCCATGTTGATTAATAATACAGATGTTGCCTTCGTAAAAAAAATAAAAAAATAAAGACCAGCGACTTTAATGGAAAAATAAAAAAGTAAAAAAAAACAAAAAAACTTGTTTTATTAATAGAAAATGCACAAATGCAAACATCTTTGCCTGGAATATTAACAGTGGATCCATTTTTTTTCATATGTTATTTTTTATTTTATTCTGAGAGTCCCTTCTATTTAGCTCAATGCCATTTCTGTTAAACTATTCGACTTCATAAAAAGATTCGTAATGCCTTCGCATGCAATATGGCTGCTAAACTTTAAGATACACATCATAGTCAGCATCTAAAGACGGCGGTTTCAAAAACGCGAAGAGCCGAAACGCTTGGTGATCGCGTGGACATGTTTATTATAGTCATTACCCTTCCATGCATACTGTTGTTTAACAAGAATAACAAAGATAAGTTGTCACTAGATATTGTAAGATAATAAAGACTGACAAAAAAGAATCGTGGACGAATCCATTTAGGGTGATATAATATAACGAGCACCTTCTCTGTCAGGATGTCTGTCTGTCCGTCCTGGGGAATTTTTGTAAACAGAGGGGAGGGGGGGCTCGAGTAATTAACATTTAATTAATTAAGCTTTTCGAGTAAGCGTTCATAATATTTATATACCTTTATAAATTAGGAAACTATTATTAATCAATTAAATTTACATTACCTGGATTATATATATATACATATATATATATATATATATATATATATATATATATATATATATATATATATATATATATATATATATATAACATTCTTCGCATTCCTTTTTCTCCCCGTTTTGTTGTTCTCTGCACGTGACATTTTCTTCCAATCGCATTCTCTGTATAAATTTGAAAACTTTTCCGTTTTGAAATAAAGTTTATTAACTGATCGAAAATGGTCGTATCTACGGCCGAAATATCTCGGTGGAACTTTACAAGATGAGTTTTTGAGTTTATTTTTGTTAGTTGTTGAATTGCTTATTCTTTATTCCATTTTTATTTTTACATTATATATATATATATATATATATATATATATATATATATATATATATATATATATATATATATATAGTGTGTGTGTCAAGTTGTATATAAAAATAAATCAAATAAAGTGCTCGATCATATAAGAGAGCTAATATAATTTATTTAGATACTGTATATTACATATTTCAGCAATGTACCGCGGTTTCATCCAAAAGGACAGATTTAGACATCTTTAGTAAATCTCCGTGACCAGTGGAATCATCGGCAAGCTGAAACGATTGTAGTCACGCCCGACAGAGAATGGCGTCAACAATGACAGAAAACGGTGTATCTCTCAGCTTGTTTCAGCTTGCCGATGATTCCACTGGGCACGGAAATTTACTAAAGATGTCTAAATCTGCCCTTTTGGATGAAACCGCGGTACATTGCTGAAATATGTAATATACAGTATCTAAATAAATTATATATATATATATATATATATATATACGTACAGGGTGTTCGAAATAAATTTGACACTTATTAGAATAAGAAAGAAAAAACGTATTTCTGCAGTGTATTGTACATATCAAATATTTCCGTCTTTAATTTAAAAGAAGGGGAGATAATTTAAACTTTATTGTCAAATCTGATTCCTCCAGAAATGGAATTTGGAAATAACCAATTTTAATACACGACTTGCACGCACACACAACATTCGGTGCTGTTCGGTATCTGACGTTTTTCTACAAAATCAAGCAAAAATTCAGACGATACGTTAAAATTAAATAGATTTATTAAAATAAACTTGAATAAATAAACATCAAATCATAAATAAACCCTTCTTTATTGAATACGTAATTAAAATGAAGTACAGATTAAATGAACGAAACGTTCAAATTTTAATGGTTTCTTGAATGGCATTTTCGAGTTTAAAACGATACTTCTTCGCCTAATGGAAACCTTCGACATATAAGTATAGCTTGAGCATGTGTAAGATAATGAAGAGTGACAAAAATAAATCGTGGACGAGTTCATTGTGAGTGGGACGTCGAGAAAGAAAAAAAAGAAGCGATTTGATAACTGTTAAAAAGGAGAAGGCTCCGCAGTGCAAGGGAAACTTGAAAGGCGACGGTTTCAGAAACGCGAACAGTCGGAGCGCTTGGTGATCGGAGTATCGAAGTACCGGAAGAATGGGAGTTTACCGATGTTTATGGTACCGATGAAGCTTTATTGGCTATGGTACCCAAGACTGTCTTGCTGTTAGACTTTTATGTCCGCTGACTAAAAATGCGGCTGATAGCAAGTTGGTACCGTGAAGGCTTCGCCTGATTTGTGCTTGTGCGACAATTACTTCAGTTCACGCTCGGATAGACAATTCAGAGCAAATTGCGGACACGAAAGTCT